>BSBM01001121.1:1302500-1902500 GCA_027924585.1 Larix kaempferi
TTGTTTCAGGCGAATTCTGGCCATGTGAAGATTGTCCTGCAGAATGAGAAGAATTTGATTGCGGCTTCGAAGAACTGAGTCAATTTCCTGAACTGGGGAGCTGCTAAGGGTGTATGGAAGAAGAACTGGCGGTGTCTGTCCATAGACTACTTCATATGGTGTCCTTTGAGATGTGGTATTGTACCACCAGAGCATTGCTAGGAAATCCACATAAATAGTTGGCCAAAGCTGTGTAGGGATGGGCAAGGGTTTGAGCAATCCCGAAAGGAGTGTCGTTTCACCCTTGTTGACCTGGAAAGTATCAGAGTCAACCACCATCTGTTGAATTGTCATTTTTAGTCCCTTCCAAAAGAAGTTACATTGTTCCCGGTCATACATTTTGAAGAACCCAAAGTGCCCTACTGATGAAGAAGCATGGAGTTCATAGAAGAGCTAGCCCTGTTGAACATATTGCAACCAATTTGGAACAAGCAGAGAAAGAGCTGTAAGAGAAACTGGGTCATCAATTGTGCAAGAAGGAGCATCTGCCACTATATTGTCCTTACCCTTCTTGTAAGTGATCGCATAGGGATAACCCATGAGTTGGATAACCCATTTCAGGTGTGTTGGGTAGGAGACCCATTGTTCCAGAAAATTTTCCAGACTCGGGAGATCAGTCTTGATGCAGAAATAATTCCCTAATAGGTATGGCTGCCACTTCTGTACTGCATGCAAAATAGCCATCAGTTCCTGCTGAGAGGTAGATGCAACTAAATTATTACCGAAAAGGTCTCTTGAAGGCGGTAAGCTCATTGGTTCAGCAAAGACACCTGCATATCTATCCAAGGAAGTAGTGGAGACCATTGATCGGTGCATCTGAATGGAATGGAGCTGAGCAATGACACCATGTGAATTCTTCTTAAGGATTTTTTCCATACAATGTGAACTAATGATGCAGAGAGACCCTAGTTGTAAGCCCATTAATTTGTGTTGTGCCCCATTGACTGAAAACTGCATCCAAAGTTCCGCAAAATCCCATAAGATGGGGCCAAGTGTGCGTAACCATTGAACACCCAAAACCACATCACATCTGCCTAAGGACAAGGAAAACATATCAGAGTGCAGGTTATAATCTTCCATAGAGATACGCACATTGTGACACTTCCCCTTGCAAGGTAAGGTGCCCCCATTGGCAACCATGACTTCAAAGTTGAAGCAAGGATGGACAAAACAATCAGCCTGTTTGGAAATCCGAGGTTCAATGAAGTTATGAGTGCTACCAGAATCAATGAGTATGGTAAGAGGGAGCTTCTTGAAGTATCCCCTGACTCGCATTGTTTGTGGAGTGGTGACGCCGGTTATAGCATGGAGAGACATCTCGGGTGGGTCGTCTTGAGATGGGGTGTCAACAAGCGGGTGTTGAACGTCGACTTGATCATCTACTGTATCTGGAGCTTCTTCATCAAGTTCTGAGGCAAGCGGAGAATCCACATCCAAGAGATAGAGATTTTGTTGAACACATCTATGTCCCCGAGTGAATTTCTCATCACAATCATAAAAAATCCCTTTTTCTCGGTGTGCCTGCATCTTTGTTTCATACAAATGCTTGATAGGAGTTGGTTGAGGAGCAGGCGTGATGGGAGGTCGTTGGGAACCCATATTTCTAAAGGGAACAAAGGTGGGTTTGGAGCGTTGTTGAGCTGCGATCTTGTCCTCTGCCAACTTAACCAACCCTTGGACTTCCATCATTGTGTTGGGACAGAACATTTTGACCTTTGAGCGGATTTCATCCTTGAGACCACTGATAAAACAACTCCTGTAGAATTCATCAGATAATCCTTATGTGTGATTGGCCAGTTTCTCAAATTCTGTCTGATACTCTCTCACTGTGCCAATTTGGTGAATTTTAGTGAGTGCTCCTGTGAAGTCATCAAAAGCACTAGGACTAAATCGTGGCAAAAGGAGTTGGCAAAAATCTGTCCATTTTGGTTCGGGATGAGCTTTGATGTACCAATGGTACCATTGAAGGGCTTCTTGTTCCAAATGAAAGGATGCAAGTGGAAATTTTTGGACATCAAAAGTATTATGCAGACTGAAATATTTTTCTACTCGATATATCCATCCAGTCGGATCAGTACCATTGAAGCAAGGAAAATCAAGCTTCGGCCCACGAAAATTGCTGGAAGAAGAGAACCCGGTGGTTGCAAAAGATTTTGGCTATCGGTTATTGTTCATGGATGAATGCTGAAGATGGAGGCTGAGAAATTTTTCATCCAGATCTTGGATTTTGGTTTGGATGGCTGCAAGTGCTTCCTCCATGGTGTTTGCTCCTGCGCGGGTGACAACCATAACTAGGAGTTTTTAGTTTTTTTTTTTTTTTTTTTTTTAAAGACTGTAGCGGCTACGGCTCGGAAGGGATCTGGAACAGATAAATCTGCAATGGCCCAGAAGTGAGCGAAAATAGATGGATCTGAAACGGCTTCGAATGGATTGAAAACGGATGGATCTGGAACGGCTTTCAGAATGGATCTGAATGGCTGGATCTGAAACGACGCAGCATCGATCGACAACAGTTTAGCTGAAAATAGATATGGACCCCAGGTATGTGTGGCTTCCTAACAGTTCAGGGGTTTCACTCGGCCACCAATGTTGTCTGACGGCTTGCGTATTGGGGCAGTACCCCTCACTCCACGGCTCAGGTAAAACTGATAACCGCTTTACCACAAACGACAGCTCTTGGTTTACCTCACGGGTGGGAACTAATCAATCAGGTAGGGGTCGTTGCCCTTTTCGCTGGTAGGTCCTCTCAATGGGCCAGCTACTTCGGGGTTCCTGTAGTACTCCTCACAATGATTTTTAGGGCTTATGCCCAAGTACTTCCCACAGTTAAGCGGAGAGGGATTATTCCCAAATCCGGACCTGCAACAGATGCAAAAACAATTTGGCAGAAATTTCACCCAGCGAGCCCAAGAAAGTGCTCTGATACCAGATGTGATGAACCTACAATAGTTAATTAATGCAAATACATGAGATATCAGAATTAATAGAACATAATCACTTTTATATTGATCACGGGCCACTTCGAGGGGGCAACCTCCTTTGAGCAAGCTCAATACAATTAACTTCACGGTGCCTTCAATGACCTCAACACACACTTATATACTAAGTCTATGCCCAATACTATGGGTCAAAACCATGGGACATATAATACTATGGGACGACTTACAAAGCATATGCGTCCAATACTATGGGTCAATACTATGGGCTAATATAAACTATGAATCAACAAATACTATGGGACGACTTACAAAGCATATGCGTCCAACAACAATATACTAACATAGTAAAGAGAAGGGTTGACACAGGTTCCTAACACTTAACCTATCAATTAAGGCGGGCATTTTTCTGAGGCCCCTTAACCTCGTGATTTTAACACTTAGCCAAATTTCACTTGTTCTTAATATGCAAAACAAGTATTTTCGCATTTTGGCAGGTTTATATATTGCACATGTGACGATCACAAGGAAAACTGAAAGCATGCACTACAAGATTTGAACCCAAAATCCGACGACATCCGACAAAAAGGATCGTGTCGTCGGATTTCACCTTCAAAATTACAAAATTTGATGATTTTTTTTAAATTGAGAGAAGACGTCATCGGATATCTGATGGCTCTTGGATATCCGATGAGGTCCCTGGCATAGTGACCAATGTCGTCGGATATCTGACCTAATATTAAGCCCGCGGGTGTCGGATATCCGACAATATATTATGGTCCTAGTCTTCGGCTATCCGATGACAACGGATACCCGAGACTGTCGGATATCCGACATCATATGATTCCCTGGCATGTCGGATATCTGACATCTACTCTCAAACGGTAACTAAGTTCAAGACGTTAGATATCTGACGGACTGTTAAATTTTAAAACCTATCAATTTCAAAACATTCCGACATGTTTGCTATACAAGCGACGGTTTGCGGAAGTTTTTTTATTTGGTGGATTGTTTTTCATCATTTCCATTGTTTTTGTGATTTCAGCGAGCGAAGTGTGGAGCTTGATTTCTAAGATCGATAATCTTCATTCAAGCTCTTTACAAGAAAATGTCAACTACCAATATTCCTGATCCAGACGAACAAAATCAACAATTGCTTGCTAGATTGTGGGAAGGAGTGAAAAGAAGGGTTGATGGGAAATTCTATTGTCCATGTAGTCAATGTAGGGGCTTTAAGAGGAGAAGAATTTTGATCACAACAGCCAAAAAACATTGTAGGGAACATGGACACGTTGAGGGGGGGGGACATGAATACCATCCATTTGTAAGTTTTGCATTATATATGTTTTTATTTTGATTGCTTTTGTAAATGTATGTATTATTTTAATATTTTTATATTAATTTTTATCTATTGATCATGGTTTCAATAGATGGGGGACTAACATGGACAATAAATATTATTTTAATATTTAATATTTATTATAATATTTTTTTCTTGTGTGCATGTTGAATCTAGGGTATAGTAGAAATAACGATAATAGAAATAATAGAAATAATGACTATATTGGCATGTTGTTTCTCTTCTATTTTCTCTATAGAAATCGTAGCATCGTTTATCTTACCTTAGTGGATAGTATGGGAAATTTTGAGTTATATTTGAGTAGCTTTGCTCAATAATTGGGTCAATTTTTATGTCTCTTGGATAGTTTGGATGCACCTATTTGACCAATAGTACAATATGTCGTTGTTATTTTCATCCCTAAAGTAGCGACTAGACCCTTCTTGTTTCCCCTTTTTATCTAACTGTAGATACCGTTCATGAAAAGAGTCATTTTTAACTTGTTATTTTTAGTTTTTCTTGTATTTTTCTCTTCTTGTTTGTATTACACTCAAAGGTAATAATAAAGAATAGTTGATTGATCTATTTGATTGATTGCATGTTTTGTTTACCAAGAAAAATCAGAGCACCTCGCTTCTCTAAATGAAAAAATAAAACATGAACATTACAGTACTGATTGCATTGTTGATTATATAATATTCTCTATTAACCATACAAAATTTGTTTCATTTTAAATGCATCACAAAAATGTTTTCATTTTGCGTTTTAATTTCTTATATTAACTTTTATCTATTGGTGGTTTCATGTAATTTTAAAGGAAAGACATCCTATGGCATATCGTCCGGAGGAAGTGCTTCCAGAACAAGTACCAGAGGAACATGGAGCTATGAATAATGGAGAACAAGTTAATGATCATATTGAAGAAGATGATCCTACTAATAACAGAGTTGAAGATGATGTTACAAATACTTTGATCCATGATTCATTTAATGTTAGAATGGATGATGATGATGATGATGATGATGATCATGAAAATGATGACCGTTTTGATGATATTCATGATATACCTCTTCTTGAGAAGGCATACGAACCCCTTTATGAGGGATCCAACACTAATCTTCTCTCTGCTATATTGTTGATAATGAACATGAAGGTTATGAATGGTATTTCAAACATATCAGTCACACGGATGTTAAGGTATGTAATATATTCCATCACATAATATATATGATCGTCTAATAATTTTATTGTTAATTCATAAGTCAAATTAATATGGATGAAATGCGTTTCATTAATATTATTTCTATATTATATTAATTAGATTTTTATTTTGGATGACAATGAATTGGATCGGTGAGAGGCAGAAACCCTAGTTCCGCAGAGTGGCAAACCTATGTTCTCTTGGCCGCGGATCTGGGCTGTCGAGGGTGCCTAGGTTTCTTGGCTCTGACAGCACTATCAGTTCCAGGCAGGGGCCCTCTCCCCCCGATCTTTCGATGGGGACGAGAAACCCCCCGCAGATACCACCAGCGGTAGAATCGGTCGATCGGACGGTTGGTGAAACAATTGAGTCAATGAAGGGAGCCAAGCGCAAAATGGGACCGGGAGGATGCCTTCCTAGAACCTCAAAAATCCCGGCTATGCAAATCAAGTCTAAAAATATTTAGGAATGGATAGAAGAATGGAGGGAGAAAGCCCTCATTGGCAAGTTTATTGGGGTTTGGCTTAATGAAAGAGATCTGGTCAAATGGATCAGTTCTACCTGGAAACCTAAAGGCGACTATGATTTACATCTGGGTGCCAATTTTTTTTCACCATTATCTTCTTCAACGTTGAAGATTGGGATAGAATCCTGGAAGGCGTCCCTTATTTCTATTTCTCAGTTGGTCTGTACCTTCGACCATGGAAAGAAAGGTTTAACCCAGAAACCGAGGATATCACAGTGGCCCCGATTTGGATCAGACTTTTCTCCCTCCCCTGTGAATACTGGGATCTGGAAATTCTCCAGGACATTGGCAATACTTTGGGGGAATTTTTTAAAGTAGCGGAACAAACCAGACAACAAAGATACATGTCATATGCCTGGATATGTGTGTATATGGACTTGTCCAAGGAGATCCCTGAAGCGATCAATCTCAAGTGGGAAGACGAGGAATGGCTCCAACCCTTGGATTACGAACAATTGCCTTTTAGATGTCGCTAATGTCATGAGTATGGCCATCTGGGCATAAATTGTCCTCGGGTAAAACCCTCTCCTCCCCCCAAAAGTGTTCTGGTTGGGGATACTGACAAAGAAGGATTTACCCAGGTTCATAATAAGCGCATGAACAAATCGGAGGGTTAGACTAAGGTTGTCAAGAAAAATATAGGGAAGAAACTCGAAACCTCTAATCCCTTATAGGTCCTTGAGGAACCCCTGGAGGAAGGGGAGATTAGCAAGGGCAAGGAGAAATTAGACCACATGGAAGGCGTGATTGAGGAAGGAGAGCACGACTCTGAAGGGGTCAATCAACCAGAGCAGATGCTGGAGGAAGGAGAGGAGGATATGGAGTTGGGTGATCTCAATCTGGATGAAAGATTGAACGAGAATGGAACAAAAAAGGTAAGGGGTATGTCTCTCGGCACCAAATTGAGCTTCTTCAAGCAGCTATAATCAGTTCCAAAGTCCCCATTCAACTTAGGATAGCCTCTAATTTACAGTCGGGGAGCAAGAGGAATCCCCTTGAGGAAGATCTAAAAAGAGGAAGGAAGACAAATAAACAAAGAATTGCGGAAATAGGAGTGAAGCTAGTTGAGTCTGGCCAATATCCGACTATACTGGAAGCCTTCTCTGAAGTCAATAAAGTTTCCCAATGAAGCTGATCTCCTAGAATATTAGAGGGTGTAATCACCCCAGAAAGATTAAATCCTTGGCTAGAAATATCAAGCTAGAGAAACTGGATATTATCTTTATCCAGAAAACCAAATGCAGCTCTCTTTTTATGGAGCAAATTAAGCAAAAAAATTGGAAAGGCTGTCAAGTCATTGCCATTGATGCCTCAGGGTATGCAAGGGGCTTGGAAATCTTTTGGCAACCTGATTCGGTTGTTCTCACGGACTAGTGGGCTAATCGCTTCTCCATAAGCGCTAGGTTTAAGGACCATGTTTCAGGATCCTATGGTAGGCTGGTGAACATTTATGGGCCTAGTGCCTTCCCTCAGAAAAATGCTTTTCTTCAGCATCTTTCTTGTCTAAGAGACCAGGAAGTCTCTGGGTCTTGGATTATCGGGGGATATTTTAACTCGATCACGTCGTTGGAGAAGATAAAAGGTGGCAGGAGGAGCCTGGACAAGTACTAAGAAGACTTTAAATACCTTATCTCCCAAAGCTCGTTAATTGACATCAAGAAGGGTAATGGGTTGTACACCTGGAACAACAAAAGAGGAGGTACCCATTTGGTGGCCTCCAAACTTGAACGTTTTCTAACAACTAAAGATTTGGTACAAGATGAGGGAGAGGCCCATGCAGTTGTCCTTCCAGTGGCTAGATCTAACCATTGGCCCATCTGCCTCCAATGGGAATGGTCTAATGCCTCTCTTTTTAAACCATTTCGGTTTGAACAATTATGGTTGGAGCATAAGTAATTTAAGGAATTGGTGGGCCAGTGGTGGCAGGAGTTTGTTCCCCCCAGGGGAACTGGAATGTTCCAATTCCAGCAGAAACTAAAATCTCTTAAGGATAAAATAAAAGCGTGGAACAAATCAGAATTTGGGAATATTTTTCAGGATAAGGCCAGGGTGGTCATTGACCTGGAGTTTGTGCATAGGAAAGGAATCGAAGAGGGTTGGACGGATGAACTTAAAGAATAGGAATTCAACCTGATGGTTCAACTTGAATCCCAGGAGAGACAGGAAGAAATTTTCTCGAAACAAAAATCCAAAAACCAGTGGCTCCAAGAGGGAGATAGGAATACCAAATTCTTCCATAATATGGTAATCCACAACAGGCATAAGTCGAAGATTTTGAAGATTCGCAAGACTGACGGGATTCATGTAGAATCTAGACAGGAATTGAAGAGGAATTGACTCTCCACTTTGAAAACATCCTCAAAGAGGATCAAGCGGATCGCAGTGCTTCTATTGCTAGGATAACCCAACATATTCCCAGACTGGTTACAAATGAACACAATGAGCTCCTACTCAAACCTATTTCACTGCAGGAGGTAGAGGAAGCGATGCAGTAGATGGCTCTGGGGAAAGCCCTCGTCCTGATGGGTTCACCACCAATTTCTTTCACTTTTTTTGGGATCTCATTAGCCATGAAGTTGCAGCCATTGTGGAGGAGTCACGGAGAAGTGGGGGTGTTCTAAAATCCTTCAATGCTACCTTTCTTGCCTTAATCCCTAAGGAAGAAGGGGCTGAGGCTCCTAGGAAATTCCTCCCTATCGCTTTGTGTAATGTCATCTATAAGATCATCACAAAGGTTGTCGCCAACCGTTTGAAGCCTTTGTTCCCCTGTTGATTAGCCCAAAACAATCTGGCTTTGTGGAAGGCAGGCAGATTCTTGATGGTATTATCCTTTCCCATGAAACCATCCATTCTTTGAAAACCACCAAAAAACCAAGGATGATGCTCAAACTGGACATTGCAAAAGCCTATGACAAATTAAGCTGGCAGTATATGCATGGAGTTTTAGAGGCTTTTGGCTTTGGGGTGGATTGGGTAAATTGGGTAATGATTCTAGTGACTACCCCTTTCTTCTCCATATTGCTTAATGGCTCCCCTTCCAGGCTATTTCAGTCATCTAGAGGCATCATACAAGGCGATTCCCTATCCCATTTTCTCTTCATCCTTATGGCAGAAGGGCTTGGCCGACTCATTCAGGCTCGTTCTGAGGATGGCTTGATTCGGGGTCTGTATCTCCATGAGGGTATTTCTAATCAAACTCACCAGTAGTTTGTGGATGATACCATGTTAATGGAGCACCCTTCAGTCCAAGAATCCCGAGCCTTCAAAAAAAGTCTCACTCTTTTTTCCAAAGCCTAAGGGCTGGAAGTTAACCCTGACAAATCCTAGGTTTTCTTCTTTAACACCCCTACTGTGACCCAACGCAATATTCTTCGAATCCTAAATTTCACCAAGGGATCCCTCCCTACCAAGTTCTTGGGTGCTCCGCTATCTGAAGGAATCCTATGGGGGATTTCATGGCAGGACCTCCTAAGCCGTATTAAAAACAAACTGGAAAGATGGATCAACAGACCTCTCAACTTTCCCAGCAGACTAACGTTGGTTAAAGCAGTTCTTCAGGCAATGCCTATCTACCTTTTTTCCCTATTGTAAGCTCCCAAATCGGTCCTCAGGGAAATAAGGGGGTTCCAGCGCAGTTTCTTATGGGGAAGCAAGGAATCCAAATCCAAATTCGCCTTGATCAAATGGGATATCTTATGCAAACCCAAAGAAAAAGGAGGTTTGGGGATCAGGGATCCATAATTTGTTAGTAACATCCAGGGCTCCAAATTATGGTGGCATTGGTGCAATCATAATAAGGAACCATGGGCTAGGCTTTGGCAGGATAAGTATGCCAGAAGTCATCAAACCAACCAGCTAATGAGGTACAACTCTGAAACTGAGGGTTCTCACATATGGATGAAAGCCCTATAGGGTAGAAAGATGGTCCAGGATCATAGTTTCTGGGAGATTGGGGATGGAGAGCTGGCAAATTTCTGGAAGGACTCTTGGAATCAATTTCCAAAACTTGGTGATGATCCCAGATGGAAGGCAATCAAAATATGAGGCCTTGAGGAAGGCAAAACCAAGGTCTTTCATTATTGGGACCATCACCCTGGGGAACTTAGGCATTCCTGGATTGATCAACGTTGGTGGAGTATGACGGTCAATGCTGATGATGGCAATGCTTTTAAGGAGAGCCTCCAAGAAAGATACATCTGGGTAAGATCTGGCCCAGACAAACTAAGATGGGGATATATAGAAAGGGGTTTTTAGCATCAAAGAAGCTTATGACATACACACTCATGGGGATATGGACGCTAATGGTTCATGGAGTAAGGTGTGGAAGATGAATCCCTGGCCCAAAACAGCTATCTTCTGTTGGCTGATCCTATGGAAAAGGGTCTTCACAGGGGATAATCTTAAGAAGCAAGGAATTCAGGGCCCCTCTTTCTATCCTCTATGCAGAAATAATGAGGAAACCATTGGACACCTTTTAGATGAGTGCGAGTTCTCCTCCCCTCTATGGGATAAAGGTTCTATTTTATTCCGAAGAAGTGATCGAATTCATGGTCAACCTGGCCTTTCCTTGAGCAGCTGGAATCTCCAAGATTTTAGTAATCCGATCATTGCATTGATTTGGCAAATGTATCCCGGAATGCTGTGTTGGAACCTGTGGAAGGAAAGAAATGGGCGAATATTTCATGACAAGAGCCAACGCAGGGAAGAAGTGTGGGATACACTGGCTCGCAACATCCAAGAAACCATACATAGTCGCCAATGCACTGATGAGGATAAAAATATAACGGATGGCGATATGCTCATTGCTCAGGGTTGGGGTCTTGGTAAGGAGGACTTGCTCGGACTCAGAAGACGGGATAAAATTTGCAGACCATCTAGTGCCAATTTTTTGTCACCTACTGGGAGGATGGTTTTCAAAATTAATTTCGATGGTGCTTCCTGGGGTAATCCTGGAAAAGCTGGCTATGGGGGGGTCTGTAGAAATGCGGCTGGGGAGATCCTATAGGTTTTTTTTGGAAATATAGGCCATGACACAAACAACTCAGCTGAACTGGATGGGCTCATTTTTGGCTTACAGATGGTGATACGCGAAGGTTTTTTCCTGGCAATAATAGAGGGAGATTCAAATGTTATCATTAACATGGCCAAAGGCCTTGCTCAGGGAAAATCATCAGAACATGTTACGACCAGCTGAAGGATTTCCCATCGCCTTGACACTCTGTAGACCCTTCTTCGAGCCCACAATCAACTGACTTTTAGCCACATCAGGAGGGATGCCAACAAGGTGGCGGACTATCTGGAAAATCTAGGTGTTGACAAAGGGGAGGGCCACGTGGGTGGCCACATGGCGGTTTTTCAGGAACGAGTCTTGGGCCCCTCACTGCTTACAGCTGGCCACGAAAGATCTCAGCCGAAACCAAATGGAGAATGAAGGGCGGACCATTTCCCAAGAACGGGACAGGCGTAATCTGGTACGAATCCCGCTGATGTTTAGCTAATGGGGAGGTCTAATCTGAGGAGTCCTTTATATGCCTTAGTAGTTATGATAATTTTGGGAGGTTTGTACGTTCTAAGCCTTCTCGATATTCAGAGGATGATTTTTTGGCGATCCCACCTTGAGCCCATCTTCACTACATTTAGTTCGAGCGATGGAAAGGGTACGGCTCAAGTCCTGACAATTCATTCGGTTAACTATGCCATTTATGGCCCATCTTGTTTCATCATGAGCAGATGGTATTTTTATGTCAAGCTCGTCTCCATTCTCTTGCACTCCTGTTCTGTGAATTGTTGGCTTGGGCTCTGTCTCTCTGCAGTTCTTTCTTTTTCGGTTTTCTCTTGGGTGGGATTTGTGCAATTGAGGCCTCCCAAATTGTGTTTGTGGTCTGTATTCCGTGCTGTCTTGGCCCCAAATCGAGAGTTTGATGCACCTTCTGGGTCGGCCTCCACTCAGCGAGCTTCGAAAGGTAAAGAGAAGCTCAGTGGTAAGAGAGGAGGCATTGGCAAGGTTATGAGGGCTCTGGAGTGAGCATAGTCTGCTGCTTCCTCCTTTCGCAAGCGCATTCCTGACCATGTTAGGGAGGACTTAGAGAGAATTGAGCAGCACCTTTGGCAAGAGGTTAAGACTATCCCTATTGAGGTTGTAAAGGGCAAGGTTGAGGAATGGGTCACGGACCCTGGGACCATAGCAAGAAGAGCCTCAGTTTATGACAGAACTGTTATGACCTATTGGGTTACCAAGAATCTCCTGGCTCATGCTCTGATGGAAGGTATGGCTAAACGGCAAGGTGACGAGGAACCGATTTGGGCTTGGAATGCCCACAATGTGGATAACCGCCTCATGCACTACAATATTGATTCTATCGTGAAGAAGATGGGCTTGTCTTTCAGTTACCCTAGTCTGGATACCAAGGGTAAACGGATCCCAATTGACATGTTGCCCAATCCTACCCCGACTCAGCCTACCATCGTTGTTATGCCAGCTGCGACTACCCCTCCTCTGAAGGAGATGGTCACTCAGGGGATGAATATGGCTGCGCTCGGCACTACGGTGAATCCTATCACGGGTCTAGAGATTTAGTCTAGTCTTTCTGTTAGTCGTTTTATTTTTCTATGTCTATAATTGAGATAATAGACTTTGATAAAGTTACTTAGAAATGTTGTTATTATGGTTAAGGGATGCCTGCTTCATTAAGTCTTTTTTGTATATATGAAGAGAAGGTCTGGACCTATGAAGGTTGGCTCTGTGAAACTGAAATGGTCTATGTTTTGAGGCCTATGAATCTGGGGGTTGATCTGGTTTTCTCTTTTTCACCTTGGGTGCACTATGTAACTCTGATAGCGCAGTAATATAATGTCCTTTTTATTTACAAAAAAAAACTAGATTTTAATTTTAATTTTTTGTAGCATGATAGGTGAATATTTGTTACCACCGTCAAATATTTTACCTTGCACATATCGAGATTTATCTGCCATCATGAAATAAATTGGAATGCAATATGAAGCAATTCATGCATGCCCCGATGACCATGTTCTATATTATAATCAGCATGAATTTGCAACAAAATGTCCTGAATGTCATATCAGTAGATATCGAACAGATCAAGTAACAAAAAAGGTGCCTCGCAAGGTTCTTCGTTATATTCCCATTATTCCATGTTTGCAACGACTGTTCAAGTGCAAAAGCATAGCACAGTTTATGGATTACCATGCATGGAATAGAAGTCAAGACGAAATTATTCGGATGCCTGAAGATGGGTTTGCTATTAGAGATATGGAGGAAAAATGGCCTCACTTTAAAGAAGAACCTCGTAATCTTAGGATTTATTTGGCAACAAATGGTGTCAATCCATTTGCAGAGATGAGATCTGTTTACTCGGTGTGGCCTATTTTTGTTATCAACAATAACATTCCTCCATGGTTGTCAATAAAGAGGGAGCACATAATGTTGTCGATGATTGTTCCAGGTATATTGTGTCTACAGTTTTTTTTTAATGTAGTGGTATCTCATTTGTCGTATTTTGTCGCATAATGTCATATATATATTTATTGTTTTTCTCTTGTGCAATGTGTTTTAGATATATAAATGGTATGTCTCATAATTATATTTTTATATGTTCATATCAATCAGGTAACTACCAAGTCAAAGATATGAATGTATATATCGAACCTCTTATTGATGCGCTACTAAAGTTATGGAATGGCATCACTATGTATGACGTATCTAGACCAATACAAAAAAGGAAATTTCAATTCCATGAAATGCTTGTATGGACAATACATGATGCCCCAGGGTTAACCCATTTTTGTTGTATGTAATTATAAGTTCCACTTTATTTGCATTTAATTTTATGAACTAGTTAATATACTACGCACGCATGTTTTTCTAAATAATCCATGCATTTTGTATATAATTATAATTGACATAGATATAACATCTCTTTATGTAGGTATTCAGACAAAGGAGAAATTGGCATGTCCAGTTTGTGGTCCTAATATCAAATATCGTCGTCCAAAAAGCTTAGGAAAGGACGTGTTTGATGAGTATAGGCACTTCCTCTCTAAGAATCACAGGTATCGAACTACCGAAAAACATTTTTTCAATGGAAAGCAAGAGACTACATTAAAACCACAGAGAATGACACCTTACCTGTGGAAGTTGCAATATAATAGAAATAGTCAAGGTACGTATAATGAATCATCGTATATGATATGTTATATTGTATTTTTTTATTGTGTGTTGTTTACTGTAATTGACATTGATTTATGTAATTTCTTTATAAACTACTATTCATGATTGTCGTTCATGTGATCATGAAGGCATTAATGGGCTTCCACAAGAAATGAAAAGTTATCCTAGACAATTTAATAGGTTGCCCTACTATGAGCACCTACAAGTTGCTCGTCTATTTGATACAATGCATATCGGAAAGAATGTGACTGAACATTATGGCGAATATTGGATGGAAGGAGTGAGAAAGAAAAAATTGACAAAATTTGCAAAGACATTCAAGAAGGCAACCGTGCAATGAAAGACGTCATTCAATTTCATAGCAATGGAGAGTAAATTAATATAAACTCACTTCCATGGATGTTAACGAACCAGCAAAGTAATGTTGTAAAAGAAGTCATGCGAAAAATTAAATTTCCAACCGGATTTTTGTGCGAACATGAAGAATATCATAACAAAAAAAGGTGATTTTGCAAGGGTGAAAACGCACAATTGGCATGTCTTCATGAAGGTAATTATTATGGTATGCATTTAATTATTATTTTTTTCTATTCCAGTGAGTATGGTTGGTATTTTTGTTTTTCTACTCCTTGTTTACAAAATGAAACGATTTGTATCTTGTTACAGTTTGTTCTACCTCTCTCTCTCTCCCAGACAACTTTGACAACAATATCAAACAAGTAATACATAATCTCGGGAAATACATGAGGTAAGTGGCCATGATTTTTTCCATGCGCTTAGTGTTTGTTTAATTCATCGTAGAACTTATATTTGATGTTTGTTCTCTAATTAATGTTATGTAATTATATAATTTTTTTTCTTTAATCTCTTGATTGGGTTGTCATGTCACTTGTAGATGGTTGTCATCTAAAGAATTCCATAAAGACGATATAAAGTATTGGAGGAGAGAAATTCCTCGTCTCATGTGTGAAATGCAGAAGCATTTACCTTCGTCATTTTTCAATGCACAGGAACACTACCTCATACACCAAGTTGAGGAGATTGAATTGTGTGGACCTGTGCACTCAAGGTCCATGTGGATGGTTGAGAGACACTTGAAATTTATGAAGGGTTTGTTCAGACAACGAGCATATGTTGAGGGTTCTATGATGGAGCGATATATGGTATACCAAAACATGTTGTATATTAGTGAATATCTTCCTACATTAGCATCAAAGCTCAATTTACGTCGCATTTGTGATTCGGACTCCAATAAATATTTTGAAGGGGAGTACCCAAAGGGGAAAGGTAGATCGAGGAAGGTGAAAGGTAATATAACACATTTGACTGTTGATTTTTATGTATATATATCATACACATTCTATTTTTATATTCAATATTTTGCATCAATTTAAAGTGTAATAATATACTTTGTTAAGTGACTATACATTTGAATATTAATTTTATTATCATCAAACAGTTGGTTGAGAGTGGGATGCAATTCATTTATACATCACAAACAATCTTGACTGGATGAAGGTATGGATTGAACGATGTGAACAATCTGGTCATGCAATATCATGGGAAGGTGTGGCTTCATTGGTTAAAGTTGCACATCGCAATGGAGATACCAGTCTAACACAAAGGGAAATCGATTTAGCATATAGTTTTAAATATAAGCAGGTAAGCAATATATTAATCAACCACACTATATATTTATTTTCTTGGAAAAAATATTGTCGTTGTACACGCTGATTTTTTTCCCTGTATGGCATTATAAACATGCACTTGTTAATCTTAAATATTGAATCATTATGTAATCTTTTCTTGTATGGATTGTTGTAGGTAAAACACCATAAGGCTATGTGGTGCAATGGCTATAGATATCGCATCAAAAAGTTGGATGAAACGAAGAAAACATCAAATTGTGGGATATTTGCAGTCTTTGAGGTGACCAATGTTTCCTCTAGAAGTGACAGATATCCAGAACTCTCTGAAAATCGATACTATGGGTATCTAGAAGACATTCTTCAGTGTGACTTTAACTCCTTCAAGGTATTTATGTTCGTTGTCAAATGGTACAGGTGTCAATTGAATCAACGTGATCCCGATAAAACAATTATTGAACATGATAATGGATTTACCATGGTAAATACAAGGTTGTTTAAGCCAGGAACGGAGCCCTATGTTCTTCCAACCCAATGTGAACAGGTATTTTACTCTAAGGTTCCAGGTAAAGCAGGTTGGTCATTTGTTGTGAGACACGATCCAAGGGGAAGTCCAGTAAAGTATAACGTAAATGAAGGTAATGAAGACGTTATCGAAGAAGAAGTCGTCGTTGAAGATGATCATGATCAACATGAGTTAGATGATCATGTTCTAGAAGAAGATGTCAAAGAATTAGTTGAATCAGATGATGTATCAGACAATGTCCATGAATATGATATCGACAATGACATGATGATCGTAACTGACATTGACGATGATGATGATATGGCCAATCCTTACAATGTTGAATCTGGATCATCGGATGATACAGATGATGACTCGGATGAAGAAGATGATGAAGTCCATTGAAGTGTACGAGGTATGCAGTAATATATCTACTCTATATATTTTGATTTAATATTGCGATAGAAATATTGATTTTTTTTCCAGTACGTATAATAAATTAACTGTTTCTTAGTGAGTTTCCATTTTCCTTTATGTTATAATTAGAAACATTGCTTGTTATAGAGTATGACAAAAAAAACATTTAATTTTTTTGTACATAGATATTTTTGTCGGGTTATGGGGAATTGAGAGTGATGTGAGGGGGGGGAGGGGCCATAAGAGCTTCCACCTTCACGTGGTTGGCCCTGTTTAGTAGAGAATATTAAATTATTCTCGAAACAGAGAGAATCTTAGTAAGGAAATGCAAAATTAGCATGCTAACCCAAATGGCGTGCTTGATCACCATCATCTTCATCATGATCATCATCGTTGTATGATATCCAACGCAACTACCTAGAAAGACCAACAATGTTTATCGTTGGTGGTTTAGCGAGCTCGTCGAATTCTTTTGAAGTCATAAGTCTGATATCCGACGTCTCTTGCCGTCGGTGGTATGGAGAGGTCGTTGGATTCATCATCATCAACATATTCATAATCAGCATCATCATCATCATCATCATCATCATCATCATCATCATCATCATAATCATTGTCATCATCATCATGGACATTGTCGTCGTCGGATTCTTTTGAAGTCATAAGTCTGGTATCCGACGCCTCTTATCGTCGATGGTATGGCAAGGTCATTAGATCCATCATCACCATAATCATTGTAATCATCTTCATCAGCGTCATCATCATCATGATCATCGTCATCATCATCATGATCATCGTCATCTTCATCATCATCTTCATCATGCTCATCATCATCATCATCGTCCTCATCATCGTCCTCATCATCATCATCATCATCATCATCATCATCATCATGGACGTTGTTGTCTTCGGATTCTTGTCGTCGGTGGTATGGTGAGGTCGTCGGATCCATCATCATCATCATCATCATCATCATCTTCATCATCGTCATCATCATGATCATACATGGGGCCAATGTCATCACCGCCACAACATTGACATTGTCATCATCATCATTGACATTGTTGTCATCATCATCATCATCGTCATCATCGTCATCATCATCATCATCATCATCGTCGTCGTCATCATCATTATCATCATCATTGGCATTGTCATCGTCATCACCACCACCACCATCATCATCATCATCATCATCATCATCATCATCATCATCATCATCATCATCATCATCATCACATTGTCGTCATTATCATCATCATCATCATGTTAGTATATTCCTATACTCCATCCTAGTCCTACTAGCTTTTCAGTCATTTTCATTTCCACTCTTTTAGGGTTTGCATGCACTTTTAGGGTTTGCATGCATTCTAGGGTTTGTATGCATTTTGCATGCATTTCCAGTCATCAGTCCTAGCACCTAGCCCTCAGTTAGCTAGCCCCAGGAGCTTCTTCCTGATCAGTTCTAGCCCTCCTAATGCCTAGTGCGCCCTCCTTTCACCTACTGCATGAAGAGGCACACTTCTTCACCTACCAGTCTAGTTATGTTCAGTTAACAAGAGTTCTCTCCCTGATTTTAGTCTTGACTCACTCTTTACTGACCTTATCACTCTAATGGACCTCCAGTGTGACTAGATAACCTGTTCTGACTCCAGTTAGCTCCATGAGCGCCCTCCACTGAGCCTCCTTCACTACATCAATTCTTCCATGTGCCAGTTACACCTACCACATTCAGTTAGACTCAGTTTGACTTATGGTTGACTATTACTTGTGCATTGATGACTTCACTAATGATGAGTTGGAATCCTAGTTATGACTTGATGACACTCCACTGATTATGGATCTGTCCATGCAAGCTAATTCAAATTACACCTAGTGTATTCGAATCCTAAGCATTGTATATTTACCTGTTTACTATTCAGATTAATGTAACATGTGTAATTATTCTGCCTCTATCTGAGCTCCTTTGGATCTGTGTTCTTTTGCTCTATTCTTCTTTTGTCATTCCTAAATTCTTTCATTGTGAGGTTTACATCATCTCTTTGGATCTACTGTGAGCATCTTCACATGGTATCAAAGCCACTTGAGATTATATTCTACCTCAATTCTTGAGAGTTTTTTGCAGGTATTTCGAAGTTCCAGCAGTTGTAGCAACAGTATCAGCAGTTTCTTTTTGCACTCGTTCCAGCAGTCAAGATGAGCAATTCAAATGATCCTTCTTCTCCTATAATTCTCACTCCCTTAAATTACTTTTAATGGAAGGGTAAGATGATAGTACACTTGCAGTCAAGAGGGTTTTCTAGAATAGTTGAGGAAAAAGATGCCATACCACATACAGTTGTAGAGAGAACCAAGCATCTAAATAAAATGGATGAAGCCTTTAGATGCATATGCATTCATATGTCTGAAGATCTATTGTTTCATGTTGAAGGATTGAAGTCTCCGAATGAGTTATGGACAAAATTGAAGAGTCTTTTTGGAAAACAAGATGAACTAAGAGGCTACATTCTCGAAAATTAATTGGTTGCCCAACAACCTAACAATTTTGAAAGCATTCAAGAATTCTCATCCAAATTTCAGAATTTGGTTTTACAATGCAAGCATTGTGGCATCACTAAAAGTGATGAGTAATTGGAACTCTCTGTATTGAGCAAACTTGGATCTCAATTTTCTGTCTTTGTATCTACTTTCCATTCTCTTCGAATGTCAATCCCTGGATGGAATTTTCCCACCTTAAAAGGCTTTGTTGAAGCTCTCATTCAAGAAGAGAACAAACTGATTCAAATGGGTGACATCAAGGCCTCCAAAGATCTAGCTCTTCTAGCTGGAGAAGCAAGTGGAGCAAATGCAAAGGGGAGGAAAAAAGACAAGGACAAGAAGCCATCCAAATCCAGAAGTGACAAACACAAGAGACCTAATTGCTCCTACTGCAAGAGAGGAAACCATCCTGAGAAAGCTTGCATGCACAAGAAAATAGATCTACGAACCAAGCTTCTTGAACAAAACAAAATTGTTGTTCTAAAAGAAGCAAAGATGTTTGATTCTGGATGTGGATCTGATGATTACCATGCATTGATGGCTGGTTTTTCAAAGTCAAAATCCCTCCTCATAGATTCTGGAGCCTCCAACCACATGGTTTCCTCTGAAGAATCTTTATCCTCTTTAGATCTCAAAGATGGGCCTACTATTCACATGGGAGACAACTCTCAGATTTATGCCAAAGGATTGGGTACAGTACATATGGAGCATGGTAAGTTAAAAAATGTTTTATTTGTTCCTTCTCTAACAACTAATTTGTTATCAGTATATCAGATGACTCATACAGGATCACCAAAGCAACTAACTTTTGGTCCAAACACAGTAGAGATTACAGATATCTCCACTGGAAAGATTATAGTGAATGGGGTTGCTAATCATGCATCTAAGGCATATGAGTTCTCACACTTCATGCCCTTCTCTCTGACTATTCCTTCAGATTTTGATCAAGATCAGAGTGAATCCTCTTCTGATGAAGAAGAAGATTAAGATTTTGATGTTGAGACCATAGTTCAAGAGGATTCAGATCCAGAACCAACACATATTCTCAGTCCAGATTCGAGGTCAATATGGGCTCATACAGCCCTTGCTACTACTAAGAACACAGTTGAGGATTCATCTATTCACAGAACTACCAGACTTCAACACCATGCCAACCTTGCATTATGCCATCTACCTCTCCATGAGAGATGCAACATGATGATGGGTTTCTCTCTTCCATCACATGGGAAGACCCCTCATGTTCCATTCGCTCCAGTTGCAGAAAGAATTCCTGAGAGACTTGCTTCATCCAATCCATCCTCTACACAGTGGAAGGCACATTAGAAGACTAGATCCACATATAGCACCTGTTTTGGAATCCTACATGGGATCAACTTGTCAATTCTTTTGCAGAAGTTTTCACTGATGAAAGCTTCCTTCTTTTCTGCTTAGTAGGATGGTTCTTTGAGTTATTTACTGTTTTTTTGAGGGGGGGTATTTTTCCCATGAGGTTTTCCCCATTTCCTCGGGTTATGGACAGTTCTTTATTTTTTTTATCTTATTTGATTGTATGGGTGACCTTTGGTCCTAGTTTCCAGGGCCCGGGATGGATTAAGGGGGGGTGTTAGGATATTCCTATACTCCATCCTAGTCCTACTAGCTTTTCAGTCATTTTCATTTTCAGTCTTTTAGGGTTTGCATTCACTTTTAGGGTTTGCATGCATTCTATGGTTTGTATTCATTTTGCATGCATTTCCAGTCATCAGTCATAGCACCTAGCCCTCAGTTAGCTAGCCCCTGGAGCTTCTTCCTAATCAGTTTCAGCCCTCCTAGTGCCTAGTGCGCCCTCCTTTCACCTACTACATGAGAGAGGCATACTTCTTCACCTACCAATCCAGTTATGTTGAGATAACAAGAGTTCTCTCCCTGATTTTAGGCTTGACTCACTCTTTACTGACCTTATCACTCCGATGGACCTCCAGTGTGACTAGATAACCTGTTCTGACTCCAGTTAGCTCCATGAGCACCCTCCACTAAGCCTCCTTCACTACATCAGTGCTTCCATGTGCTAGTTACACCCACCACATTCAGTTAGACTCAGTTTGACTTCTGGTTGACTATTACTTGTGCATTGATGACTTCACTGATGATGAGTTGGACTCCTAGTTATGACTTGATGACACTCCACTGATTATGGATCTGTCCATGCAGGCTAATTTGAATTACACCTAGTTTATTCGAATCCTGAGCATTGTATATTTACATGTTTACTATTCAGATTAATGTAACATCTGTAATTATTCTGCCTCTATTTGAGCTCCTTTGGATCTGTGTTCTTCTGCTCTATTCTTCTTCTGTCATTCCTAAATTCTTTCATTGTGAGGTTTACATCATCTCTTTGGATCTACTGTGAGCATCTTCACACATCATTGACGTCGTCGTCGTCGTCATCACCACCATCATCAACATCATCATCGTCTTCATCATTATCATCATCTTCATCATCCTCATCATCATCATCATCATCATCATCATCATAAACAACAACAACAACAACATCATCATCATCATCATCATCATCATCGTCATCTTCATCATCATCATCATCATCATCATCATCATCATCATCATCATCGTCATCATGGGCGTTGTCGTCGTCGAATTCTTTTGAAGTCATAAGTCTGATATGCGATGCCTCTTGTCATCGGTGGTATGTTGACACAATATTAATAGAATTAATAAAATATAGATAGATTACGTGTCTTAAGAAGCTAAGGAGAGAATATAATGTTCTCACTTATCATGTTTATATATATTAAAAGGATTTGGTGAATATGATACCTTAATTCAAATCGAATAGCATTTTCCTTTCCTATCACTTTATTTTAAGGAGAGTAGGAAAAGAATAAAGTGCAATGTCGAAAGCCTACTCACTTTTAGTGGTGAATTACATGAAGCTCTTACTTTTACTATCAAATTTTGATCATATTACTTATCACTAAAGTTCAATTAGATTTTGATTATCCTAATTTTTGTGATTTTGACTATCCCAATTTTTGTGACAAAGTTGGTACAAATGGAGATACACTAAATGCCAAGTAATTTATGTTGCTTTTTTTTTTAATGACGTATAAATATATTGTATGTCATATTAAGAGTTACTTGTTTATTGTGTTAGCTTGAGTAACATAACATATTGACGAAGGCGATGAGAATGGTCATGTTGTTTATGATGATGACGCGGATTAATGACAACGACGATGTTAATGATGACGCTTATGATGATGATGATGGTGATGATGAATAATGACAATGATAACATTAATCATGATGCTTATGATGATGATGATGATGATGACAACGACAATGATGATGGTGACAACATTGATGTTATTGTTTATTATGACTGTGATGATGAATAGTGATGATGACGATTATGCTAGGGATGGTGATGATGAGGATGATCATGACCATGATGATGATGATCCCAATGATGATGATGATGATGATGATGAAAATGAATACGGTGATGATGATTATGATGATGTTGATGATGGAGATGATGACAATAGTGAAGATGGTGGTGATGATGATGCTGACGATGGTCATATGTATGACGATTATGATGGTTGTGATGAGAACGACGATGACCATGATGATGACACTTATGATGGCGATGACGTTCTTGGTGTTGATGACAATGAATATCATGATGATGATGACGATGTTGTTGTTTATGATGATTTTGATGATGATTAGTGATGGAACCGACGTTGATGATGATGATGATGAAGACGATGACAAAGGTGTTTTTTATGATGATGATGACATATTTAATGATTATGCTTATGATGACAATGATGTTCTTGATGATGATGGTGTTGATGATGATGCTAATGATGATGACAATGATTATCATGATGATGACAACGATGATGATGATGATCGAGATGGTGGTGATGGTGATGATGATGATGATCATCAACACTGATTTCATCAGCATCATCATCACTTACATCGTCATTAAATTTTTAATTTAAATTTTTTTAATCAATTTTTTAAATAAAATCTTATTTTAAATTTTAATTTTTAAAAGAAAAATCAATATATATATATATATATAACAATTAAAAAACATATATATAATAATAACAATTAAAAAACATTATATATAATAATAATTAAAAAAACATAATATATATAACAAACAATTAAAAAAACAAACATTATATATATTAATATATATATAACAATTAAAAAAAACCCATATTTATTTCATAAAACAAAAACATAAACCCTACGCAGGACTTTTCGATTTGGCTGACTTGCTCTCGTTCTGCTCTCGATTTGTAGCAAATATTGACCTGCTCTTGACCTTCTCTCTACCTAAGGGATTTTGTGATTGTGACAGGGGAGAGGGAGTGACCTGGTTAGCAAGAAGTGGGATTGACCGGATGCGCAAACAGTGGGAGAAGTGGTTTGGACCAGTGGATAGTTGGAGTTTTTGGGTGTGGTTTCGACTAGTGGATAGTGGCAGAGGCGGTTTGCATTTGCGGCAAGGGAGAGCGAGTGACCCAACAAGGAAGCAGTGGGAGTGACCCGATGAGCAAGCAGTGGGAGAGGCAATTTTCAATTATGGAAGGGGAGAGGGATTCCAAGTAGAGAAACTATCAGAGGAGCCGAAAATGCCTCCCGAGTCTGTGAGTACCAAGCCCTAGTTCAATCTACATTGGGGTTTCTATCTTCCAAGAGGGTTTCATTTCTAATTCAATCTACATTGGGGTTTCAATCTAATTGGAATGTGGTCCGAAGTGTTGCACGCATTTGATGTTTCAGTGGTATAATCCTCTAGTGAATTTGAGCCTATTTTTTCCATTAAACAGCAATATAATCCATCAAACATTGTGCACACACCCTCAAATATATTTATGGGAACTCCAATAGCCCTAAACAAATATTCCCGTGACTACTTCTAGAATAACACTGGTTGTGGCAAAAAGTATTGTATATTAAGGTCTGGAAAAAAAGTGGTAAATACAAGGTCCTATAGCAGCAATCTTTAAATCAGGGACATTCTGCTTCCTTTGGATCCCAATAAGTTTCATGCCTTAGAACATCTTACCTCATCCTTGTTTCATTCTCTAGGGAAGAGTCTCTAACCTAAAAAGGTCTCTCCTTTGCCTATTGCACCCTCTGACTAACACGTTGTTTAGCTTCAGTTATTAGGTCAATGTTTCACTCCATTAAGGGAAGCATCAAGCATTCATAAGTTGTCAAATGTTCCTATCCTTCGGGAAAATTTATATCATTTGAGAAAGTGTTTATGTGTGGGGTACTCTTTCATACTTAACATCCTCTAGTTTGGGTAAAATTTCAACATTTGTTTCCACATGTGAAGACTTTTATTGGTTATTATGTGGACATGGATTGTTGCTTCATTTTCAAAAGTGGACAATCTTGATGGGTGCAAACCCCGTTTGAGGGCCTTGCTTGTTGAATAGGTAATCTTGAAGGAAGACCCCATAATGTTTTTCTTTCATGGTGCCACCATATGAGTGTTGATAGTAAGATTAATTGGCCCCATCCCATTATGAGGTAGAACCATGTGAGATAGATACCTTAACACCATTAGCATCATGATATCCCCCTGAATTATTTGTGGTGGATTTGCAATTGTGAAGTGCATCTAGGATGATAAATATATCCAAATTGAGTATACCTGAGATCAAATTGTTGAGCTTTGAGGATTACATCCTATTTAGTCGTAGGCAAGGTTTATGCAATGTCTTTAGTGATGGGTGGAAGCAAATATTTAAAGAACCATTCAAGGATAACAATAGCTTTACATGAACTACATCTGTGATGTCACTAATGGATATGGTCAATCATATGGGTGAGATTATGTTGGAAACAGCCATGAACAAGGCGTACAACCACCCCACATGACCTCTATATGAGATCTTTGAACTCCCATGATGATTACAACAACCATTAGTTGGTTTCAGACTGATTACATTTTAACTATTTACATCTTTTAAGACTTTATTGTGGATGATGGATTTCTGGTCATCCTCTTCAACAGTATGAATCTCAAAATATATACTCCCTTCTACATCAACATAATAGGCTAGGACCTGTCCAAAATGGTAATTGGGTTTCCTCATATCCAAAGGATAGGTCAGTTTGTCGGTTTCATAGTGTGTGGTCTATGCATCTGTCCTGGATAAACAAAAGGTTTATTGTCAATGTGGATAGAAATACTATACAATCTAGAACTCATGTGTTGGTCATTACACATATCATTATTTGTTGATGCTGCCTTTTCAGGCAGTGGAAATATCTAGAGCAGAGTTACCAAATA
Source organism: Larix kaempferi (assembly GCA_027924585.1). Lineage (NCBI taxonomy): Eukaryota > Viridiplantae > Streptophyta > Pinopsida > Pinales > Pinaceae > Larix > Larix kaempferi. Next base: position 1,328,176 of record BSBM01001121.1, read on the forward strand.
TGGCATTTTTTTCCACATTATTTACATATATTTGGAAATATTGCATATTTTCCACTGTAAAGAAGAAGCTATGCAACAACTGAAATTTATTAGTGGATGTTCCAATAGTATTGGAAAACAATTATTGGAAAAGTGGCCCCTAGGCCACTCATGATCTTGAACATTCTTTATGAATGTATTGTTGTTTACACCCTTTAAAGTACCTCCCATTTTATTTTATCCATTTCGTCTTCTTCACCTAGAACCTATATCAATTTATGTGCTCACCTTCGTGTTGTAATGGGATGTTTTATAACATTTCTTGGATCTACAAATAAATCACATCATTAATTTTAGCACTTGGGGAAGAGGATATTGCATCCTCATTGTCAACATTCATCCCAAACAGATCTTTAAGAGTGTTGTGATCAGTATTTGTTGAAAAAAAATGACTTTCAACAAAGTAGAGGCCTCATGAGTATTCCTTTAACAACTTTTTTCAAAATGAACAATCCTCAAGATTTACATCTATCATTTAGGCATCAACATTCTCGTCTTGGAATGAATGCTCCAAAATAGTTGGCCCATAGTATACTTGTATAATAGGAATTAATGCTATAAAACACATCTCAAATGAATGGATGCTCCAAAAAACGTTTGATAGTTGTCTTTTCATTGTCTAATAATATGCAAAATTCCCATTGTAGTGGTGTCACTAGGATTCCAATATCTAAAGAAACCTCAACATTTTACTCATTAGAAGTAGAAGAAAGTTATTGTTGGATTCATTTAATTTTAAAGAGTAGTTATAGTTTGAAAGAACTATCTCCTTACCTTAGCTAGCATTCATTGAAAGGAAAGGCTTATTTGATTCATATTCATTTGCATGGTTTGAGTCAGTCATCACACCACGAGTTGCACTTCCATCACCCGACTGAGTAATACAACTATTAAAATTTAACTCACTAACTCAACACACTTTAACCTCGCTTGCGGATAAAAAGAATTTGGTAGTTAGGTAGGGCACCGGGGATATGCATCCAAATAATTCCCCCTTTTCATTTTCATCTAAGACATAGTTGTTGTCCTCTAGGGTACTAAAATCCTCTATTTTATTGACACAGACATCAACCAGTTTGTGGAGGGGCCTCCCATTTTTTTGGGGGTTATGCCACGAGGATTGATTCCGGATGGACTTTGTGGAATGTCACACTCCACTTAGTGCCTAAGGCATGTCAATCCATTGTCTTCCTTGTACTCTACCGTGTTCGTGATACAGGGGCGATAAGACAGAAGTGTCAAAAACATTCTCCGACGTGTCATGAACGAGGTAGCTTAGTGACTTTTCTTCTAGGGCTCTTTTACCTAGGATCCCTTTCGGTAGAGGGATATCCTTCCATTATTGGTCTCTCATTTCATATTGTTCGACTTGGATTTCATCACCTTGCGAAGGATACGATTTGTCGAGGTCTCCAGCTAGTTAGGAAGTTTGCTTGCTATTTCACCTTTTTAGAGGGTCTTTTTCTTTTTAGTGTTGCTTGTTGGCATTTTGGCCACTTTTGTTTCAGCTCGCTTACTGTGACACTGGTCCCAGTACAGTTTTTGAGCTTGCTTTTTTGGCCTGTGAGCCTTGTCTTTTCCTAGCTCCCCTTCTGCACGCTCGATTGCTTTAGGGTTTTTGAGTTCTTACACAGCCAATTACCAATTATTTGATGATGTGTGATGTCCTCTTCTCCTAGGTCTTCGAGATGGTTGAGTTAGATGGTCTTCTCAAGGGATTGGACACCCCTTGATGGAGCCACTAATGCTTGACCTTAGGAGTAGTCTAGAGGACCACGTGATCACATCATCCGTGTGGAATTTTCCTTTTACTGTGATGATGGAATTTTAGGTCATATGGAAGACTGGTACATTTGAGAGAGAGATGATTGGTTGTACCCCACCTTGGTTTATTGTCTTTTAGTCCTTTCATTTTGTTGATAAAATTGTTGTGGTACCTTGCCTTTTACCTTTTGGGTCTTTTACTCATCTTGGGTTATATTTTGATTTGTACCACCTATTATGTTTTTTATCTTGTGGGTACTATGGTATTTTTTCCACATTTGAGGTACACCCCCTTTGTCCAAATTGTTATGAGTCTTTATACCCACTTCGTACCACCCTCCAGACCTTAGTTAGGAATATTGCTTGCTATCATACCTTTTAGAGGTCCTATTTGAGTTACAAGAGGTAGTTACAAGGAACTATTGCATATAATAGGTAGTTACAAGGAGCTATTGCATATAATTGACATTATTTGACCTTCCATCACTTTGGCATGTCAAATAACAGGTAGTTACAAGGAGCTATTGCAATATATATTTGACCTTATTTGTACCTTCCCCACAATGGTTGATTTACTTTTGGTCCTTACACCCTGTTTTTTATTGGTCTTGTGGTACCTTGTCCTTTCATTTTTTTGTGGTACCTTGCCTCTTACCTTTTGGGTCTTTTACTCATCTTGAGTTATCTGTTGATTTGTACTGCCTTTTATGTTTTTGGTATTGTGGGTATAAATATGGTAGTTTGTCCACATTTGAGGTAGTACACCCCCTTAGTCCCAAGGGTTATGAGTATTTATAACCACTCTTTTATTTTTTACTTGTACCTTACTGGTTGGTCTGTGTACCCTTTGGTTGGTCCTTGTACCTTACTGGAGGCCGTGAGTCTCTTTGACCTCATTCTGCTGGCTGTCAGCTCATCTTTATTGTGATTGTACTGATCCTTTTGACTGTCATTGACTTTCTTTGATTGAACGTACCAGAGCCCAGTCATATCTCTCTCTGGTTTGTACTAACCCTATAATAGGGTCACTTGGTTCCTAGAGTTAATTGGCCTCTAAGAGGCACAGTCATTTCTGAAAGTAACCCTTCTGAGTATATTACAAGAAACATCTACACCCAAGTAACCACATATGTGTTGGTAAGACTTAAGTAATCAAATTTTTGGTAATCAATTATGTGGTAAATAATTTGAATTAAGTAGTTAAGACTTGTCCTGTCATACAAAATTGTTGCTAATCAAATATGTGTTGGTAAAGAATTTTAAGAGTGGTGGAACTCCTCGATTGAACTTGTGAGGAAAATTATTTTGGAGAATAAGTGTCCTGACTATGGGACAACAACAAATATCTATTCAACAACATATGAGATATTCTGGGAACTGGGTGTGAAAATAATTATAAACCTTCAATTACCAAGTACTATAGTGATGAGTGACTTAATGAAAACCATGCAAATTCCATCATTTAATAGGATATATTAGGACAAAGCCATCCTTGAGAGGTGGAGAATGGATTTGTAGATTTTTCCACTAAACTTGAGAGATTTAGATGTTACAACATGATAGGGACATGGAACTAAGAAGGTATATGATTAATGGGCAACACATAGGGTAGCATACACTCTTTTACAATAAGTCATCACAAGGTTCCTTTCTTAGGTTAGATCATCCTTTTGTTACAAGAGGAATTGGTGCACATATGAGAATGTGAACACTTTGAAAAACAACCGCCTTGAATATAAGAGCAAGGTAAAAATGTTAGCCATAGTCCATGTCATCGATGATAACCTTCCGAAGATTATAGAAACAGATGCTTCAGACCTAGGATGGGGAGGAGTTTTAAAGTAGGTAAGAAAACCTAAAGAAGAGGAAATAGTCCAATTTCCATCAGGAACTTGGAATAAAATTGAGCAGAACTATGCCACTATCGATAAAGAAATCCTTGCATCACTGAGATGCATAGAGAAGTTCCAGATTCATTTGTTGAACCATGACCTTATCATAAGAACATATTGCTCTAGTCTTCCATTTGTGCTAAACAACACAATAAAAAATGCAACAGCAAAAGGAAAGTTTGCAATATGGCAAGCATTGTTTTCTTGTTATAACTATACTGTTGAGCACATTTCTGGTAAAGCAAATAGAATTCCTGACTTTTTAAATATTTGACACAGAAGTATCCTGTTAATTTTTAACAAGCGATCCTGAAAGCAAGCGAACCTGGAGAAAGCGAGCCCGAAGCAAGTGAGCGTAGAAGGTCGAAGCGGAATCCAGTGGGCCCATAACCCACAAGTAAACATAGAAATCTCTGCTTGGATCGGAGGAAAACATCAGATCTATAATATTAATGATAATATGAGTTGGTTGGATTATATGCAAACATGGAAACCTAGGTGGGAGTTGAGATATACTGAAGTATTAGATGCTAACTTATAGGGATCTGATGCTTTTATTAGACTAGTGCCAGAACTCAGAAGAATGCCTATGGGATCCAGTATTGTACCAAAGATAGTTTACAACAACTCCCTGAGAAAAGCAGTTGATGCAAGCAATTGGTTAACGCACCACTACCATGATCTTAACTTAATCACGACAGAGGTCTCTACACATCACCCCAGGCTACAAATAGACCATCAATACTACTGTATTAACCAAATACATTCTTTGAAAGCATGGCCACATCAAGATGTTGGTCTTCGGTTTCCAAGTACTACCCACACTTATGAAAAATATAAAAAATTATGGTGGGATTTCTTGAGAAAAGAAAATACAGATAGAACATATTATACCATGCTAAATTTTGGACATCAAAGTACACATATAAATGAGGATCCTCCATTCTATGGCCCTGATTGGATGAGAGACTCGTGGCATTCATTCGGCATCAACCTGAAAGCATTAGAACTAGCTGTTATTTATAATCTAAAACAACACATTGGAGAATCTCTCGAACAAGTCAAAGATATTTTGCAAACAAAGATTATTGAGGATCAAATCCTTGAGTACTACATTCAAAAGAAAGTATAATGGCTTGTCGAAACCGGCATAGATGTCCACATGCATCAGAATAGACGCATGGTCCTGAGGTCTGTTTATTCAAAAGGCATGGGATACTCAATCCAATGTCTTTCAAGAATTATATGGTCCCCCATACTCCAATGATTTGTAAATATATCAAAAATATTTGGCTATGAGTGGGACCTGTCCATTAGAATGTCATAATAAGATTCCATTCAGCTAAGAGAGTGGACCTGTCCTCTCTAAGTTTTAGGTAGAGAACCATTTGAGGCCTTCGAGTTTGGTCTCTCTCTACTCTGTTTCTGAGTCTGAGAAAAGGTGTATGGTCTACAACTAGCCTTTGTCATATTAGATTGCAACAAAAACCTTGTCTCTCCTCAAGTCTAGCGTCTTTTAGGAAAAAGAATAACATGAGTATGCTCTGTGGTTGGCCCTCATGGTATAAGATCACTCCAGAAACCTGATACTTCCTTAAGTATAAATCTTGAGTCTATATTTGTCCGAGGAATTATGATTTGTCTATATTTCAATTTAGATTTTGAATAAGATTATACAAGTTTCACAACATTGTATAAAATATTGTTTTTGAATATTTGTGAACACTTATTAACCACCTCAAAGATCTTAGTTTTCAAAGTCATAAAAACTTTTAGAAGTTTTCCATAATGGTTATTTATTTTTATTTTATATAATTATTGCTAAATATAAATATCTTACTAATTGTGAGTGTAATTCAATTACCGAGGTGATGAACCCAAACTGATGGGGTGAGAGAGACTTTAGGGCCATGACGACAAAGATAGTCCGATGGTGTGATATGGGACTCAAGACCCAAAGGAGCAATAAAAGACAACTCATAATTGCATGAATTTCTACTGTTAAGAAAGATAAAGTGATCCTCTTCCTCATCACTTGAATGCCCACATTTTCAGAAAGGGAATGCAGTACAAGTCACCTTATAAAAGGCGCTACACGTCACCTTTTAAGAGGCGCTATGCCTTGCGTTACTATCTAAACTCTTTTCCCATGGTGCAGGTAGAACCAAACAGGTATTTGTCAGATTTGTCTTCCTTGAGCGAGGGGAGTTTAGGAAGGCTAGAGGAAAGTGAGACAACCAGTAGGTCTACAAGAGTTTTATCGACTAGATGTCAAAAGACTAGAATAAAATTCCATAAACGCATGGAATTTTTTCACACTCAAGGGGGGTCATGTTCCTATGATGATGAGACAATAGGCGACATCGAGGTGCCCTTGAGGTACAGACATTTAGTGAAACAATGGGTACCCAAGGATCTTCCCCAACCGAACACAGATTTTTGTGTGGACGAGAGGATATATCGAATTGCACCATCGTCATTACATGGTTTGGGGTTGTTTTGCATAGATGGCATAAAGGTTCGTTACGGCACATGTACAGAATTGATGGAGTATGTTGGACCCTGTTCCAAATACAAAGATTGGATGCGCCTGGTCCAATATAAGCGAAGTATACGTAGATATGGATTGTCAGCAAACTATTTACAGTTGAAAGACAAAGATCAAAATAAAGGAGCAACGTTGTACATTGACGGAAGGCCAAAGACCACGGGGAATATTGCGGGGTTTATAAACAGTACACAACCAGGGTCTACAATTAAGCAACCAAACTGCAAATTTGATGGGCTTGAAGGAAACTGTTTTTTTGTATGTGCCATTAAATCAATATCTGTAGGGGAATTTTGCTTATTAATTACAATTTGAATCGAGTAGATACAAACATGGTTACTATGGGAGTGGTACATATAACAATTTACCCAACCTTTTATTAATGAATTTAACATCTTAAGGATTTTTCGTTAGTTTATTTCATTTAAATTTTCCATATTTACTTCGTAGGCTAGTGATCGGGAAAAATCCCCACCAGTAGATGGTCGGAGGAGTACATCTTCCTCGAGGGAGCAAGTATACATATTTGTAATAGTAAAAATATAATAAGAAAAAAGAGTTCTTTTTTGCATTGTTTGTTCATTAGTATATTGGTTTGGTTTATATAATGTTATCTATATTTGATGCAGAACATTGATCGGGAAATCCACTCGAATGTTCATTAGACGACAGCATCCTAGAGGCAACAGGTAAACCTGATTTTAATTCTACAATTTAAATATATCACAATGTTTTCTCATTATATTAATGTTTCAATAAATATTTTGGTTTCGTTTAGGTAATTTTCTCTATGTTTTTTATGCAAGCCAATTCTGTAAGGGTCACAGTAGATCATACCATACCTGCCTCGACGCAATAGGTATACATCTTTGTAATAGTAAAAATATCATATGAAGAATAGTTTTTTGTTGTTGTGTTTTTTCATGAATAGTTTTGGATTCGTTTAGGTGATTTTCTCTATGTTTTTTATTTAGGGATCTATAAGGGCAGCTCCCAACTATTAGCAAATCGGGGCAAGTCACCTATGACCATTGATCTGATGAGTGGATCACGATCCTCGAGGTTGCAGGTATAATTCATTGGAATTGTACCAATATAATACGTAGCATAATGTTTATTTTGTTATGTATTTTTCGTGTGTATACTGGTTTCGTTATGATAATGTTTTCTACTTCTTTTTTGCAGGGGTCAGATGATCGGGGCAAGTCCACAGCTGTGGATTAGATGACACCATCGTCCAGGCATCAGGTAAACCTAGTTGTAATTTTAGGAATCTATCAAGATAGATATGTTTTGTTAATATAATTTTAGGAATATATCATGATAGATATGTTTTGTTAATATAATTTTAGGAATCTATCATGATAGAACTCGGTAGTGTTTTATATATTTTTGTTGCAGACTAGTGAATCGATGTATGAAACAACATCGCAACAATATTCAATAGATCCTGAAGTGAATGAGATACTTACCGATCCCAACATAATTGGTGAAGCCACAAACCCATTTAAGATGATAGACAAAATCTTGAATAAATATAGTGCGGAAATCGTTTCTCTGCTAATCAAGGTTCCGTAGACAAGCCAAATTATAGAAAGGATTGAATTGTTGGAATGGATATCTGAAACCTTGTGAATAAGTTGAGGAATCTTGAATCATAAAATAATTCATTTATAAATTTATAATTTTCTCTTTTATATGATAATACTGAATGTATAAAATGTGGTTTGTATTTATAGAATTATCAGAGACCACACAATAGTGGTCAAGGCGGTGTTGGCCCCAGCGAGGCTTGTGGAGAGACATTGCATCATGAGAAAACGACTCCACATGCATCAACTCTTTCTCCATTGTTGTCGACTGAACATTCGGAAACACATTCCAAAACACCACAGACCCCAGCTGTGAGTGCACCGGCCGCTAGTGACCAACGCACACCAGATCGTCTAGAAGAAGGGCTCGACACCAAGACTCTTAGTAATATTGATACCACTGAAGCTGCATTTCCAGGATCTTCCTGTGTCACTAGTACGAGAACAGTCAAAGCAACATTTTTGGTGGACGAATATCTCGTCCCAATAAAGATAGAGAAGATCCCAGGTAATTGATATACGTTGATCAAGTTAGTGTTTATAATTTCATTGTAATATACCGATAAAATGTTTTTTTCCAACTAATTATGATCATGGCATGATCGTTTTGCAGGAAATAATGTTTTCTATAAAAAAATGAATGACTTGTCCTTGGAGATCTTCGGCCCCACCATCCGAACAAGGTGGTATAGACAACCAAAAAATTTAAAAGATGAGCTCACTAATCAGTTCGTTGGCCTGTTCGGCGACAAGTCCTTCAATCAAGCCAAGGTCCTAAAAAAGGCTGGACAACATATGCCAAGATTGTACGAGACCAATATAGGGTCCACCTGGAAAAAAACCATAGGTATGAGTGCCCTCCAATGATTCCAGCAATGGAGTGGAAATCTCTAGTGGACGATGGAAAGGAGAGGACTCAGAGAAAAGAAGGAAAGATAACACCAGGCATAGGGAGGTATGCAATACTTTCCACAATGTAATTATAAACCTTATTATTATTGATGTCTATATCGAATTTAGAACATCTAACATATTTCAACACTTGCATAGGCTGTCAGACACATCAAAGGCCACAAAGGCAAGACTGGAAAAAATAGGTCAGCACAAGCTTGGGCCTCGTGATTATTTGAATTTGGAGGCACGAATTGTAAGTTTTGAAAAACCAATAATGCATACAAATAATAAATTGAAAATTATTTTTTGTTTTATTGCACTGCAAAATGTTAATTAACGACGTTATGCAAATATGCAGGCCGACCGATTCAAATAATTTCCCACTGAGGAAGACATGAATCTTGGCTTCCAGCACGGCTTTGGAGCTGTTGTTGAACGCCGAAAAAGCTTGTCTGGGAAAACACAGTCTTCTGGTACTAATCCATCCGGTGCACAGATATATAGAATCTATATAGTTTAATGAAGTTTTATTACTTGTGCATTTTATTCGTTAAAAATATTCAACATAAAATATTGACTCTGTTTTGAGCAGGAAAGCAATGATCCCCTAATTAATGTTGAGGAGGGACCACAACAAATCGAAGATCATGCTTCGAATCCTGGTAATGAATTTATTCATACGCTACAATTTTATGTATAGCATTGCAGATGGTGAACATTAATTGTAGTTCACCGTATTTCAACTGCAGAGCATGTAGAGGGTGACACTGTACAGGTTGAGCCTAGACAAGAACATGAACAACATGATGTGGCCACACCAAGTAAAAAAACACCTTTGTAATGTTTTTTTAAATGAAATACTTGTCATTACAATAGCAAAATATAACGATGTAACATTTTCACATTGTTGCATTAAATCTGAACCCCTTGTCGCAAAATCCACGTTTAGATCAGAACTTTAGGATGCAGACATCACGAGAAGCACTTGATGAATAACCAAGAACTGGAGGAGAAAATCCACAAGATGATCTTATTAGAGATTTTGTACTAAAGAGAAAAAGAATTAAAAAGAAGTGACTAGAAAAATATTGTCTAATTATTTTTTATAATAATATTTCATCCGTGATTTTTGGCCTAATGAATGAATGAATGGTTTAATGGTTTAATGATTCAGTGTAGTAAATTGTTACCTTTATTGAATGTTAGCTTTTATTGAATGAATGTGTTCACTAAATGAATGAATGGTTTATTGAATGTTATCTTTTATTGAATGAATGTGTTGACTGAATGAAACAATGGTTTAATGAATGTTAGCCTTTATTGAATGAATGGTAGATGTTTGTTTATGATGAAATATGCATGAATTTGCACGTAATTTTTTTTCAAGTACATGCATTGGGTATGGGGAATTGAGAGTGATGTGAGGGGGAGGAGGGGCCATAAGAGATTCCACCTTCATGTGGTTGGCCCTGCTCAGTAGAGAATATTAAATTATTCTCGAAACAGAGAGGAGCTCAATGAATGGCTACGATGTTGGCTTTCTACAACCCACTCGCATGTCATCTAAATTTTGACAATTTCTTGGAGCTTGTTGTGATGTTCGGTTGCTCCTCATAACCAATTTCGAGTTTCCACAACTTCAAAGGCTGAGTAAATGATACACTGGAACCAATATCCTTCACCTTCTCTTTAATTTCCTTGAAATCTCCTTAAGAATATTTGAATGAGATATGTCTCAAATCCTCTAGATCATTTGCATCCTCTCCATTATGTCCAATCTTCCTGCAATAGAGAAGATATATCGTCTCTTTTTCTGGGGAGAATAATGTGGACAGTGAAGATTAAAGAGGATGAGAGGTTGTTTGTATCCCTAACCCAAGGATAAGAAATTTTCTAGAGAGTTATAAGAAAACTGAAGGCCAATGTTGTCAACCAGGTGGGCATAAGTTGATGCTAACATCAAGGGAAACTCCTATTTAATTGTTGTCATTTATCTTCCCATGTTCACATGAAGTCAACTGATATCAATATTAATACTTAAAAAATCATTGCATAGTGATAACTAAGGATTATTATGCATGCACCTCCTCACCTTATAATATCATTTGGGTCAAGGCATAGAGACAACCATAAATTATCAAATGTGTACGCAAAGAGTAAGAGACAACTATAAGTCTTATATTAAATTTACCATATTGTAAGTCTTTAATTGGCACTATCATCTGAGATTTGACATGTTGGATTGTTGTGATCTTCTTATCACTCCTTACCAATGTGATTGTAAGGCTTCTTTGATGGTGAAGTCCATAATTTTAAGTCTTCTTCCTCATTCTCATGCCTTTTGGTAAGACAATAAGGAGGGCAGTGGCCCGCATCAACATGGAAAACAATTTCGACATAGAGGTAGATAATATCAACGTCTTGCACTATACATAAGATCACATAGTTACAATATCTAGTTACAACGTCTTGCACTATACATAAGATCACGCAGATGTCCCAATATGGTTATTGCATAGTCTAAGTATTTTTTCTGTATAATGAAGTGTGGTCTAACCCTGAAAAATACAACAAAATAGTTGTTATTTGAATGAACTGTAAAATTAATGTTACATATATATCAAATTAATGTGTTCAAATTCATTTTTATTGAAAATATACCATTTTATCATGTAGATATTAAGGAGTGCTCAATTGTTTAAGATTGTACAAATATGGATGAGCAATATTTGTTTCTTGCATTTTTGGGGGGAAAGGGTTTAGCTAATTTATACTTGTCAATTGAAGTACAATTATTTAAATTGCCCTTCATCTTTGAAGGGCTCCAAGAACAAATTCCCTTCCAATAAAAATTAAGACCCACCCTTCAAATTTGATCACAACATAATAGGGTATTTTTTTTTTTAAATTACCATATTTTCGTCGGTTATCCGACTTCTTGATCTATGATATCCGACGTTCTTGCCATACCAACGATGGCTAAGAACGCTAGATATCAACCATTTTTACATGGCACGGCCGTCGGATATCCAACTTCTTTCTCTATGATATCCAACGTTCTTTCCATACCACAAACGGCTAAGAACGTCGAATATCAGCCATTTTTACATGCCACGGCCGTCGGATATCGGACTTCTTGCTCTATGATATCCAACGTTCTTGCCATACCACCGACAGCTAAGAACGTCAAATATCATCCATTTTTAGATGCCACGGCCGTCAGATATCCGAATTCTTGCTCTATGATATCCAATGTTCTTGCCATACCATTGACGGCTAAGAACGTCAGATATCAGGCATTTTTACATGGCACAGTCGTCGGATATCGGACGTCAACCGCTAAGATAACCAACTTCATATTAAGTGCTAGGCGTCGGATATCCGACTTCATATTAACTGCAAGGTGTCGGATATCTAACGTCATATTACATTCATATATCCGATGGAGAGTCCTACCATCAGATATCAGCCAAATTTGGACCAACGTTTAAACAAGACGAAGGTTGTCAGATGGTTGACGACAAGATGTAGAAAATCTGACATTATTGCCATCATATTTTGGGTCCAAAAAACCTAGTGATGGTTGGATAACCACTTCAACAAGGAGAAAATCCATGTCACCCTTTAAATTTGTTGATACACACAAATCATCTGGCGGGCATTTGTAACTAGCTTTTTAAACTACTAATTCAACACTTAGACAAAAAAATTGTAAACACTAGGGTAACATAAGATTTTTATTTTCATCAAATTTGAAGTGTGAGACACCCATTGGATAGAGGCCAACACGGTGATTCCATCCAGACCAATTTCATCCTTTGAAACTTCTTTCTCTCTCCTCGGCGGGCATTTTTCTGGAGTAGTGCAAATCAAGCTAGGAGGCACTTTTGGAAGATAAATGTGTTCACCTACAGAGACTCTTTGGACAAACCAACGATATGGTTGGATGCAGAAATCAAAAGTCTAGAGACCCATACCCTAAAAATATTTTAAGACATCAACCACAGGAAATGGCGGTTATTTTATTGAGGTCACTCATGCATTTTTACCAGTAATTTTATACTTAGACATTTTTTGCATTTTCTTGGATTGGAGCAATCTGCCTGAAACATTGTTTTGGTAGACCCATAACTTCCTCCTCAGACACTCCCAAGACAAGCTGAGACCATGGTCAGGTAGACAAATCAAAAAGCTACAGCCTGACACTATGGGGCGGGCATTTTCCGGATGCCACTTAACCTCCTGATTTTAACACTTAGCCAAATTTGACTTGTTCTTAATATGCAAAACAAGTTTTTTCTCACTTTGGTAGGGTTAAATCTTGCAAATGTGACCACCATAAGGAAAATTGAAAGCATGATTGGATAACCACTTCAACAATGAACATATCCATGTCACCCTTTAATTTTTTTGATACACACGCACAATCTGGCGAGCATTTGAAACTAACATTTTAAATTACTAATTCAACACTTGGATAAAACATTGTCAAACCCTAGGGTACCATGAGATTTGTTTTTCATCAAATTGGAAGTGTGCGATACCCAATCGATAGAGGCCAACAAGGTGATTCCATCCAGACCGATTTCATCCTTTGAAACTTCTTTCTCTCTCCTCGGCGGGCATTTTTCTGGAGCAATGCAAATCAAGCTAGGATGCACTTTTGGTAGATCAATATGTTTACCTACAGAGACTCTTTGGAAAAACCAATTATATGGTTGGATGCACCAATCCACAGTCTAGAGACCCATACCCTAAAAATATTTAAGACATCAACCACAAGAAATGGCGGTTATTTTACTGAGGTCACTCAAGCATTTTTACCAATAATTTTATACTTAGACAATTTTTGCATTTTCCTCAACTGGAGCAATCCACCTGAGACGTTGTTTTGGCAGACCCATAACTTCTTCCTTAGACACTCTCAAGATAAGATGAGACCATGGTCAGGTAGACAAATCAACAAGCTACAGCCTAACACTATGCGGCGGGAATTTAACTTCACCTATCAATTATGGCGAGCATTTTCCTAAGGCCCCTTAACCTCGTGATTTTAACACTTAGCCAAATTTCACTTGTTCTTAATATGCAAAACAAGTTTTTTCTCACTTTGGCAGGTTTATATATTGCACATGTGACGATAACAAGGAAAACTAAAAGCATGGTTGGATAGCCACTTCAACAGGGAATAGATCCATGTCACCCTTTAAATTTGTTGATACACACAAATCATCTGGTGGGCATTTGAAACTAGCTTTTTAAACTACTAATTCAACACTTAGACAAAAGAATTGTCAAACACTAGGGTAACATGAGATTTTTATTTTCATCAAATTTGAAGTGTGAGACACCCAATGGATAGAGGCCAACAAGTTGATTCCATCCAAAACAATTTCATCCGTTGAAACTCCTTTCTCTCTCCTTGGCGAGCATTTTTCTGGAGTAGTGCAAATCAAGCTAGGAGGTACTTTTGGCAGATCAATATGTTCACCTACAGAGACTCTTTTGACCAAACAAAGATATGTTTGGAAGCACCAATCAACAGTATATAGACCCATACCCTCAAAATAATTTAGGACATCAACCACAATAAATGGAGGGCATTTTACTGAGGTCACTCAGCCATTTTTACCAATAATTTTATACTTGGACATTTTTTTCATTTTCCTAGATTGGAGCAATCTGCCTGAGACATTGTTTTAGCAAACCCATAACTTAATTTTCTAACACTTTCAATACTATCTGAGGTCATGTTCAAGTAGACAAATCAACAAGCTACAGCCTGACACTATGGGGTGGGAATCTACCTTAAGCTATTAATTATTGCGGGCACTTTCCCAAGGCCCCTTAACCTTGTGGTTTTAACACTTAGCCAAATGTCACTTGTTCTTAATATGAAAAACAAGTTTTTTCTCACTTTGGCAGGTTTATATATTGCATGTGTGACCATCATAAGGAAAAATGAAAGCATGGATGGATAACTACATCAAAGGGGAACAAATCCATGTCACCCTTTAATTTTGTTAATACACACACATCATCTGGCGGGCATTTGAAACTAGCTTTTTAAACTACTAATTCAACACTTCGACAAAAAAATTGTCTATCACTAGGGTAACATGAGATTTTTATTTTCATCAAATTTGAAGTGTGAGACAGCCAATGGATAGAGTCCAAAAATGGCCAAGTACTGAAAAGTGATAGCTTATGTTTATGTGTTTTTTTATTTCAAAGTACAACCACTTTATAAAATTCCAAAGTACAACCCATTTATAAAAAATGAAAGCTTATGTTTGTGCACTTTTTTACGTCAAAGTAAGACCAATTTATAAAATTCCCTTCAATGACAAGGCCTAGAAAAATCTTAAAAGTTGGATGTCAGCATTGGGAAAAGTGCATGCCCAACTCATGAATTAAGAAGTGGAAATACACTCAAGCAAAATGTTTTGTTGTTGAAATACCCTTTGCAGGCATAATTTGTGAGCCTGAAATACAGTCTGCGTGCATCACCTCACCTCCGCTTCGAACCTAGGAAACGATGGCCGAACTTGAAACAGGGTCGTCCTCTACCATGGGTGAAGTTGAAACGTGGGCATCCTCCTCTGCAACTGTAGTTGAAACACAATCATCCACAGATGATAGGGTAACAACAAAAAAATTCCAGGAGTATTCTGATGCATGGAGAGATGCAAATATTTGGCCACCAGGTATGGAAACTATCCTGAGGAAAGCAGAATTTTTCGACTTTTTGTTTGGAGTGTTCAATTATATTGATGAGGAGATAGATGAGGAAATTTCGAAATATGATGCTGAGAATATGCAATTCGGAATTTTTGGGAAGTGGGTAAACCTCGGGCCTGATTTGGTTGCCCAAGCTGCAAACACTACAAGATTTGAACCCAAAATTCGACGAAAAGGACTGTGTCATCGGATTTTACCTTCAAAATTATGAAATTTGATTATTTTTTTTAAAATTGAGAGAAGTCCCCGTCGGATATCCGATGGCTCTTGGATATCCGATGAGGTCCCTAGCATAGTGACCAATGTCGTCAGATATTCGACCTCATATTAAGCCGGAGGGTGTCAGATATCCGACGATATATTATAGTCCTAGTCATCTGCTATCCGACGACAACTGATACCCGAGACTGTCGGATATCTGAAAGCATATGATGCCCTATCATGTCAGATATCCGACATCTACTCTCCAACGGTAACTAAGTTCAAGACGTCAGATAACCGACGAACTGTTAAATTTTAAAACATTCCGACATGTTTGCTATACAAGCGATGGTTTGCGGAAGTTTTTTTATTCGGTGGACTGTTTTTCATTATTTCCATTGTTTTTGTGATTTCAACGAGCGAAGTGTGGAGCTTGATTTTCTAAGATCGATAATCTTCATTCAAGCTCTTTACGAGAAAATGTCAACTAGCAATATTCCTTATCCAGACGAACAAAATCGACAATTGCTTGCTAGATTGTGGGAAGGAGTTGAAAGAATGGGTGATGGGAAATGTTATTGTCCATGTAGTCAATGCAGGGGCTTGAAGAGGAGAAGAATTTTGATCACAACAGCCACAAAACATTGTAGGGAACATGGACACACTGAGGGGGCACATGAATATCATCCATTTGTAAGTTTTGCATTATATATGTTTTTATTTTGATTGCTTTTGTAAATGTATGTATTATTTTAATATTTCTTATATTAATTTGTATCTATTGATCATGGTTTCAATAGATGGGGTACTAACATGGACAATAACCATTATTTTAATATTTAATATTTATTATAATAATTTTTTCTTGTGTGCATGTTGAATCTAGGGTATAGTAGAAATAACGATAATAGAAATAATAGAAATAACGATTATATTGGCATGTTGTTTCTCTTTTATTTTCTCTATAGAAACTGTAGCATCGTTTATCTTACCTTAGTGGACAGTATGGGAAATTTTGAGTTATATTTCAGTAGCTTTGCTCAGTAATTGGGTCAATTTTTCTGTCTCTTGGATAGTTTGGATGCACCTATTTGACCAACAGTACAATTGGTCGTTGTTCTTTTCATCCCTAAAGTAGCGACTAGACCCTTCTTGTTTCCCCTTTTTATCTAACTGTAGAGACCACTCATGAAAAGAGTCATTTTTAACTTGTTATTTTTAGTTTTTCATGTATTTTTCTCTTCTTGTTTGTATTACACTCAAAGGTAATAATAAAGAGTAGTTGATTGATCTATTTGATTGATTGCATGTTTTGTTTGCCAATAAAAATCGAAGCACCTCCCTTCTCTAAATGAAAAAATAAAACATGAACATTACAGTACTGATTGCATTGTTCATTATATAATATTCTCTATTAACCATACAAAATTTGTTTCATTTTAAATGCATCACAAAAATGTTTTCATTTTGCGTTTCAAATTTTTACATTTTGTGTTTTAATTACTTATATTAACTTTTATATATTGGTGGTTTCATGTAATTTTAAAGGAAAGACATCCTACGGCATATTGTCCAGAGGAAGTGCTTCAAGAACAAGTACCGGAGGAACATGGAGCTATGAATAATGGAGAACAAGTTAATGATCATATTGAAGAAGATGATCATACTGTTAACAGAGTTCAAGATGATGTTACAAATACTTTGATCCATGATTCATTTAATGTTAGAATGGATGATCATCATCATCATCATTTTGATGATATTCATGATATACCTCTTCTTGAGAAGGCATACGAACCCCTTTATGAGGGATCCAAGATAAATCTTCTATCTGCTATATTGTTGATAATGAACTTGAAGGTTATGAATGGTCTTTCAAACATATCAGTCACATGGATGTTAAGGTATGTAATGTTGATGTATATGTAACTTCGGAATGTATTTCATATATGTATATTGTACTCCTATAGAGATGGTATTACTCCTATATACAGAAGTGTTTGTATTCCTATAGAGATGTTATTATTCCTCTATACGGAAGTGTTGTCATTTATATTGTAAGTGTCGTAACTTATACTTGATGGGTTATTAGACCACCTTGTTGGGGTTGGCCCTGTATAAGTCATGTGGGTCGAAGGGTTTTTAGACCACCCTATTGGGGGTCGGCCATGTGGGTCAAAGGGTTATTAGACCACCCTATTGGGTGTCGGCCCAGTCATCATTATGTTATGTGGTTAAGTTAAACCCGACCTAGTAAAGGTTATTAGGCAAGTCAAGTCAAGTATAAATAGAGTGCGGGAGGCACTCTATTTCATCATTCTATTCTCTCTCACACTCTCGGGAGAGTGGTGCACTTGTGGAGGAGGAGAAGCTGCTACTAGGAGATGTCTATCTCTTATGCTTGGGTTGTATCATTGCTCTATCTATCTCTGAGGAAGTTATTGGGGTTTTTCACCTTTATGGTTTTCCCCAAGTAAACTCTGTGTCTCTTGTGTGCTTGCATTATTGTGTTCATGATTGATATGTTGTAGATATGTTGTACATGTTGTTCTCTCAGTTAAGATCCTAGATCAGATTGAAGTAAATTATGAAAATCTAACATGGTATCAGAGCTAGCCTAAAAGAAGGCATGGTATGGCATGTAAGACACTTGTTGCAATTGCGAAGCTAGGGCTTGATATAGCAAAAACCAGTCATCGTAGAACTTTCTCTATAAATAAATTTTGGCAAGGTTTCAGGGTCTAAAAATCGTACAGGGAGAAGATAAGATCCCCATGTACATTGTTTCCAAAGGAAAACCTCTAATTCGTGATACTTTGTGATTTATGATCTGTACAATATAGGGTTTCTGCCTCTTCCAGATCTCAGTCATAAACAGGTGACCTTGGAAAAAAGGTCATAACTTTGGCTAGGAAGCTCCAAATTAAATTTCATAAAAAGTGACAGGTATTCAATGGACTTTACTTTCTCAGGTACCATTTTCAGAGACTGAAACGGAACCAGTGACACGTGGCACGCCGTACAAGTTTGCTCTCCTATTTTATCCCATAAACAGGTCATGTTGCGACACTTGGCATAAATCTCTCTCAGAGAATCCATTTAAGGTCGGACCTATGGGGTTGGAACGATGACAGGTCGGTCTATCATAGGAAAAATTTTCAGACCCTGTGGATCGAAATGTTCGGAGTTAAACCAGAAACAATAAGGTACATATTTCTGTCAAAACAGAATTATTTTTAAGCACCTTCATTCATGGCTTCCAGAATCTAGGGGTTCAGAGAAAGTTAGAATTTTTGTAATCAGAGACTACAGCTGAATGCTACTCATCAAAATCGAAATTTAGAGACCAAGATCAGAATTTTTGGTTGGGTAGAAGTCCGAGCTTGATCAGACCCTAGTTCTGGACTTTGAACGGAAAAGTGGAAAATTAGGGCTTCTGCAAAAATGGAAATTTTTGAAATCTGTGACCACGGCTGGAAGCTCCTCAGAAAATTAGAATCTTAGAGCTTTGGATCGAACCTTTTGATTGGGTAGAAGGGTGGGCTTTATCAAACCCTAGTTCGGGGTCATGTCTAGTGAATCCGGAAGTTTCAAAGGCAAATTTGAGGGGTGAAACTTTGCAATTTTCAAATTATGAGTATACCAGCTTGATCAGCTCATCAAGGCGCATATTTCTATCCTTTCGGAAGTTTGAATTTTTAGGGTTTCTCTGAAAAACCCTAATCCAGCTCCAGACATAGTTCTTGCAAATCAAGTGGATTGGGTTAATCCTAGAAGAGAATGGATTGGTCACCTGCATAAGTGAAGAAGTTCCTGTTTCAGAGGGAGATGAGGCTAAGAAGATTACAAGCAATCTCAACAGGTATGACTCATCTAGGTATGTTTCGAGATTTGTTCATTATTAAGTTTATGGTATGTTTGTCTTCATGTTATTACGGTTAGTACAATCTTGATTAAATTCAGACTTGTCGTATCACCTTAATAAAATTATGAATGCATGATAGAAGATATTCATTGATTAGGGTGTTGACACTTATGATTGTACTAATGCATTATGGGGTTGTATGAGGTTTATGTTGTCCACTAACATGAAAGGTACACCAAGAAAGACAAATCATGTTCTAGTTCAAGAACGTATGATCATGATGACATGAGTACAAAGATTCATCCATTGTCATGAATCACTTAGAAGATCTATTTGCGAGGTATGTATAACTTGGTTCTATAATGGTTAACCTATGAGATATGCAGGTTACTAGCACAAGTCATTGAAGAGAACAAGAAGACATCATGTGGGTATGTTAGACATAGATGACATACCAATCGAGGTATGTTTTTCCTATATCAAGTTAGAATCTTACCTTGTGTTAGGATCCCTTCTATAAGTATACTTGGTATGATTGGTTATGTTTATTCATAAAGTTAGAAATGTCAGTAATCAAGGGTTTATGCATTTTATGTCTCTTATCTTGATTGATGATTTAACTAAGCAGAAGAGTCCTGTGATCAAATAAGAATATGCATGAGTAAAAGAAGACTTCCCTGAAACCTTGAATACTAATGTTTATTAACTGTGTTTGAAATGATCATGAATATACATGTTTAAGATTATTGTGTTTTGATAGTATTAAGATTATACTAATAAATGTGTGATTATGTATGAGACCTTGGGGATAACATAATGATGATACTAATAATCATGCATAGTGATGGATATAAGTTCAAGGACAGGTCATCCAGGAAGCAAAGATCAAGAGACAGCACACTCCAGTTGTTCCTACAAGGAAGCAAAGATCAAGAAGGAGCACACTTCGGTAGTTTCTGCAAGGATGCAGATATTCAGAGGGAGTTGACCACTTCTCACAATCCACATCAGAATGGAGTTGCAGAAAAGAAGCAAAGACTGAGAGGGAGTCAACCCAACAATCAAACAAAGATAAGTATTTGAATTATCATTCCTTACATATTTTATTGTTTAAATAATATTGTTCAATAATGTATATACTCATGTTCCTATAATTAGGTTGTGTATTATGCATAGTTGCATTGATGAACAGTATACTACTAATATACATGGGTAAGTGGCCTATGGCACTGTACAACATTCCATTGCTACTTATCTAGAATGAAACCTCTTTGTTGACATGTTGGGAGCTGTGCACACTTTTAACAATGTTCTGGTAGAGATTGGAAGTCATCTAGAAAGTTACAGGATATGGATAAATGTTGTATTGAAGCATTGGCTAAGATAATTGCATGACTATATGACATATTTCTTTATGTGCAAGAATTTGTTTTGAAAACTATGAGATGTTTTATAATCATTCAATTTAACTTGTTGTGTAGGAAAGATCATATACCATCACCTACAAAAGAAGGACTACAACATTTGTTCAGCAACAAAGTTATCTATTGAAAATATTGAAGATATTGAAGTTCCCAGGATCTGGGAAGAATGCCATGATCGAGGAGTACCAGTCGATCATGAAGATGTTTGGGATGTAGTCCCAAGACCTGAAGGGGAGTCTGTAATGCCTTCCAAGAAGATCTACAAGATCAAGCATGCTGCAGGTGGTAGCATAGAGAGTTTTGCTCCTGTAGCCAGATACACTTCCATTAGATCCGTACTTGCTCTGGCTGCAGTGATGAAATGGAAGATACATCAAATGGATTTCAAGACAGCTTTCTTGAATGGTGTAGTTGAAGAAGAAGTGTATGTGGAGCAGCCACTTGGTTCTGAGACACATGACAGGGAGTCATATACGTGCAGAACTTGGTATGGTAGGATGGACAGTTTCCTATCTAGTTTGGGCTTTACCAAGAGTAAAGTGGATTCCAACCTTTACTACAAGGTTGAGGAAGGAAATCCTATGATACTACTCCTCTATGTGAATGACCTATTTGTAACAGGAGATGATAGACTGATTGCCGATACAAAGAGAAAGCTTGCTGCCGAATTCGATATGAAGGACTTGGGGATGATGCACTATTTTCTAGGTATGGAGGTGTGGCAGAGTGCAGATGGAATCTTCCTTGGACAAGGGAAGTATGTAGTAGAGATCCTGAAGAGGTTCGGGATGATGGACTGCCAGGCCATGGCCACACCTATGGCATCAAACCTGAAGCTTCTATGTGATGCTTCATCTGAGCCGATTGATATCACTATGTATCTTCAGATGATTGGGTCCTTGATGCACTTGACAAACACGAGACCAGATATTTGCTTTGCAGTGAACACATTGAGCTAGTTCCTGGCGGATCCGAGGAGTGTTCACCTGGTTGCTGTAAAGCATATTTTGAGGTACCTAAAGGGTACAGTTGATTATGGGCTCAAGTATGATGCAAATCAAAAGTTTAACCAACAAGGTTATGTTGATTGAGATTGGGCAGGCAGTGCTACAGATAGGAAGAGCACTTTTGGGTGCTGCTTCAGTATGGGATCAGGTGTGATCTCTTGGTTTAGCAGGAAGCAGTCCTGCATAGCACTGATTACAGCCGAAGCAGAGTATGTTGTGACGAATGAGCAGGTTGCAGTTGTATTTACCAAGCCATTGGCCAGAGTGTAGTTTGAGTACTTCAGAGAGAGGCTTGGTGCACTTCAGATCGAGGTTCCTTCCAAAGGGAAGTGATGAGTCCGAAAGATGCAGATGCACATGAGCTTTTCTGACATGGTTGATGTGTTCTCCCATGGTCATGATGTAATTGCTGAGCCATTCTCACATGGTGGTAGATGTGTTCTCCCATGGTGTAGATGTAAGGGCTAAAGCCATTTTTCACATGGTGGTAGATGTGTTCTCCCATGATTAAAAAGTAAGGGTTGGAGCCTTCCCCGAATGGTGGTAGATGTGTTCTCCCATGTCAATGGTGTAAGTGTTGGATGATGTGCATCTAGGTTGTGCTTCGTGGACGATGAGATGATCTGAAGAGGACGATGCTATGATGATCAGGAGGATCATGGATGATGAGCATCAGGACGATGCTCCATTTACTGCTTTGTATATGCATCATGTTGGATGTTGGATATGATCAGTTGGATCATTTATATGTATATGTATGTATGCATCATGTTGGATGCTGGATATGGTCATTTGGATCATTTATATGTATTTGTATATGCATCATGTTGGATGCTTGGACCATGTATCTGTATATGTATCAGGTTGATACTGTGTATGATCAGGTAGATCATGTATGTTGATATATATCAGGTGGATACATTGTGTGGATCATGTATCTATGTATGTATCAGGTGAATACAATGTATGATCAGGTGGATCATGTATGGTGATATGTATCAGGTAGATACTTGGTATGCATCAGGTAGATGCATTGTATGATCAGGATGATCATGGATGTCAAGCTTCAGGATGTTGCTCCATATGACTTGCATCAGGACGATGCAGTGATGATGATCAGGATGATCATGTGTACATCAGGATGATGTATGGTGAGTATCAGAATGATACTTTATGGTCGTAGAACAGGTTGTGCAGATGAGCATGTTTGGGAGATCCTATAGGTCGGATTTGTGTACCCGTAACAGCCTGGGATGCTCTTTCGAGACATTGCTCTAGGAGGACATATAATTTGTGCCCTGAGAGATCCTTCAGGTCGGAGTTGTGTACACGTAACATCCTGGGATGCTCTTTCGAGGTTTTTTCCTATGGCATATAATAGCGCCCTGGGAGATCCTTCATGTCAGAGTTGTGTACCCGTAACATCCCGGGATGCTCTTTCAAATTTTTCCATGACCACATGTAATTTGTGCCCTGGGAGATCCTATAGGTCGGAGTTGTGTACCCATAACATCCTAGGATGCTCTTGTGAGGTTTTGTGGTGACCACATGTAATTTGTGCCCTGGAGATCCTACAGGTCGGAGTTGTGTACCCATAACATCCTGGGATGCTCTTTCGAGGTTTTGTGGTGGGGTCACATGTAATAGCGCCCTGGGAGATCCTACAGGTCGGAGTTGTGTACCCGTAACATCCTGGGATGCTCTTTCGAGGTTTTGTGATGCACGTAATAAGTCTTGAGGATTCCACAGTATGGCCAGTGATGATGAAGACCTGCAGGTGGTGGGCCTACATCCAGTATGAAAAAGGATTAGCTCTGTAGAACTTCCTATGATGAGTAGATTCAGAGATTGATTGAGATAGTAGCAGCAGTGATGATGATGATGACTCAATGACAATTATCCAGTGACGATGATCCAAAGAAGAAGACTTGTGCTAGAAGACCTGTCTCGAGAAATACCTTCCTAATTAAGAGGGAGTGTTGATGTATATGTAACTTTGGAATGTATTTCATATATGTATATTGTACTCCTATAGAGATGGTATTACTCCTATATACGGAAGTGTTTGTATTCCTATAGAGATGTTATTATTCCTCTATACTAAAGTGTTGTCATTTATATTGTAAGTGTCGTAACTTATACTTGATGGGTTATTAGACCACCTTGTTGGGGTCGGCCTTGTATAATTCATGTGGGTCGAAGGGTTATTAGACCACCCTATTGGGGGTCGGCCATGTGGGTCAAAGGGTTATTAGACCACCCTATTGGGTGTCGGCCCAGTCAGCATTATGTTATGTGGTTAAGTTAAGGCCGACCTAGTAAAGGTTATTAGGTAAGTCAAGTCAAGTATAAATAGAGTGCGGGAGGCACTCTATTTCATCATTCTATTCTCTCTCACACTCTCGGGAGAGTGGCGCACTTGTGGAGAAGGAGAAGCTGCTGCTAGGAGATGTCTATCTCTTATGCTTGGGTTATATCATTGCTCTATCTATCTCTACGGAAGTTATTGAGGTTTTTCACCTTTATGGTTTTCCCCAAGTAAACTCTATGTCTCTTGTGTGCTTGCATTATTGTGTTCATGATTGATATGCTGTAGATATGTTGTACATGTTGTTCTCTCAGTTAAGATCCTAGATCAGATTGACGTAAATTATGAAAATCTAACATGTAATATATTCCATCACATAATATATATGACCGTCTAATAATTTTATTGTTAATTCATAAGTCAAATTAATACGGATGAAATGTGTTTCATTAATATTATTTCTTTATTATATTAACTAGATTTTTATTTTAATTTGTTGTAGCATGATAGGTGAATGTTTGTTACCACCGTCAAATATTTTACCTGGCACATATCAAGATTTATCTGCCATCATGAAAGAAATTGGAATGCAGTATGAAGCAATTCATGAATGCCCCGATGACCATGTTCTATATTATAATCAGCAAGAATTGGAAACGGAATGTCCTAAATTTCATATCACTAGATATCGAATAGATCATGTAACAAAAAAGGTGCCTCGCAAGGTTCTACGTTATATTCTCATTATTCCACATTTGCAACAACTGTTCAGGTGCAAAAACATAGCGCGTTTTATGGATTACCATGCACGGAACAAAAGTCAAGACGACATTATTTGGATACCTATAGATGGGTCTTCATTTAGAGATATGGAGGAAAAATGGCCTCACTTTAAAGAAAAACCTCGTGATCTTAGGATTTCTTTGGCAGTAGATGGTGTCAATCCATTTGCAGAGATGAGATCCGTTTACTCAGTGTGGCCTATTTTTGTTATCAACAATAACATTCCTCCATGGTTGACAATAAAGAGGGAGCACATAATGTTGTCGATGATTGTTCCAGGTATATTGTGTCTACAGTTTTTTTTTAATGTAGTGGTATCTCATTTGTCATATTTTGTCGCATAATGTCATATATATATTTAATGTTTTTCTATTGTGCAATTTGGTTTATATATCTAAATGGTACGTCTCATAATTATATTTTTTATATGTTCAAATCAATCAAGTAAGTACCAAGTAAAAGATATGAATGTATATATCGAACCTCTTATTGATGAGCTACTAAAGTTATGGAATGGCATCACTATGTATGATGTATCTAGACCAATAAGACAAAGGCAATTTAAATTCCATGCAATGCTTGTATGGACAATACATGATGCCCCAGGGTTAACCCATTTTTGCAGTATCTAATTATAAGTTCCACTTTATTTGCATTTAATTTTATATTGAACTAGTTAATATACTATGCATGCAAGTTTTTCAAAGTAATCCAGTCATTTTGTTTATAATTATAATTGACATATATATTCCATCTCTTTTTGACATATATATTCCATGTAGGTCTTCATACAAAGGGGAAATTTGCATGTCCATTTTTTGGTCCTAAGATCAAATCTGGTCGTTCAAAAAGCTTAGGAAAGGAGGTGTTTGATGAGTATAGGCACTTCCTCTCTAAGAATCATAGGTATCGAACTACCGAAAAACATATTTTCAATGGAAAGCAAGAGACTGCATTAAAACCGCAGAGAATGACACCTCACCTATGGAAGTTGCAATATAATAGAAATCGTCAAGGTACGTATGAATCATCATATATGAAATTTTATCTTGTATTTTTTTTATTGTGTGTTTTTTACTGTAATTGACATTGATTTATGTAATTTCTTTATAAACTACTATTCATGATTGTCATTCATGTGATCATGAAGGCATTAATGGGCTTCCACGAGGAATGAAAAGTTATCCTAGACAATTTAGTAGGTTGCCCTACTATGAGCACCTACAAATTGCTCATCTATTTGATACAATGCATATCAGAAAGAATGTGACTGAAACATTAGGGCGAATATTGGATGGAAGGAGTGAGAAAGAAAAAATTGTCAAAATATGCAAAGACATTCAAGATAGCAACCAGGCAATGAAAGACGTCATTCAATTTCATAGCAAGAGAGAGAAAATTAATATAAACTCACTTCCATGGATGTTAACGGACCAACAAAGTAATGTTGTAAAAGAAGTCATGTGAAAAATTAAATTTCCCACCGGATTTTGTGCAAACATGAAGAATATCATAACAAAGAAAGGTGATTTCGCAGGGGTAAAAATGCATGATTGGCATGTCTTCATGACGGTAATTGTTATGGTATGCATTTAATTTTCTTTTTTTCTATTCCAGTGAATATGGTTGGTATTTTTGTTTGTCTACTCTTTGTTGAAAAAATGAAACGATTTGTATATTGTTACAATATGTTCTACCTCTCTCTATTCTGGACAACTTCGACAACAATGTCAAACAAATAATATATAATCTCGGGAAATACATGAGGTAACTGGGGATTTTTTCCATGCGCTTAGTGTTTTTTTAATTCAACATGGAACTTATATTTGATTTTTGTTCTCTAATTCATGTTATGTAATATAATGTTTTTTTCCTTTAATATCTCTTGATTGGGTTGTCATGTCACTTGTAAATGGTTGTCAACTAAAGAATTCCATAAAGAAGACATAAAGTATTGGAGGAGAGATATTCCTCGTCTCATGTGTGAAATGCATAAGCATCTACCTTCGACATTTTTCAATGCACAGGAACACTACCTCATACAGCAAGTTGAGGAGATTGAATTGTGTGGACCTGCACACTCAAGGTCCATGTGGATGGTTGAGAGGCACTTGAAATTTATGAAGGGCTTGGACAGACAACGAGCATATGCTGAGTGTTCTATGATGGAGGGATATATGGTATACCAAAACATGTTGTATATTAGTGAATATCTTCCTATATTAGCGTCAAAGCTCAATTTACGTTGCATTTATGATCCGGACTCCAATAAAGATTTCGAAGGGGAGTACCCGAAGGGGAAAGGTAGATCGAGGAAGGTGAAAGGTAATATAACACATTTGACTGTTGATTTTTATGTATATATATCATACATATTCTATTTTTATATTCAATATTTTGCATCAATTTAGAGTGTAATAATATACTTTCATGTTAAGTGACTATACATTTGTATTGAATTTTAATTTTATTGTCATCAAACAGTTGGTCGAGAGTGGGATGAAATTCATTTATAGATCGCAAACAATCTTGACTGGATGAAGGTATGGATTGAACGATGTGAACAATATGGTCATGGAATATCATCGGAAGGTGTGGCTTCATTGGTTAAAGTTGTACATCGCAATGGAGATACCAATCTAACACAAAGGGAAATCAATTTAGCAAGAGGTTTAAAAGATAAGTAGGTAAGCATATTAATCAACCACACTATTTATTTTTCTGTAAAAAATATTGTAGTTGTACACGCTGATTGTTTTCCATGTATGGCATTATAAAAATGCACTAGTTAATCATAAACATTGGATCATTATGTAATCTTTTCCTGTATGCCTTTTTGTAGGTAAAACACCATAAGGCTATGTGGTGCAGTGGTTGTATATATCGCATCAAAAAGTTGGATGAAACGAAGAAAACATTAGATTGTGGGATATTTGCATTCTTTGAGGTGACCAATGTTTCTTCTAGAAGTGACAGACATCCAGAACTCTCTGAAAATCGATACTATGGGCATCTGGAAGACATTCTTCAGTGTGACTTTAACTCCTTCAAAGTATTTTTGTTCGTTGTCAAATGGTACAGGTGTCGATTGAATCAACGTGATCCTGATAAAACAATTATTGAACATGATAATGGATTTACCATGGTAAATACAAGGTTGTTTGAGATAGGAACGGAGCCCTATTTTCTTTAGACCCAATGTGAACAGGTATTTTACTCTAAGGTTCCAGGTAGAGAGGGTTGGTCATTTGCTGTGAGACATGATCCAAGGGGAAGGCCGGTAAAGTATAACGTAGATGAAGGTAATGAAGACATTCTCGAAGAAGAAGACGTTGTTGAAGATGATCATGATCAACATGATTTAGATTATCATGTTCCAAAAGAAGATGTCGAAGAATTTCTTGTATAAGATGATGTATCAGACAATGTCCATGAAGATGATATCAACGATGACATGATGATCGTAACTGACATCGACGACAATGATGATATGGCCAATCCTTACAATGTTGAATCTGGATCATCGGATGATACAGATGATGACTCGGATGGAGAAGATGATGAAGTCCATTGAAGTGTACGAGGTATGCAGTAATATATCTACTCTATATATTTTGATTTAATTTTGCAATAGAAATATTGATTTTTTTGCCGGTACGTATAATAAATTAACTGTTTCTTAGTGAGTTTCAATTTTCCTATATGTTATAATTAGAAACATTGATTGTAACTTATAGAGTATAACAAAAAACACATTTAATTTTTTTGTACATAGATATTTTTGTCGGGTTATGGGGAATTGAGAGTGATGTGAGGGGGGGGAGGGGCCATAGGAGCTTCCACCTTCACGTGGTTGGCCCTGTTTAGTAGAGAATATTAAATTATTCTCTAAATAGAGATAAGCTTAGTAAGGAAATGCACAATTATCGTGATAACCCAAATGGCATGCTTGATCATGACGATCATCTTCATCATGATCATCATCATTGTATAATATCTGACGCAGCTACCTAAAAAGACAAAAGGTGTTTGTCGTCGGTGGTTTAGCGAGCTCATCAGATATTTATTTTGAAGTCACAAGTTTGATATCCGATGCGCCTCTTGCCTTCGGTGGTATGGCGAGGTCGTTGGATTCATCATCATCATCTATTTTCCCAAGTTGCAGTTTCCAAGTTGTTTCTCATCAAACGTTGATTTTTTTTAAATATGTGCTGGCTTGTACTAAAATTTGGCATGGTTAGACTGGACACATGCATTGACGTTGTGGGAGGGTTTCCAGACTCAAACATGATTGACACTAACCATTGGAGCATCAAAACCCCTACCTATAGATTAATTAATGTGCTACACGGGGCCAACATTGAATTTTTTTAAATATACGTTGGCTTGGAATGAAATTTGGCATGGTTAGACTAGACGCATGCATGGACAATGTGGGAGGGTTTCCGGACTCAAACATGATTGACACTAACCATTGGAGCAGCAAAAACCCTACCTATAGATTAATTAATGTGCTACATGGGGCCAACGTTGAATTTTTTTAAATATGTGTTGGCTTGGACTGAAATTTGGCATGGTTAGACTAGACACATGCATTAACGTTGTGGGAGGGTTTCAAGACTCAAACATCATCATCATCATCATCATCATCATCATCGTCATCACCCTCTTCCTCATCAACATCTTCATCATCATCATCTTCTTCATCTTCATCGACATCTTCATCATCGTCATCATCATTATAGTCATCATCATCATCATCGTCATCATCATCATCATCGTCATCATCATCATCATCATAATCATCATCATCATCGTTGTCGTCGTTGTCGTCGTCATCACCACCATCATCATCATCATTGGCATCATCATTGTCATCATCCTCATCATCATCATCATCATCATCATCATCATCATCATCATCATCATCATCTTCATCATCATCATCATCATCGTCTTCGTCATCATCATCGCCATCATCGTCGTCATCATCATCGTCATCTTCATCGTCATCGTTACCCTCTTCCTTGTCAACATATTCATCATCATCATCATTTTCTTCATCATCATCATCATCATCATCGTCATCACCATCTTCATCATCATCATCATCATCATCATCATCATCATCATCATCATCATCTTCATCATCATCATAATCATCATCATCATCATTATCATCATCATAATCATCATCATCATCATCATCATCATCATCTTCATCATTGTCATCATCGTCATCGTCGTCGTCATCATCATCATCGTCGTCATCGTCGTCGTCGTCATCATCATCATCATCATCATCATCATCATCATCGACATCATCATCGTCATCTTCGTGATCATCATCTTCATCGGGATCATCATCATCATCGTCATCATCGTTGTCGTCGTCGTCATCAATATCATCTTCATCATCATCATGATAATCATAATCATCGTTGTCGTCATCATCACCACCACCACCA
The DNA here is from genome assembly GCA_027924585.1 of Larix kaempferi. Taxonomy (NCBI): domain Eukaryota; kingdom Viridiplantae; phylum Streptophyta; class Pinopsida; order Pinales; family Pinaceae; genus Larix; species Larix kaempferi. Next base: position 1,358,702 of record BSBM01001121.1, read on the forward strand.
CCACCACCACCACCATCATCATCAACATCATCATCATCAACATCATCATCATCATCATCAAAATCATCAGCGTCGTCGTCGTCGTCGTCATCAATTGTCATCGTGCTATAGCGACGAAATAATGATAAATAGCAAAAGCAACCTCAAATTGACTTGAATGAATAGCAACCTCAAATTTAAATAATAATGATCACATTTAAATAATAATGATAAATAATAATAATGATGATGATGATGCTACTTATAATGATGATGTTTACAATGATGTTTTTTACAATGATGATGTTGATGATGATAACATCGATGATGATGACGATGATGTCAATGATTATGATGGGGATGGTGATGATGATGATGATGATGATGATGATGCTACTTATGATGACGATGATGTTGTTATTTATGATGATGATGATGATGATGATGATGATGATAACGATGATGATCTCTATGACAACGATGAGTCTTAATTCCTTTGTAACCATGGTTTGAGGAAAAATACAAGGAATTAGATCCTAAACCAAGACTCTTGGGCTAATGGGCTGTGATCGAGGCCTAGTACTACAACAGAGGCCCTCTAAAAGGGATCTTTTGCATACAAGTGGGATAGGGATGCCATTAGAAGTTTTTATGCAATTTAGGCATGGGTCTTGAGGCCTTAACCATGATTAGGGGAGTAAAAGAAGCTTGCAGGGCTCTATTCCTTGAATTAGGACTCAAACCACCATATACACCATATCATTGGCCTCTCGATGGGATATATAGCTCAAAAAAACATTAAAAAAAAGTCCTGCATACCAAGCATGTTAGCAATGCTAGCATCGTAGGGGGTTGGGCATGAAATTTTATTGTTCAACACTTGTCACGACAACATACATGTATGGGATGCAGGGGAAATGGAATTAGGCCTAATTCAACTAAAGCCTTATGACTCGCCGCATGTTTGAGTCTCGACAGTCTACCTTTTAAATTGAACCATAACAACAAAGGAAAATCGTTAATGGCTCAATTTGCGAAAATTCTAGATACATGAGTAATTAATAGCTTGAGGCTATAGAATTTGTTGTGTTTTTTACCAATCCATGATTCATTGAATTCGTAGTCACGGGCATGATCAAATTTAAGTTATTTAATGAAAGAATTAATGTATCTACCTCTATGTCGAAACTATAATATAATAAACAATAAACATAATAATAATAATAAATAAACATAATAAACATAATAAATAATAATAAATAATAAATATATAGAAAATAATAAATAATAGTAAAATAAAAATAAAAACAAAACTTCAAAACATAAAACATATAATTCATTATAACATTACATTCCCGCTAAATATCGGTTCACTTACCTGCATCCGTCGACCACTTACCATTTTTTGTCCTACGGCCAGTTACTAGCTCAACGAGTTGAGCCTGAGGTCGCAAAGGGGAGGAGGAAGAGAGCTCCATCCTGTGGCTAGTTACCAGCTCAAAAACCTGAGCCCTAGGTCGCCCGGATCCGCGAGGTCGCCGGGATGCAATGGCCCCCAAATTCATGAGAACCTCTTCTCTGATGCGTTTTTAATTTCTCCCAAATCGGTAAGAGCCCAAAATTTCACTACTGCGTTTTTAATTGATGGGGTTTCTTGTCTAAACAAAGAAAAACAATATGGATTGTCTTCTCTGCTGCGTTTTTAATTGATGGGGTTTCTTGTTATTTTAATTGATGGACTGTCATTTTCTCTGTTGTATTTTTAATTGATGGGGTTTTTAATTGATGAACTGACTGTTTGCTTACTGTCATTACGCCTAGTAATGGGTGATTAAAACCCAAGCCATACATATTTGGCTTTAACAAGACCACAGATAGACTCAATTTGTGGATTTGGGCTCCAAGTTCTATTTTCCGTCAAGGCGGCTTGAAGATGAGAATTGCCAAAAATTGGCCCCAGGGTGAAAAGTAACGAGACATTTAACGGATTGGCAATGTATATATATAAAAGGAACAGAATTATACATGCCTAAAATTGCGGTTGGTGCCATTGCGGTCAAAGTTAAATCAATTTGTAAGCCGCCTCGACGGAAAATGGAACTTCGATTTTGCTTACCCATTTTTGTTGTTCTGGTTTGGGAAATATTTCAGGCTATTATGGTTTGTTTTAAAGTTTCATCTTCTTAAAATTGGCTTTCATTGTATCATTCCATCGAAAGGCGTCCTTTTCATTGTATCATTTCATCTTTGATCATTATTATTTAAATGTGATCATTATCATCAACACCTGCTCTGCTATTCCCATAGCTTCCAAATTTGCATAATGTTCTCATTGATACACAGTTCTCTAAACTTCCTTGTTCTGCTCTTGATTTATGCTCACCTAATTTCCAGTACTTGTAACAAAATTCACATGTCTAAAGTCCATGTTCAGCCATCCCATATGCATATACTTTCTCTTCAATGTTTTTTTCAACAATCTCTTTATACTTTCAAAACCTTTCAAGACATAGAGGTGTCTTACACTTCTCGAGGCTCTCAAAACATAGTCTTTCTCTACGTTTTAGGTCTTGCTACATAGATCAAACTTAGACCATTGTTTTCCACTTTGTGAGATATTAAGGACTTCAAGTGAAGACATAAGGGTCATCCAACAAGACTGCAATTTCAAGACTGTGAGATTTTATTGCTTCAATGTTGTCCTTCAATACTGGTCTTTTAGTGATGCGAAAATCCTCAACTTAATGTCCAAGTTCTGATTTTGAGGATAAAGAACTTCTAATTCTTCACTGATTCATCCACATACTTCCCCTAACACATACATATTTATCAAATTATTTCTTAAATTCCCCTAACACATACATATTTATCAAACTCTTTCTTAAATCAGGCTGAATTCCAATTTTTGCGCTTATTTAAGCATGCTCCAGTTGTTGTTTCTAAACATGTCAAGCTCCACTTATCAACTTGCATATTTTTTAGACTAAATGTAACACCTCACACTTTCCAAACTTCATCTCTGTATTGCATTAGCTTTTAACCAATCTTGGTACTCCTTCTCAAGTTGAACTGGTGTTATCTGCCTGCCTTCTCTTTTTATATACATATTGCAGAGTCATTATTATCAGGTTTGCATCCTAGGTTCTTCAATACAAGAGTAGATGGATGCTTCATACCAATTGTTAAAGTTTGACCCTAGGACCTGTTTGGAGTGACCATCATATACCTTTGAGTCCATCCTCCAACTCCATGGACTCATGGTGTGCCAAGGTCTTTTAAAAAAAATATTGCTCAACTTCTTATTTTTGATCATTTATCATGAAGTTTTTCTTATGTAAAGTTGTTGGCTATCATAATCTTCTTTGTAAAACAAATTGTCATCACGACCAGGCTCCCCTTATTTGATATGCTAATTCAACTTCATCAAGGTTAGAATATTCATAAAAGGTAAGCACGCATCATCATACTTTAGACTTCAATCAAACCATCATGACTTGAATTGTGACAATTTTAGTCTTCAACTGGGGTAGTACTGTAGCAACTTTAACACTTAGAATATAGCAGCTTCAAATTTGGACTGTGGTGGCTTTGGATTGTGGGAGGAGATTATTATCAAGCATACCTTAAACTATTTATTGGATCCATTTGTTGAGTACCTACTGCTATCCTTCAAATATGTGCTTCAAGAACCAAAGAATTTGAATGCTGCCTTGTACTCCTTTTAGTGTCCTGAGTTCAGTCCAGATTGAAACTTGATTTTTATTTTTTTTTTAAACTTGATTTTGGACTTTCTTCTGGACACTTCATGTGGTGATATTTCATGGATTGTTGGTTGGAGGTGGTTGAGATGGCACATTCTTCTAGGGAACATTTCCTAGGTAGTCTCCCCTTCATGTCAAACCTATACTTGGCATTATTCTCTCTCTAGGAGTGCACTATCTTCTTTCACATGTGTGAGGAGGTTGGAAAACCTCCCTAGGGCACACTCATGAAGTTTGTTGAGAATGGAATATTTTATTAGGGTGTTGTAACTTGTAACTACCTAGGAATTTATTTATTAATTTATTGAAGTGGTTGCACATTGGAGAAAAAACTTTCCTATTTTGAGAACTTGACATCGATTTTACAATAATAACATTGATTTTACCCTAGAAACCTATTTGAGAAACCAACAAGAAATTCCCTTTGTGTATCCTTACTCCTTGGTTTTGTATTCTTACTCCTTGGATGTGCATTCTTACTCCTTGATTTTGTGTATTCTTACTCCTTGGTTGTGCATTTCAGTAATATCATAAAGGTGATGCTAATTTGCATTTGAGTCCTTACCATTTCCAATATAGCCCAAATATATTTCATCATCTTGACAAAGATCATCTTCTCAAAGTTGAAAACCATACCGAAAAGTTCTTATTGAGGACACAAAAGGTGTGCTACCAGAAACTCCAGGAACGGATTTCCTTGGATTCCCCTGCCTGTTGCCATAGCTTGAGGGGATCTAAACCTTAAGGGGGTGATGAATAATAAGGAAGAATTTGTTTTAATAAATAAAAACAGTGCCTAATTTTGCATGAAGGGTGGTGTGGTGTCTACCCTCAGTGAGTCTATAAATAGAATAGAGAATCCATGGCTTTGGGGGGAGCGGGGAAACTGGAGAGTACTATATGCTATAAAAAATATGCTAGTACCTAAATAGGAGTAATTTGATCCTTTGGTAGGACAAATTTGAAATAAAGCTAAAGTTTTATGAGTGAAACCCCTCGTTAGAGGTGTCATTGATTGGATTGAAAATTTTCAATTGGTGGGAAACCCCCCAATGAAATATATTCTACGTCAAAAATTTAGTATGAGACCACATAGTTTAGGGGTTCAAGGAAAATGTTTTCCTTTAATATGGCTAGGAGGAAGTGAGTTGGAACTATGAGAGTTGGCCAAGGAAAGGAACCAATGAATGGAATTCTATTGGAATTGTTGGAATTGCAATTGGGAAGTTATAATGAAATGCTTTGTGAAATTTTCATGTTATTCTTCATTTAGTTGTGATGTGTATTTATGTAGAAACACCAATTGCACATAGTACATTTTAAATAATCCAAAATTGTCATCTGCCACACAATAACCCAAGCTAACCGACCCACAGTTGATGAACATTCAGCAATGGTGAAATTAACCACTAATGATCATTCACATGTGATAGTACATACTACATACATGTCTAGCTATAGCAAGTGAACGAAGTCCACGCTCTGCAAACTTATCAATTATTGAATGTACTTTATTTCTCACATCTTCCTTGCAATGGAAGATAGCTTCAAAACTCAGTTTATTGACATAGAATTTTGAAAAGCTACAATGGTAGATAGCTTCAATCTGGCTGTTATGGAAGTTAAAATGTTAAACAGTAGATGGGTTTTGTGATTTTGTCTAGTTTCTATGACAAGAACAAGGGTCTCCTAAAAATATTATCATGATTTCATTCATTGAATACCTATGGTTCTAGCTAATCTAAGAACCAAATCATCAATAGAGCACATTGCACAGTTCAAACAAACAACACAAAATACAACTAGATGGGAAGATAGAGCTTTAAGGATATCAAGAAATATCTGTTTTGTTTTCCTTATTTCCAAAAAAATTATACAACAAGGTAGAAATTTATAGACACCGGTGGGTAACTGATCTAGACACTACTTTTTCCTAGAAATTTAGGTGGTTTTTATCAAGTATCGCCTTGCTATATTAAGCTAATCATCAATTGCTATGTAGAATCTATAATTGTTAATTGTGTAGGAACTATGTCTGCATTATCTCTTAGTCCCTATTTAACCTATGAAAATTCATTATCTCCTTGTATGGATAATGAATTGAATAAACCCCAAGTCTAGTGCTCCTTCCATTTCCTACCTTCCAAGTGGTTATTTGGTTCCCAACCAATGGGAAAGGATGGACTAAAGAGTTCTAAACAATCGATGTGTTAGAAAAAAAATTATTTGGCAATTTGATCCAATCCACCTTTGATAGCGAATGAATGTATTTCCACATCAAAAAAAATTTCCATTAGAAGTAGAAGAAAGTTATTGTTGGATTCATTTAATTTGAAAGAGTAGTTATAGTTTGAAAGAACTCTCTCCTTACCGTAGCTAGCATTCATCGAAAGGAAAGGCTTATTTGATTCATATGCATTTGTATGGTTTGAGTCAGTCATCACACCACGAGTTGCACTTCCATCACCCGACTGAGTAATACAACCATTAAAATTTAACTCGCTAACTCAACACACTTTAACCTCGCTTGAGGATAAAAAGAATTTGGTATTTAGGTAGGACACCGGGGATATGCATACAAATAATTCCCCCTTGTCATTTTCATTTGAGACATAGTTGTTGTCCTATAGGGTACTAAAATCCTCTAGTACTTATTGACACAGTCATCGACCAATTTGTGGAGGGGCCTCCCGTTGTTTCGGGGGTTAAGCCGCTAGGATTGATTTCGGATGGACTTTGTGGAATGCCGCACTCCACTTAGTGCCTAAGGCATATCAATCCATTGTCTTCATTGTACTCTCCCATATTGGTGATATAGGGGTGATGAGACATAAGTGTCGAAAACCTTCTCCGATGTGTCATGAATGAGGTAGCTTAGTGACTTTTCTTCTAGGGCTCTTTTACCCAGGATCCCTTTCGATAGAGGGATATCCTTCCATTATTGGTCTCTCATTTCGTATTGTTCGACTTGGATTTCATCACCTTGTGAAGGATACGATTTGTCGAGGTCTCCAGCTCCTAGTTAGGAATTTTGCTTGATATTTCACCTTTTTAGAGGGTCTTTTTATTTTTAGTGTTGCTTGTTGGCATTCTGGCCACTTTTGTTTCAGCTCACTTACTATGACACCGGTCCCAGTACAGTTTTTTGAGCTTGTTTTTTTGGCCTGCAAGCCTTGTCTTTTCCTAGCTCCCCTTCTGCATGCTCAGTTGCTTTAGGGTTTTTGAGTTCTTACATGGTCAGTTACCAATTATCTGATGATGTGTGATGTCCTCTTCTCCTAGGTCCTCAAGATGGTTGAGCTAGATGGTCTTCTCAAGGGACTGGACACCCCTTGATGGAGCCACTAACGCTTGACCTTAGGAGTAGTCTAGAGGACCACATGATCACATCATCCGTGTGGAATTTTCCTTTTACTGTGATGATGGACTTTCAGGTTATATGGAACAATGGTACATTTGAGAGAGAGATGATTGGTTGTACCCCACCTTGGTTGATTGAATTTTGGTCCTTTCATTTTGTTGATAATATTTTTGTGGTACCTTGCCTCTTACCTATTGGGTCTTTTACTCATCTTGGGTTATCTTTTGATTTGTACCACCTTTTATGTTTTTGGTGATCTTATGGGTACTATGGTAGTTTTTCCACATTTGAGGTACACCCCCTTTGTCCAAATTGTTATGAGTCTTTATACCCACTTCGTACCACCCTCCAGACCTTAGTGAGTAAGATTGCTTGCTATCATACCTTTCAGAGGTCCTATTTGAGTTACAAGAGGTAGTTACAAGGAGCTATTGCATATAAGAGGTAGTTACAAGGAGCTATTGCATATATTTGACATTATTTGACCTTCCATCTCTTTGGCATGTCAAATAACAGGTAGTTACAAGGAGATATTGCAATATATATTTGACCTTATTTGTACCTTCCCCACAATGGTTGATTTACTTTTGGTCCTTACACCCTATTGTTTATTGGTCTTGTGGTACCTTGTCCTTTAATTTTGGTCCTTTCATTTTTTTTGGTACCTTGCCTCCTACTTTTTGGGTCTTTTACTCATCTTGAGTTATCTTTTGATTTGTACCACCCTTTATGTTTTTGGTCTTATGGGTATAACTATGGTAGTTTGTCCACATTTGAGGTAGTACACCCCCTTAGTCCCAATGGTTATGATTCTTTATACCCACTCTTTTCTTTTAGACTTGTACCTTACTAGTTGGTCTTGGTACCCTTTGGTTGGTCCTTGTACCTTACTGGAGGCCGTGAATCTCTTTGGCCTCAGTCTGCTAGTTGTCAGCTCACCTTTATTGTGATTGTATTGAGCCTTTTGACTGTCATTGAATTTCCTTGATTGATTGTACCATATCCCAATCATCTCTCTCTATCTGGTTTGTACTAACCCTATAATAGGGTCACTTGGTTCCTAGAGTTGACTGGCCTCTAAGAGGCACAATCATTTCTGAAAGTAACTCTTCTGAGTATATTACAGGAAACGTCTACACCCAGGTAATCAAATATGTGTTGGTAAGACTTAAGTAATCAAATTGTTAACAAGATAATATTTGACACAGAAGTATGTTGTTAATTTGACTGAAGGCATTCCTGACTTTTTAACAAGAGAATACTTGACACATAAGTATGTTGTTAATTTTTAACACGCGAGCCTGAAAGCAAGCGAGCCTGAAACAAGCGAACCTGGAGCAAAGCGTAGAAGGTCGAAGCGGAATCTAGTGGGCCCATAACCCACAAGTAAACATGGAAATATCTGCTTGGACCAGAGGAAAACATCAGATCTATACTATTAATGATAATATGAGTTAGTTGTATTATATGCAAGATTAGAAACCTAGGTGGGAGTTGAGACATACTGAAGTATTAGATGTTAACTTACAAGGATCTGATGCTTTTATTAGACTAGTGCCAGAACTCAGAAGAATGCCTATGGGATCCAGTATCGTACCAGAGATGATTTACAACAACTCCCTGAGAAAAGCAGCTGATGCAAGCAATTGGTTAACACACCTATACAATGATCTTAACTTAATCGCAACAAAGGTCTCTACACATCACCCCAGGCTACAACTAGACCATTAATACTATTGTATTAACCGAATACGTTCTTTGAAAGCATGGCCACATCAAGATGCTAGTCTCTGATTTCCAAGTACTACCCACAGTTATGAAAAATATAAAAAATTATGGTGGGATTTCTTGAGAAAAGAAAATACAGATAGAACATATTATACCATGCTAAAGTTTGGACATCAAAGTACACATATCCATGAGGATACTCCATTCTATGGCCCTGATTGGATGAGAGACTGGTGGCAGTCATTCGGCATCAACCTGACAGTATTAGAACCAGCTGTTATTTATAATATAAAACGGGATGTTGGAGAATTTCTCGAACAAGTCAAAGATATTTTGCAGACAAAGATTACTGAGGATCAAATCCTTGAGTACTACATTCAAAAGAAAGAACAATGGCTTGTCAAAACCCGCATAGAAGTCCACATGCATCAGAATATATGCGTGGTCCTGAGGTCTATTTATTGAAAGGCATGGGATACTGAATCCAATGTCTTTCAGGAATTATATGGTCCCCCATACTCCGATGAATTGTAAATATCTCAAAAGTATTTGGCTATGAGTGGGGCCTGTCCATTCAGATTGTCATAATAAGATTCCATTCGGCTAAGAGAGTGGGCCTGTCCTCTCTAAGTTTTAGGTAGAGAACCATTTGAGGCCTTTGAGTTTTGTCTCATTCTGTATTTCAATTTAGATTTTGAATAAGATTATACAAGTTTCACAACATTATATAAAATATTGTTTTTGAATATTTGTGAACACTTATTAACCACCTCAAAGATCTTAGTTTTGAAAGTCATAAAAAAATTGAGAAGTTTTCCATAATGGTTAGTTATTTTTATTTTATATTATTATTGCTAAACATAAATATCTTACTAAATGTGAGTCTAATTCAATTACCGAGGTGATGAACCCAAATTGATGGGATGAGAGATATTTTAGGGCCATGACGACAAAGATAGTTAGATGGTGTGATATGGGACTCAAGACCCAAAGGAGCAATAAAAGATAGCTCATAATTGCATGAATTTCTACTCCTAAGAAAGATAAAGTGATCCTCTTCCTCATCACTTGAATGCCTACATTTTGAGAAAGGGAATGCGGTACAAGTCACCTTATAAAAGGCGCTACACGTCACCTTTTAAGAGGCACTATGCCTTGCGGTCCTATCTAAACTTTTTTCCCATGGTGCAAGTAGAACCAAACAGGTATTTGTCATATTTTTCTTCCTCAAGCGAGGGGAGTTTAGGAAGGCTAGATGAAAGTGAGACATACAGTAGGTCTACAAGAGTTTTATCGACTAGATGTCAAAAGGCCAGAAGAAAATTCCATAAACGCATGGAATTTTTTCGCACTCAAGGGGGGTCATGTTCCTATGATGATGAGACAATATGTGACGTCGAGGTGCCCTTGAGGTACAAACATTTAGGGAAACAATGGGTACCCAAGGATCTTCCTCAAGCGAACACAAATTTTTTTGTGGATGAGAGGATATATCGAATTGCATCGTCGTCATTACATGGTTTGGGGTTGTTTTGCATGGATGGCATAAAGGTTCGTTACGAGACATGTACAGAATTGATGGAGTATGTTGCACCCTATTACAACTACAAAGATTGGATGCGCCTGGTCCAATATACACGAAGTATGCATAGATATGGATTGTAAGCAAACTATTTACAGTTGAAAGACAAAGATCAAAATAAAGGAGCAATGTTGTACATTGACGAAAGGCCAAAGGCCACAGGGAATATTGTGGGGTTTATAAGCAGTACACAACCAGGGTCTACAATTAAGCAACCAAACTGCGAATTTAAGGGGCGTGAAGGAAACCGTGTTTTTGTATGTGCTATTAAATCAATATCTGCAGGGGAAGAGTTGCTTATTAATTACAATTTGAATCGAGTAGATACAAACACGGTTACTATGGGAGTGGTACATATAATAGTTTACCCAACCTTTTATTAATGAATTTACCATCTTAAGGATTTTTCGTTAGTTTATTTCATTTAAATTTTCCATATTTACTTCGCAGGCTAGTGATCGGGAAAAATCCTCGCCAGCAGATGGTCAGAGGAGTACATATTCCTCGAGGGAGCAGGTATACATCTTTGTAATAGTAAAAATATAACAAGAAAAACAAGTTTTGTTTTGCTTTGTTTTTTCATTATTAGTATATAGGTTTGGTTTATATAATGTTATCTATTTTTGATGTAGAACATTGATCGAGAAAGCCACCCGAATGTTCATCAGATGACAATAGCCTCGGGGCAACAGGTAAACCTGATTGTAATTGTACAATTTAAATATGTCACAATGTTTTCTCATTATATTGATGTTTCAATGAATATTTTGGTTTCGTTTAGGTAATTTTCTCTATGTTTTTGATGCAGGTCGGTTCTGTAAGGGTCACAGTAGATCATACCATACCTGCCTTGACGCAACAGGTATACATCTTTGTAATACTAAAAATATAATATCAATAATAGTTTTTTTTGTTTGTTTTTTCAAGAATAGTTTTGGATTCGTTTAGGTGACTTTCACTATGTTTTTTATTTAGGGTTCTGTAAGGGGCAGCTCCCAGATATTAGCAGATCGGGGCAAGTCACCTATGACCATTGATTCGATGAGTGGATCACGATCCTCGAGATTGCAGGTATAATTCATTGGAATTGTACCAATATAATACATAGCATAATGTTTATTTTGTTATGTATTTTTCATGTGTATATTGGTTCTGTTATGATAATGTTTTCTACTTCTTTTTTACAGGGGCCGGGTGATCGGGGCAAGTCCACAGCTGTGGATCAGACGACACCATCGTCCAAGCATCAGGTAAACCTAGTTGTAATTTTAGGAATCTATCATGATAGATATGTTTTGTTAATATAATTTTAGGAATCTATCATGATAGAACTCAGTAATGTTTTATATATTTTTGTTGCAGCCCAGTGAATCGTTGTATGAAATAGCATCGCAAGATTATTCAATAGATCTTGAAGTGGCTGAGATGCTTAATGATACCGACATAATTGGTGAAACCACAAACTCGTTTAAGATGAAAGACAAAATGTTGAATAAATATAGTGCGTAAATCATTTCTCTACTAATCAGGGTTCCACAGACAAGCCAAATTAGAGCAAGGATTGAATTGTTGGAACGAAGATCTGAAACCTTGCGAGTAAGTTGAGGAATCTTGAATCATAAAATAATTCATTTATAACTTTATATTTTTCTCTTTTATATGATAGTACCGAACGTATAAAATGTGGTTTGTATTTACAGAATTATCAGGGACCACACAATAGTGGTCAAGGCGGTGTTGGCCCCAGCAAGGCTCGTGGAGAGCCATCGCATCATGAGAAAACGACTCCACGTGCATCAACTCATTCGCCATTATTGTCAACTGACCAGTCGGCAACACATTTCGAAACACCATGGACCCCAACTGTGAGCGCACCGGCCGCTAGTGACCGACGGACACCAGATCGTCCAGAAGAAGGGGTCAACACCAAGACTCTTAGTAATATTGATATCGCCCTAGCTGCATTTCCAGGATCTTCCTGTGTCACTAGCATGGGAACAATGGAGGCAACATTTTTGGTGGACAAATATCTTGTCCCAATAAAGATCGAGAAGATCCCAAGTAATTAATATACGTTGATCAAGTTAGTGTTTATAATTTCATTGTAATATACCGATAAAACGTTTTTTTTTCAAATAATTATGATCCTGGCATGATCGTTTTACAGGAAATGATGTTTTCTATAAACAAATGAATGACTTGTCCATGGAGATCTTCGGTCCCACCATCCAAACAAGGTGGGATAGACAGCCTAAATATTTAAAAGATGACCTCACTAATCGGTTGGTTGGCCTGTTCGGCGACAAGACCTTCAATCAAGCCCAGGTCCTGAAAAAGGCTGGAAAACATGTGAAGGTTGTCCGAGACCAATATAGGACCCACCTGGAAAAAAACCATAGGTATGAGTGCCCTCCAATTATTCCAGCAGTGGAGTGGAAAGCTCTAGTGGAAGATGGAAGGGAGAGGGCTCAAAGAAAAGAAGGGAAGATACCACCAGGCACAGGGAGGTATGCAATACTTTCCGCAATGTAATTCTAAACCTTATTATTATTGATTTCTATATCGAATTTGGAACATCTAACGTATTTCAACACTTGCATAGGTTATCGGACACTTCAAAGGCCGCAAAGGCAACACTGGAAAAAATAGGTCAGCACAAGCTTGGGCCTGGTGGTTATTCGAATTTGGCAGCACAAATTGTAAGTTTTGAAAAACCAATAATGCATACAAATAATAAATTACAAATTATTTTTCGTTTTATTGCACCACAAAATGTTAATTAACAACATTATGCAAATATGCAGGCCAATCGATTCAATGAAGTGCCCACTGAGGAATACATGAAGCTTGGCTTCTAGCACAGCTTTGGAGCTGTTGTTGAATGCCGAAAAATCTTATCTGGGCAAACACAGTCTTCTGGTACCAATCCATCCGATGCACAGGTATATAAAATCTATATAGTTTAATGAATATTTATTACTTGTGTAATCTATCCGTTATAAATACTTGACATAAAATATTGACTCTGTTTTGAGCAGGAAAGCAATGATCCCCTTAATGTCGAGGAGGGACAACAACAAATACAAGATCATGCTTCGAATCCTGGTAATGAATTTATTCATATGCTACAATTTTATGTATAGAATTGCAAATGGTGAACATTAATTGTAGTTCACCATATTTTAACTGCAAAGCATGTAGATGGTGAAACTGTACAGGTTGAGCCTGGACAAGAACATGAACAACATGATGTGGCCACAGCAGGTAAAAAAAACACCTTTGTAATGTTTTTTTTAAATGAAATACTTGTCATTACAATAGCAAAATATAATGATGTAACATTTTCACGTTGTTACAACAAATCCGAACCCCTTGCCACAAAATCCACGGATCAGCACTCTAGGATGCAGACATCACAGCAAGTGCTTGATGAAGAACCAAGAACTGGAGGAGAAAGTCCAAATCAAGATGGTCTTATTAGAGATTATGTACTACAAAAGAGAAGAAAAACTAAAAAGAAGTGACTGGAAAAACGTCGTCTAATTATTTTTTATAATAATATATCGTCCATGTTTTTTGGCCTAATGAATGAATAAATGGTTTAATGGTTTAATGTTTCAGTGTAGTAAACTGTTACCTTTATTGAATGTCATCTTTTATTGAATGAATGTGTTGACTGAATGAATGAATGGTTTATTGAATGTTATCTTTTATTGAATGAATGTGTTGACTGGATTAAACAATGATTTAATGAATGTTAGCCTTTATTGAATGAATGGTAAATGAAAGTTCATGATGAAATATGCATGAATTTGCACGTAATTGTTTTTTCAAGTACATGCATTGGGTATGGGGAATTGAGAGTGATGTGAGGGGGGGAGGGGCCATAAGAGTTTCCACCTTCACGTGGTTGGCCCTGTTTAGTAGAGAATATTAAATTATTCTCGAAACAGAGAGGAGCTCAATGAATGGCTACGATGTTGGCTTTCTACAACCCACTCACGTATCATCCAAATTTTGACAATTTCTTGGAGCTTGTTGTGATGTTTGGTTGCTCCTCATAACCAATTTCGAGTTTCCACAACTTCAAAGGCTGAGTAAATGATGCACTGGAATCAATATCCTTAACCTTCTCTTTAATTTCCTTGGAATCTCCTTGGGATTATTTGAATGAGATATGTCTCAAATCCTCTAGACCATTTTCATCCTCTCCATTATGTCCAATATTCATGCAATAGAGAATATATCTCGTCTGGCTAGGGTTATGTTGCAGAAATACATTGAGCCTGACACTGTGGAAGATTAGATTAGATCTCCTCACAAGAGACATTGTGGTGGTTCGGTCATCTGGAAAGCCTTGGTGACCTCTTTTGATGTCATTGAGCATAACCTTGCCTGGGATGTTGGCAACGGACATAGGGTGCGGATCAGTCGCGACCCCTGGGTAGGATGTGAAGCTCAACACATACTATCTGTAGGTTTGATGGAGGCGTTGAGGCAACAAGGAATATTTTTTCTCAGTCAGTTAGTGGATGTGGATAATGTATGGATGGGAAGACCTGTTTGGAGAAGGGCTGATTCATTCGGCTTAAGAGTGGAGCTGGTGGATGAATTAAGACAATACTTAAGAGCACTTTGCAGGGATCAGATTTTCTTGACCGATGAAGATGACACTCTTATCTGGGATGGGGATTCGACCGAAAATTACACACCAAGAAGTGGATATCAGTGGATTAGTGAGAATTATGAGCAAAGAGATCTGGTATGGTGGTGGAAAACGGTTTGGAAACTTCACTGCCCACCCAAAACCAGACTATTCCTGTGGTGTACTTTGGCAAATCGGATTCCGACGTGGGATAATTTGTAGAAACGCAGCTTTCACAGGCCTAGCAGATGTTACCTGTGCAAACTTTATGGGGAAACTATTCCACACATGTTACTGAAGTGCCGCTTCACTAAGGAGGTGTGGAGCATTTTATCCCGAATATTAAAAACACCTCTGCCATGGGATGGAAACACGATTGAAGATGCTTGGAGAAGGTGGACAAACAATGTGGCACTGAAAGGTTATAAAGCTCTTCCCCCGGTGGTGATCTGGGGTATATGGCTCATGCGTAACAGTGGTTTGTTCAAAGACAAACTGGGAACTCTGGATCATGTGGCAATTAATAGTTGTGGGATATTCCTAGCTCTTAAGCGGGCTCGTCTGGCACCTAGTCCCCGTATTATTCAACCTGTGGAAATTGATAGATCCCAGCCATGGGGTTTTTTTGATGGGGCCTACTAGAATGAACTATGTGGGGGAGGGGCTGTTCTTTTTATTTCTCCTGTACACTACTATGTGATGGCTTTTGGTCTTGGGAGGGGAACAAACAATTGGGCAGAGATACTAAGTCTCAAACTGTTGATTTCTTATGCTGTGGAACTATCTATCCAGAAACTTAACGTTTTTGGAGACTCTTTGAATGTGGTTAATTGGGTTATTGGCACATACATTTGCAGCAATCGGAGGATTGCTTCTATTTTGGAACAAATTCAGAACGTCACTCTCACTTTGGAAACTTTTACTTGCAGGCACATTTATCGTGAGAACAATGCTGAGGTGGACAAGGCCTCAAAGGAAGGACTCAATTTGGGGGTCGGCACTTGGAAAATATATGAATTTCTGAATGGGAATGAGCGTGCCTTCTTCCACAGACCGTTCATAGAATGATCGAGATTATGGGTCTTTTGGTACCGGTTACTGATATAGGTTTTATATTTTTGAGGAGACAGAAAAAACTACAAACTGTTTTGCATATGCAGCTTTGTTTATAACATTAGAAATTATTTTTGTAATAGTCAATACTAGTTCTGTAAAGATATTAAAGAAGTTTATACTCGTGTATTGTAAATGATGTTATTGCTCACATAGTGAGAACATCGGAGCTATTTTTGGGCACACTACAGGGTGATTGTCACAGCAGTTCTATACTCCACTCTAGATGAGTGAGCTGATCATTGTAATTTCATACTCCATGGATGAAATGAAATTACGCTTTTTTTTCGGGGAAAAAAAAATATCTCGTCTATTTTTCTGGGGAGAATAATGTGGAGAGTGAAGATTAAAGAGGATGAGAGGGAGGATGAGAGGTTGTTTGTATCCCTAACCCAAGTATAATAAATTGTATAGAGAGTTATAAGAAAACTGAAGGTCAACGTTGTCAACGAGGTGGACATAAGTCCATGGAGGAGATCAAGGGAAACTCATATTTAACAGTTGTCGTTTATCTTCCAATTGAATATTTCCTTAGTGTATATGTATTAGGGATTGGTAAACAAATGTTAATTATAATGGGAGTTCATTGGAACTCCATAACAGTCGTTGGAGAAAATAGATGTTGGATAGTTCATGAAGGTTGTGTTTGCACACATAGGTTACCATTCAAATTGACATTGTTATAGAGATTGAGTGAGATGCAAGCATTGGATAATCTTTTCCAGATGTCGACAACCAGTCTCAATTAGGCTGTATTGGCATACATTGAAGGCACTTCATCAAAATTTGAAGTGTTCTTCCCATCTTTTTCCTTTTTAACACTAATGTATAATATATTAAATCAAGTTCACGAATTCCAAGTAATGAAAATACATAGGATTTTTTCAGTTGTATTGCAGCGCTTATTGCTTTGGTCTATCTTTTTGTTAACTATGTTTTAATTTTTGTGTCAAGGAATAATACTCGAATGGTGAGAGGAAAAAGTCATGATATCTTGATCATCTACTAATTCTCCTATATATATATATATATATATATAAATAAAATATTTTAATCTTTACATATTTAGATTAGTGTTCACTTCTGTTTCACTTAACTAGATTTAAAATTGGTTTCACTTTCATTGCTATGGCTGTATGTGCAGTTTATATAATCTTTACTTATTTAGATTTAGATTTAGTACGTGGAAATTGCTGCATCAGTTATCATGCCTCCAATATAGAGACTACTTTGTGTAAACATTTTTTTTCTTCAATTAACCGAAAAAATGGTTTTACTGGTTACAAATACATTGATTTTCGCAAAATAGAATTCGTCCTTGACATCTATAAAAAGTCTCATCAATTACTCACAGTCTACAGATTTCTTCTCAATGAGAAGATCTACTAACTTGTGAAGAATATCAATGTGTTGTGTGATTATTGTCTTAGCCCTTTCATAGGCCTGCTCACCAAAGATCAAGCGTAAGAAATTAGCTTCTATTGTGTTGATTTTGCTTTCTTTTACAATGCTTTAACTTTCTGAAATCCAAAATCTAACATAAACTTTAACTTAACCTGCTTGCCCTAATAAAGGATTTCCACGACCCCCCTCCGAGGGATAGTCGTCCAATAGCAAGTCTTTCAACCATATGCCTGGCAACACGAGAAACTTGTTGGAAGTCTTTTGAAGGGCTCCAAGAACAAATGCCCTTCTAATAAAAATTAAGACCCACCCTTCAAATTTGATCAGAACATAATAGTGTATTTTTTTTTAAATTACCATACGGTCGTCGGATATCCGACTTCCATGCCTAAGATATCCGACATTCTTTCCATACCACTGACAGCTAAGAACGTCGGATATCAGCCATTTTCACATGGAACGGCATTCGGATATCAGCCATTTTCACATGGAACGGCCGTCGGATATCCGACTTCCATGCCTAAGATATTTGACGTTCTTGCCATACCACCGACGGCTAAGAACGTCGGATATTGACCATTTTCACAATGAACGTTCGTCGAATATCCGACTTCCACGCCTAATATATCCAACGTTCTTGCCATACCACCAACGGCTAAGAATGTCGGATATTGGCTATTTCTACATGGCACGGTCGTCGTATATCCAACTTCATATTAAGTGCTAGGGGTCAGATATCCGACTTCCTATTAAGTGCTAGTTGTCAGATGTTCCGACTTCATATTAAGTGATATTCGTTGGATGTCTGACTGCATATTACGTGCAAGTCGTCTGGCATCCAACTGGATATTTTTGTCGGATATCCAATGGTCATCCTACCGTCAGATCTCAGCCGAATTTGGACTAACGTTAAAAAAATATGGAGGTTGTTGGATGGTCAGCAACAAGATGTAGAAAATACGACATTTTGGCCGTCGGATTTTGGGTAAATATTCCACGTAGAGGGAGAGTGATTTTTGGCTCTTGGAAAACCCCTAGACAGGAGAAGAACCAAATGGCTAATAACATTTGTGGGCGAGAAATATGTGTTCCAAGGAATGGTTTAAGAGTGGAAGATGTCCCTCCCGGAATATACAAAACATTGATTTAGATTGTCCTTAGGACGATTCTGAATCATCAGAGGCAGGACATTTCGGGTGAATGTATGCGGGTAGTGACACATTGGGTGGAAGATATACTTGTAGATATTCCTTATCTATTGGTTAATAAAATCCACTCTTCCCTGCAAGAGATCCAATTAAGGAAGTTTAAATTTAGTTTCTCAGGCACACTTCAAAAAATTATTGATTTATGTTGACCCCATGCTACTAAAACAGAGATTGGTGATATCAACTAGCATGAAAACATATCTTTGCCAAAACCACATGTTCATAAAACATACGTTAGGAAACGTAAAAGCAGGGAACATAATGAGGAATTGCCAGTACAGTCTCCTCAACAGAATGAGGAATTAGTACAATCTCCTGAGCACCATGGGGAATTACCATCAAAGCCTCCTGAACAGAATGAGGAATCGCCAGTGCAAATCCTTGAGCACCATGAAGAATTAGGAGTACAGTCTCTTGATTTTGTCACAATTGATGTAGTTCGTGCTGCCACAACTTTGAAAGAGTTACATGTACATGTAGATAGAGGTCATTGGGAGGAGGTGACAGGCAACGAAATTGGACAAACTACTACTAACTTTTCCATTCCTCAAGACTTTCTTGATAGAATTCCTCCTAAACAGTTGGCAATTAAGTATGATTGTTCTTCCAAATCTGATTCAAGGGATTCTGCTATACATGAAGACATTCCATCATATAAGTTTAATAGTGGTTATGTGTTCATCCTATATGATAAAATGGAGCATTTCAAGGAACAAGCTTCCTATATATGCAATTGGCCGAAAGAGGGCTTGAGAAAAGATAATAATATTATAGAATGCCTCAAACAGATAGCAGTGATGCAAAAGACAGTTGTGGATAATCAATTCAAAGCGAACAAAATTATAAAAGGGAAAGAAGAAATGGTTCAACTATTATCCAAAGAAGTAGACAAAATCATTGATGAAGCTGAAAATGAAATTGAGTCAGTGAGGGTTGTGTATAAAGAGGATTTGGAAAAAGATAATGCTGAAGAGAGTGAACTCAAAGAAGAGCTGAAAAAAAGACCACATGTTTTCAATGTACCACCAATAAGGACAGAAAGTGGTCCTTTACAAGTATTGGAGAAGAAAATTAAAGACTATGAACAATTAATAAAAGAAGATCAGTCGAAGATGAAAGAGTAGGAGGGAATCCATTTCTAAGCAAGCTAATAAGTTGAGAGGAAACAGGTTCGAAAGGATCTCTGAAACTCTACAACTTAAAAACCAAAGGAGAGGAAAATAAAATTACAGTGAGGAAGGTGGTGAGGGTGAAGGAAAGGGTACCAAAGAACACAAGGGTAAGGATAGAAGGATAAAAAAATAGACAGGTACAATGTCCTTAGAAGAGCGAGAGAAGTCCTTAGCAGATCGAGAGAAGATGCTACAAGAATGCTTGTCAACGAGCATTGCACTAGGTGATGTGTTTGGCACATTACCATTATATAAAGAAATGAAAGTGATGATGGATGGAAAAGATGCAAAAATAAGAGAGCTGGAATCAAGACTCATCAACGACCGAAAAGTTCAGCATTTGGGATGTGATATAGAAATTCAAAAACT
This sequence comes from Larix kaempferi, assembly GCA_027924585.1. Classification (NCBI taxonomy): domain Eukaryota; kingdom Viridiplantae; phylum Streptophyta; class Pinopsida; order Pinales; family Pinaceae; genus Larix; species Larix kaempferi. Next base: position 1,379,024 of record BSBM01001121.1, read on the forward strand.
TAAATCCACAATTGTTGATTTGGAGAAGGAATTACAAGGTCCAGTTGCTGTGATGGTGGCAATTTCTATCGTTCCCAAAGAGACAGAGCTGAGGGAAAAAGAGCACGAGAAAGAAATACAGATTCTGAAATGTGAATTGACTAAAGTTAAAGGTCAGTTGAAAAATACTAGACAACAATTGGAGGGAAAGGAAAAAGAGGAATCAACGAAGTATAAGAAAAATGTGGAAATGTTGAACAAACTGATGGAGGAAAAAAAATTTGCCTGGAAATTTAAAAAAAGTTGCACGGAGTTAAAGAGCTTGAAAACAAATTACAAAATGTGCCAGCTTGTACAGCTCCAGAACAATTAGAGTCTTCTACGAAAGGCAAGAGAGACCATTCATATTTGTCTTATGCTCAAGAGGAGGGATTGCAACCATCTCAGAAACATGCTATACATGTATAAATCAATGTATATATGTATTTATCTGTAGAAACGGAAAACCCATTTTTTTATGATGGTGTTTTGTATTTATCGACAGACAACGAAAAATGCATTTTTGTGTGAAGCAGTCTTGTATTTATCGACAGATAATGAAAAATGAATTTTTGTATGATGGAGTTTTGTATTTATCGGCATATAATGAAAAATGCTTTTTAGTTGAATTACTTTTTATGTCCAGGAGTTAGTGGTTCTACAGTCAATTCTTATGAAGTATGGTATTCATGTTTATTCAATCCTCATGCATATGGTATTCATGTTTATTCAATCCTCATGCATATGGTATTCATGTTTATGAAGTCCAGGAGTTAGTGGATCTACAGTCAATGCTTTGGTTTATACTTTATTGTGATGTGAGGCATGATTCTCAACAATTTCATAGTGACATTTTTGCACCTATGACCACTTTTTTTCGTGGAGCCAAGTGCTTCCTCACCCTCTTTGATGAATTTTATATGCACAGGTCCATAGAATGACAGAAAGCAGCATTTTCTCAAATATGGGCACATTCTAGGTTTAAAAATAAATTCTCAGACCTGTTCCTAACCTCCTAATAGCATTGAGAGACATCTTTGGGTTAATTCTCGGCAATCTATGCACAATTCAGATCTCAAAGAAGCAGTAAACCTCATTGTTTATAAATATAGGCATGTTCTCGGCATAACAACTTGTTATTCTGGAATATTCTCTTTGATTTTGGATTCTAAAAGCACCCAGCAGTCATGGCAGCCCCAAGATCCTTCAACCTGTGCATGTTTTAGCCTTCTAATAGCCTAATAATAGAATTAATTAAGAACTATATCCAGTAATAATAGGTCTCTTAATATATTAAGAACATATGAATGCCATTTCATTACAAATGTTATGTTCTTCACCAATTTGCATACAGTGTTAATTATTAACATTTTGGACTTTTCACCAAAACAGGTCTCTTAATACATTAAGGCCATAAATATCAACAAAATAGGTCTCTTAATACATTAAGACCATATGAATTCCATTTCAATATGAATGTTATGTTCTTCACCACTTTGCATATAATGTTGCTTTATGACTATTTCAAACTTTTCAACAAAACAGGCCTCTTAATACATTAAGGCCATAAATATCACCAAAATATGAACAAAATAGGTCTCTTAATACATTAAGAATATATGAATGCCATTTCATTACGAATGTTATGTTCTTCACCACTTTGCATACAATGTTGCTTTATGATCATTTTGGAATTTTCTCTTTTTTGGTTGTCTCATACTTGGTTTATCAAGACCAGTTTTAATATGATTATTAGATTCCAATACTTGGATGCCAAGAGCTGTCCCTTGAATTTCTTTTTCATCAGCACTCCGTGCTGCCCCATTTATTGAGGATGAAAGGCACCTTCTATTGTGAATCATAGATTCCATCAATGGCATATCAACAATAGTTTCTCCATTTAATTCTTGTATGCCAAGAGCTCTCCCTTGAATTTCTTGTTCATCAACACTCTAGGCCGCCCCATTTATTGAGGATGAAAAACACCTTCTATTGTGAATCATAGATTCCATCAATGGCATATCAAAAATAGTTGCTCCATTCAATTATTGTATTTGACTGGTCTCCAATGCCTCTTTTGTCGATGATGAAAGAACCAAAGTTTTATTATTATTGTCACCAGCCATGATTAGGGTATTTGAACCAAGTACCCCTTGAATTTGTTGTGTTTGATCACACTGGTCTGGCTCATTTCCTATGATCAGCGAGGTGGACAAAGTCAGAGTTCGAGCAAAAGATGTAACTTCAACCAAAAATCAACTAGATTGATAAAGACATGCTGATATGTAATGAATTGAACTAATTCCAATACTCACCATTGGAGGGAAAGATAGGTTGTTTTTTTTTTTTCCACCATTTGTTGCCTTTCGCTTTCCAAAGCGATGTGATTCACAATAAGCCTCTTCTCCATATTTGTTGATTGGTTTTTATCTTGGAAGATAGTTATTGAACTGGGAGGACATATTAATAATTAAACACACACATTATGACTCCTCACACTATAAAATTAAGAAAAACTTACTGTTGGTGGTGCGATCAATGATTTCTTAGACTGTTTTTCCCATGATTTAAATAGTTGTTCCACTTGTTGACATGTGGCATCAGTGAAACGTGATGCCAATTGTGCTGCAGTTTCCTTATTCGATTGATTCCTTGACTTATCATATTCAACACAAAGTTGAATTCTAATATTTGAGGGCAAGAATATTCTTTGTCTAAAATTTTGGAAAGTGCCTTATGATCTCATAACAAGCTTGAAAAATTGTGCTCTCATCCCATTTACAAGACACATTCTATCATGTTCAAATGTGCTTCGATTGTCCTTATGGACTCCTCTTCCTCCTCCTTGGTTGCTATTCATTTTTTTCATTTCTCTATGCTTACGCTCCATTACTTCATTCCTTAAACATCCCAACGTATAAGTACGAATAGAATGTGTCATCTCAAGAGCATGGGCCCCTTGGACATGCATATAAAGAACCATATCATCTCCTAAACAACAAGAACACCACCATAGCAACTCACTTGCAAGGAAGCCAATCCTGCAATGACAGTGGATCAAACTGTTTGTCATGAATGAAATGATACAACCATTCAAACAAGACAATATGATGAAACCGACATACCTTTTCTCATATGCATATACATCATCCCCCCTACACCCTTGCAGTTGGAACATGTGGAATTCTTTATAACACTTCTACACATGGTAATTTTTAGGGGCGAAATTTCGCCAATTGGCTATTTTTCGAGGTTTTTTTCAAAAAATAAACTCGCTATTTGGTCATTTTTAGTCTCTAATATCGCCTATATATACAAAAAAATATGTTTTTTAATCATAATTTTCGCCAAAATTTACAAATTTCAGTAGTAAATTGTATGTTTCATATTTGATATTCGCCTACCTATCTATATATATGTTTTTTTCAATCCAAAATAATCGCCTAGAATACTATACTTAAGTTTAATATTAGAATCCTTAAAAATTACCCTGCTTCTACATCCTCGCCAACTTTTTATTCTTCTCTTCATTTGGTAGGCCTTCAATAACCTAGAAACAATACATATGTTGTTGGAATACCAAGCAATACTGAGAGGGGGGGTGAATCAGTATTACACTATTTTATAAATTTTATCACAATTAAAAACTGAATCAACAAGAAGATAGAACACACAATTTTATCATGGAAGCCTAGTTGGGAAAACCACCAATACTTTCTGTTACTGCAAAATCAAGCTAGGAGGCACTTTTGGCAGATCAATATGTACACCTACAAAGACTCTTTGGACAAACCAATGATATGGTGGAATGCACCAATCAACATTATAGAGACACATACCCTCAAAAAATTTTAAGACATTAACCACAGGGAATGGCGGGCATTTTACCGAGGTCGCTCAGGAATTTTTACCAATAATTTTATACTTAGACAATTTTTGCATTTTCCTGGACTGGAGCAATCTGCCTGTAACATTGTTTTGGCAGACCCATAACTTCCTCCTCAGACACTTTCAATACTATCTGAGACCATGTTCAAGTAGAAAAATCAACAAGCTACAGCCTGACACTATGTGGCGGGCATTTTCCTTAACCTATCAATTATGGCAGGCATTTTCCTGAGGACCCTTAAGCTGGTGATTTTAACACTTAGCCAAATTTCACTTGTTCTTAATATGCAAAACAAGTTTTTTTCTCACTTTGGAAGGTTTATATATTGCACATGTGACCATCATAAATAAAATTGAAAGCATGGCTGGATAACCACTTCAACAAGGAAAAGATCCATGCCACCCTTTAAATTTTTTGAAACACAAACATAATCTAGCGGGCATTTGAAACTAGCTTTTTAAACTACTAATTCAACACTTGGACAAAAAATTGTCAAACCCTAGGGTAACATTAGATCTTTTTCATCAAAATGGAAGTGTGAGATACCCAATGGATAGAGGCCAACAAGGTGATTCCATCCAGACCGATTTCATCCTTTGAAACTTCTTTCTCTCTCCTCAGCGGGCATTTTTCTGGAGGAGTGCAAATCAAGCTAGGAGGCACTTTTGGCAGATCAATATGTTCACCTACAGAGACTCTTTGGGAAAACCAAAGATATGGTTGGATGCAGCAATCAACAGTCTAGAGACCCATACCCTCAAAACATTTTAAGACATCAACCACAGGAAATGGCTGGCATTTTACTGAGGTCACTCGGCCATTTTTACCAATAATTTTATACTTTGGACAATTTTGGCAGACCCATAACTTCCTTTTCAGACACTCTCAAGACAATCTGAGACCCTAGTCAAGTAGACAAATCAACAGGCTAAAGCTTGACACTATGGGGCGGACATTTTCCTTAACCTATAAATTATGGCGGGCATTTTCTTGAGGCCACTTGGGCAGTTTTACTACCACTGGTGCAAAAACAGGGATGTATTCTCATCCAAGAGCAGTTTTACTACCACTTGGGCAGTTTTACTATCATCTATGGCTTCCTAAGGCTAAGGTGAGGTCAAACACATTTTGACTTGGTCCCATTTCCCATTCTTAGCCTTCTCTCTCCCTTGCCACTTGTGGACTCATAACGCCCCTTCTCTTTTCATCTGATCCTTTCCTACAGCCACTCATGAATTTTTATTGATAAACATAACAAAATTATACATAACAATGCTTATGTCATTATGACCACTTTCTCAGGATTCTAGCCTACCAAAATAAATTCATATTTACATATGGGGGAAAAACAGGGGTGTTATAGAATACATCAAATATTACTATTCTTACACCATAATCAACAACATAAGTCAAAACCCAAAAAGTTGTATGGAAAAAAGAGTGAACACTTTCTGATGCTAGGGTTGCTCCAATGGTCCTACATATTTTGGACCAAAAGTGGGAAGAGATCTCCATGAATTTTATCAAAGGATTATCCAGGTTAGAGAGGAAGGAGAAAATCTTGGTGGTGGTTGACATATTAACAAAATATGCATATTTCATAGGCATAATGAAAACATATGCAACAAAACAAATCACATATATCTTTTGCAAGACAATTTACAAGCAATATGGGTTTCCTAAGGTTATTGTTAGAGATGGAGATGTTTGATTTAAAAGTAAATTTTTGAAATAATTTTGTAACCAGCAAAGATCCATCTTAAACTCGTATCTATCAAGCACCGAGAGGGATCCAATTTCTTGAGGTGTATTTCTTTTTTTAAATTTAAACTCAAGAAATTTGATCTTTCTTGATTGATAGATCCGGTCTTTCATGGAGAGGCCACTCAGGTCTTTCATGGTGCTTTAATGGAGTTTGGATTTGCAGGTAGCAGCTATAGGAAGTTTCATGGTTTGGTTTAGTGCAGCACTTTCTCTCCACCGTTTCCAGTTTTGAAGGCATATTCATGCTCCTTGAGGGAGGGCGTTTTTGGTGAGCACTTGTGCTTCTTGAGAGAGAGTCTCATTATATATTTATGATTGTAATAGCTTCATATCCTCTGTTATTCATATTCAGAAATCCTCAGATCGAAATACCCACTGGTTGTATGCAAAACTATTGATTAATGAGCAAACAATGTCCATTTCCCCAATGCATTGATGTATGACACTATAATGTTGATTATTTCGAATGGATGGATGATTCTATGATATATTTGTGATCAATATAATGCCATGGATGTCTTCTACAAGTTTCATGTACTGTACTTGAGCATTTGAAGCATTTTTACTCAGTTTAGTTGTATTGGGAGATGAAATAGTGCCATTTCCCCAAGGATCGAATTGGGGGTTTTTGCTGTTGAATGTGAGAGAGTTAGAATAGTAGTAAAAATCAATTAATGGTGCATATGAGACCTCAATAACATAATTAACACATTATAGACCTCTATTCATAAATTTGTGGGAGTTTGGAGGCATTTGGAAGGCCATTTTCAGTGTTACCCGGGGGGGATTTGATGCACAAATTACTAGTCAAAATTACCTATATTGATCAGAATACAAATAAAGTTTGCAGCAGTATTTGGAGGTCCATAAAACATCCCTGAACCTTATATTCAAGTCTAAATACCATTAATACACTCATACAGAAGATTTGGGAGCATTTGGGATGATTTGGAGGTCAAAACAGTTAAACTAGTCAAAGGTCGAAATTGGGGAAAAAGTTGAAAAATTGGCATTTTAATAAAATTTGAAAAAGGGATATTACAAGTGGTATCAGAGCATGTTCTTGGCACCTGATGGTCTTAACAAGAATTCAAAAGAATAATCCACCACCCTTTGAACCGGTAGTTGAAGAGGTTTTTGTTGAAGAAGAGGTAGTAGAAGAAGAGGAGTCTTTCACTGAAACCATGGGTAGAGAGGAGGATGAAAAATTAAAACATAAGGAGGAACTTATTGCAACCTTAGATCCATGTTTCTCTAAACTTTCAGCAAACATGGATAGGATAGGTGATAAATTGTTGCAAGGATTCGAATTGTTGATTAGCCAGCTTCAAAGCAAAGGGATGATAGGAGATAATAGTGGTTCACACTCAAGGGAAAAGATGAAAGGGAATGAGCATATTTTCTCATGTACAGGACCTCATAATAGACCTGATGAATTTCAAAGCACACAAAGGCATACTGCACCTAAATTTCTCACACCCAAAGAAGAGCCCAATCTTGACTGGGATTACAAGAAACTAGTAAATGATTGGAATGATTTGAATGAAGAGTGTAAAAGAGGTGTACCACTCAGTGACTACATTGATGCTATGCAAAAGATTAAAAGGAAGGGAGACAATAGGAGTCCATTACAAAACAAAGAATTAAATAGTGCTATTAGAAAAATGTCACTTCCTACTTTTGATGGTTCTTCTCAAAATTCTGCTAACACTTGGGTGCAAAAATTGGATGTATATTTTCAGCTGAATCCTATGTTGGAAGAGGATGCATTAAAAATGGCCATTTTGCATTTGGAAGGAGATGCCAATGAATGGTGGTTCTATGGTTTGAAAACCTTGAGTCGTGATCAGGTTAAAACATATGGAGAATTTGTTGATAGGGTACTAGAGAGGTTTGAACAAAAAGATCCAGAATTGCCTTTCAAGGAATTAGCTCAATTGAAGCAAACTGGGACACCTACTGAATATATGTTGGACTTTCAAAAATTATCAGTCAAGGTGGCCGATGTATCTATGGGAAGGTTGGTATTGCTGTTCACTGAAGGTTTGGTTGAACCCTTAAAAGGTTTGGTCAAATCCCACAAGCCAACTACATTAAAAGATGCAATGAGCTTGACTAGGGATCTCCAAAATGTGCTTCCTAGAACGAGATTTCCTCCCAAGCCTGACTTCAGAATTGAAAAGAAACCTTGGAAAAGAGATGTACCTGATAAGAAGCCATGGCAAGAAGATGAATATGGAAAGGATAAGAAAGAGGAACTAAGCAGGGAAGAGCTCAGAAGGAAGAAATTGTGTTACTCATGCTTCCAACCATGGGTACCTGGACATAAATGTGCTAAAGGAAAGGCCCAATTCATTGAAGTATTTTGTGATGAGGGATATGAAGGGGGCATGGAGGAAGAAGGAAATAATTCAGCCCAAGAAGAAGGATATACTACAGCAGAAGAAGGGAAACCAGAGGTGAAGCATCCCTCTCCCACCAAAGTAATAATGGCAGTACTTTCAGTAGTACCTCGCTATCATACTATACGATGCAAAGGTATGGTACAAGGACAAAGAACTTCAGTTTTGGTAGATGGAGGAGCCACCCATAACTTCATTGATGCAGAGATGGTGGAGAAAAGAAATATACCTATTGAACCATTTGATGGATTCACAGTTGTCATTCCCGGTCACAACACAATGGAGTGCAAAACATGGATTCCACAGCTGCAAGTCACCATAGGTAACTATACTTTTGTTGATAGTTTTTATGTGGTTGATATTGCTGATACTAATGTTGTTTTGGGAGTGCAATGGTTGTATTCAATAGGAGAGCATACAGTAAATTATAAAATTCCTGAAATGAAATTCCAAGATTCAAAAGGAGTACTAAGGATTGTGAGAGGGCAACACACCTATCCGAATCAGGTAGTTTCTTCCCACAGCATGAAGCACCGGAATAGAAATATTATGGGAGACATTACTCATGGAAGGCCACCTGATAGAGGAGGGACAAGTTTGCAGCATGGTAAATTGAGATTGCTTGAGGGCAAGCAATCTTGGGTGGGGAGGACTGTAATGTCCCCATTCCAATAATTTCATAGTAAGACAATCCCATCAATCCTACTAGTTTCCTAGGTTGGATGGGCACATGTGGAATGGTAATAAGGAAGCAAATAAATGATGTTTAGACATTAGAAGGGTTCAAGTATTTAATAAATATAGTGAATAAAGAAATTCAAGAGAAATCATAGGTGACAAATGGTTTTGGAGACATATGGAGGATGTGGGACCCACACTAGCTTGATTTTTCATAATACATGGTATCTCTCTTTTGCAAATTCGAATTAATGGGAATGTGAACACTCTTGGGTGAGTTGGTAAGTCATAACACATTCCATTGAGCATATTAGGTCGAATTGGGAAGGATTGGTAACCTCCATGGAAGATAAAGAGTCAAAGTGGAAGTTTGTGGACACTTGGGCTAGATTCCCTAGCCCCTATGACACCAATGATGGAGCATCTATGACAACTATGACAAATTGCAGACCTGACCTCTGACATCTGACCACTATGACATGTCAGCCCCAAAAATAGGCTCAAGGAAGTCGAATTTGGGAGTTGGAGAAGCCAAAGAGACTCAAAATCGAATTTGGGAGAAGATGGAAGGTTGGAACTAGGAGACAAGTGGCAAATGTGGAATAATTCCTAAATGGAAATATATTGAATCTATTGAGAGGATTTCGACCCTTAGAAGGCTAATGTTGGTTATAAAATGTAGAAATGAAGTATGAGAATGGCTTTTGATGATTTGAGAAAAATTGCATTTGTGAAGAGAGAGCTAGTGGATGACTAGTTTCTTGCCTTAGCCAATTTCGAGGGTGAAAGATTCCCATCCAAGTTGGTGTTTGGAGATGCCACTCAGGTCTTTCATGGTGCTTTAATGGAGTTTGTATTTGCAGGTAGCAGCTACAGGAAGTTTCATGGTTTGGTTTAGTGCAGCACTTTCTCTCCACCGTTTCCAGTTTTGAAGGCATATTCATGCTCCTTGAGGGAGGGCGTTTTTGGTGAGCACTTGTGCTTCTTGAGAGAGCGTCTAATTATATATTTATGATTGTAATAGCTTCATATCCTCTATTATTCATATTCAGAAAGTATCAGGTCGAAATACCCACTGTTTGTATGCAAAACTATTGATTAATGAGCAAACAATGTCCATTTCCCCAATGCATTGATGTATGACACTATAATGTTGATTATTTCGAATGGATGGATGATTCTATGATATATTTTTTATCAATATAATGCCATGGATGTCTTCTACAAGTTTCATGTACTGTACTTGAGCATTTGAAGCATTTTTACTCAGTTTAGTTGTATTGGGAGATGAAATAGTGCCATTTCCCCAAGGGTCGAATTGGGGGTTTTTGCTGTTGAATGTGAGAGAGTTAGAACAGTAGTAAAAATCAATTAATGGTGCATATGAGACCTCAATAACATACTTAACACATTATAGACCTCTGTTCATAAATTTGTGGGAGTTTGGAGGCATTTGGAAGGCCATTTTCAGTGTTACCCGAGGGGGATTTGATGCACAAATTACTAGTCAAAATTACCTATATTGATCATAATACAAATCAAGTTTGCAGCAGTATTTGGAGGTCCATAAAACATCCCTGAACCTGATATTCAAGTCTAAATACCATTAATACACTCATACAAAAGATTTGGGAGCATTTGGGATGATTTGGAGGTCAAAACAATTAAACTAGTCAAAGGTCGAAATTGGGGAAAAAGTTGAAAAATTGGCATTTTAATAAAATTTGAAAAAGGGATATTACATTTTGTTACTAACGTTATATCACGTTAGAGGATCTCTCCCATACTAGGCTGTAAAGCACCTTGTTTCACTTGGTGCAATAAATTGGAGTTTATCTTAACATCAATTTTGATTACCATCCTCAAATGGATGGTCAAAGAAAAACTTGTTGACAAATGCCTTGAATCATACCTCCATCGCTTAGTTATAGAAAAGCAACACACGTGATTTCAATGGTTATATATAGTGGAATGGCGGCATAATTCTACTTACCACACATTTTCCCAAATGTCACCTTTTAAAGGCTTGTATGGTTATGAACCTCCAAGTTTGAAAGAAGTTGCACTAGATGACATCAAGGTTCATGTGGTCATAAATCATCTAACAAAGAAATAGAAGATTATCCAATAACTGAAAGAAAACTTAGGAATTGTTTGTAATCGTATGAAACAACAAGCATATTAACACAGAACCGGGAAAATATTTTGAAGAAGTAGATTGGGCGTGCACAAGTCTTCAACCATACAAGCAAATATCTCTCAAGCAACAAGGAAGAACAAATTGGCTCAAAAGTTTAATGGTCCATACAAAATCAACAAAAAAATTAGCCAAGTAGCATATGCTTTGGATTTACTAATACAAATAGAATTCCCTATATTAGATGAAGAAGGAAGACTTGTTTTAGAGCTAGAAGGAATCCTAACCACCAAAGGAAAAGAATTCCAATTTAGAATAGTAACAAAGTATGGAAGAAATTTCTAGAAGAGGATTCATCATGAGAGACAAAAACATTTAACCAACAATACCAATCACTACTAGGGGAAATATTATATATATATATATATATAGGTGATATTTAAAAAAAAATTCAAATTTCTTAGGCTTTCATATAGTTTATGGACATTTTTGGCAATATTTAAAGTTAAATATATATATATATATATATATATATATATATATATATATTTAACTTTAAATATTGCCAAAAATGTCCATAAACTATATGAAAGCCTAAGAAATTTGAATTTTTTTTAAAATATCACCTAACATTTTATGATTGGAAATTTAAGAATTAGAAAGATTCACCAAGGTTTTTGCACTCTAATAAAATTATGGATCCTTAAATTTTCCCTATTTACTACCTTTACTTTGATAACAAAACATTCGAAGAGAGAGGCAATGCCATAAATATATAATAACATAAGGAGTAGGATATTCTCTCAACGATTTGCACTTGGGGCCCACCGGATGCCATCAAGAGATCCCTCACGTCGTTTGCAAACCGGCTCCGTCTCTAGCCATCCTTGGAAAACCATGGATCACTTATTCACGGCCCCACCATGATGTCGATCATCGTTGTTACACTGATACTCTCCCCTACCTCGTGCCCAAACACTCCACCCAGCTATCGATCGATCCCTTGCTTTTTGCACCAGTGGTAGTAAATGCGCCCAAGGTGAAGGAAATGTGCCCCTCCTATTGTGGGGAGTTACTCCCACCTTTTTAGCTGCCCACTCGTCATTCCAATCAGCCCAAAACACTCCCCAATACACGCTGATCCAAATCAGTCCATAAATCACTCCCAAAATTTAATATTTTTATGAATCATTTTTTCACTTTTTTTATTTTTTCATGACCTTTTTGGGTTTTTTTTAGCCATAGGTAAAAATTTAAGCACCCAAACATTAGGAAAAGTGGGTTTAGAGGTTAAGGGGGTGCTCTGAGTTAGAAAACGAGCACCCCTAAGGCAGAAAATACCTCCAAACGCCACTTCAAGGCTAATTAATTTTTTTTTTAATTGAACCATTAAAAAAATGGCTCAATTTACGAAAAAATAAACTTCGCCGAAAATTTAAAAAACAACCTAGGGGGACTTAGCACATGTCCATGTGACTCAAAAATAACGGCTAGCATGTGCATATACATTGACCCATAAACTTTAACAAACCCCTAAGGCCCGTCAGCCTCCCTAGGCATTCCAGCTTTGGAGGAGCAGGAGAAAAACCCAAAAATTATGTTATGCACTAATGCAAGACATAATAACTAGGTGAAAAAACTCCTTGGAATACCTGACTTAGCCAAAAAGTCCTAGGGAACCAAGTCTTTTACAAAACACCATGCTAGTACGTTTTATTACAAACCCCGCAGGGCCATGGACATGTGGAAAAAAGTTAAAACGGGGGCCCTTTAAAAGGCCAGCTGGATATCAAATCATCGAAAAAAGAACATTGAAATGTTCAACTTTGCCCGCTCGCTTGATAGTCCATCTAAGTACAACTTAGCTAGCAACAGGCGGATGTGATGTGGATTTGGGCGTTCAATGGTTATGCACACTTGGCCCCATGTTATGGGATTTTGCTGAACTTTGGATGCAGTTTTTAGTCAATGGAAAACAACACAACTTTAAGGGCTTACAACAAGGGTCTCCCCACATCATAAGTTCGCATCGCCTGGAAAAGCTCCTTAAGAAGAATTCACACGGTGTCATCGCTCAACTCCATTCCATTCAGATGCACCCATCAATGGTCTCCACTACTTCCTTGGATAGATATGTAGGTGTCTTTGATGAACCAGTGGGCTTGTCGCCTTCAAGAGACCTTTCCAATAAGAATTTAGCCGCATCTACATCTCAGCAGGAAATGTTGGCTATTTTTCATGCAGTACAAAAGTGGCAGCCATACCTATTAGGGAATTATTTCTGCATCAAGACTGATCTCCAGAGTCTGGAAAATTTCCTGGAACAACAGGTCCCCTCCCCAGAACACCTGAAATGGGTTATCCAACTCATGGGTTTTACCTATGCGATCACTTACAAGAAGGGTAAGGACAATATGGTGGCAGATGCTCCTTCTCGCACATTTGATGACAAAACAATCATCCTGTTGTTAGACACAATGTTGCACTGAGAGGGGGGGTGAATCAGTGCAATGGCAATTTAACTTCCTTATCTACTTTTATTAAACAACCATAGATTCATCAATGCATTATTCTTCCAATTACTTCATCATTATATAAACATCCATCACTAATCATCAATAGCATCTAAATCATTGAGTCATAACAAGAATCACAAGACACAAGACACAAGACAATTTAAGATTTGTAATATTTTTGTATTTGGTTGGACCGGCTACAACCGTTAGGGTTAATCAGCACCAACTGATACAATGAGCACCAACTCATCATCTAGGACCCAACCTAGTTTTTCTTAGACCCAACCAAGAAAATGATTACAAGACCCTCCTTGTAAATTACAAGTACACTTCATTACAAGACCCTCCTTCTAAATTACATGTACATATATACATTACATCCCATCAATATAGCCATCTAATATCTCTGTCCCGTCATTATCATGTTGTTCATACAAAATTCTGTCCATGTCATCATCACCACGGCTTGTTCACAAAAGCATATCATTTATCCGCACAACAGTATTGATCATGCCTTCATCACACATTTATGTCATCATGAGTATTCTGTCTGTAGGTTCATCTTCAAACTGATATCATGTCTTCAACTGTTCATACTGTAACAACATCTCTTCTCATCAACCTGTAATAGCCATGTCATCATGTCACTTGTAAAATAACTCGGTCATAATACACAGATCTATCCTCTGCTCAGCAACTTGTCATTGTGTTATCAACATGTCACTGCCTTGTCATCAATCTGATCATCTCTGTCAATTCATCTTCTACACAACAACCTACCACCTTGTCATCTCTGCTCATAAACTTGTCAGTCATGTTACTAATCTATCAACTCTGAAATTGTTCTCACCAACGTTGTTCAATCCCATATCGTGTCATGAATCAGTCATATCATAAACTTGTCAACTGCTTACAATATCATGTCCTTGTCCATCACAAATATATTTATGCCAACATATGGATATATTCCTGCCAGTGTTTGTTCATGTATTGCTCACGTCAAAACATCAAGGTGCTTCCCAAGCACTACGGTTGCCATTTACTGCTGCTCATTACTTTTAAAACACACAGTAGATGTTCATTCTAACACCTGTGGCTTCCTTTTAATAAAATCAAGAACAAGTTCAATATATCATAGTCCTCAATTTTTTTTCTGTTGTAGCAGCCTATGTTAACTACTGAGACATACTTGACTTATTCCAGATGTTTTGAATAGCAAGATATTAAGACAAACAAAAAGGCTCACTATCTTTGCAAGTAAGAGTTGCTACCGTTTTACTCACAAATTTGCCTTGGCCCAGATTCATGACATATCAGAGAAAAACTATAAAGGCACCTTGACTGTTGTTCTTTAACAGTCCCAAAAGCTCTCAGAAGTTATATACCCGAAATTAGAAATAATAGACAAGAAAATTAGACTCCTATCATGCTCCTGCGATTTTCCACTTGTCCACCCTTTGTTGCTGCTATAAATCACTCAAAATTCCTCAGTCACACCAAAAATCAGAGCTAAAAAAAAATGTCTACTGTAGTTGCTACAATACCCGAATTTCCTCAGTAAATGCCTCAGACAGATTCGAATTTCAGAGCTTATCCACAGATCCGAATTTCAGACCACAAAATGAAGGTTTTGATCCTTTATTTATACTGGTCGTATGCTATAACTTTGGAGCCGACTTGTCTTAAAAATAAAATTAATTTGTTTGTTGTTTTTGTATTTTTATTTAATGAGGCCGACTTATCATAGGGTTATATATTTGTATTTAATTTTCTTTTTGTATTCTGAGCTGACTTGTATATATGCATATGTAATTTTTGCTTGACATTTTCACAAGGATCTTCAAACATATGATTTTCTTCAAGAAGTGCACAGGCCATAAACATGTCATCATCAACATTAAGAGCTACAAGAAAGACCGTGCATCATCAACAAGCTTCCAAATCTGTCTAGTGTCATCATACCACCAATTATGTGGGTTCCAAACCTTTACTTGCACCATGAACATCTCCAAGGGTTCTATGTTTATTGAAATGCTTGTTTTATTTATGACTTCAACATGGTTCAAGACCCAATCCTCCAAGGGCACCAAGAACCCCAACATACCACCATTTGTATGCTTCAAGAGTTTATCTACTTCATCAAACATGCCATGTCATCAACCTTTGTATTCCTTTATCACTCTTTTGTCCCCTTGTCATGCCTTTGTCATTAATGGGTGTCATCAATGACAACCTATGCTCAACACCTGTTTGGTGATCCGAGGGTCAATGAAGTTATGAGTGCTACCAGAATCAATGAGTATTGTAAGAGGAAGCTTCTTGAGGTAACCCCTGACCCACATTGTTTGGGGGGTGGTGACGCCAGATAAAGCATAGAGAGATATATCTGGTTGGTCGTCTTGAGATGGGGGGTCAATAGGTGGCTCCTGAATGTCGACTTGATCATCCATTGTATCTGGAGCTTCTTGACCAATTTTAGAGGCAAGCGGAGAATCCATATCCAAGAGCTTCTTCACAATAGTCTTTTTGAGAGCAGGGATGTGAAGTTCGAGGAGGATCGGGCCTTTTGGAATTCATGTGATTCAGAGAAGGGAAAAAAACAAGTTGCTACATCCCCACTTGACACAGGACAAGGTACTGCTCAATAGTCAACAGGGTCCCAAGTATTTGGAGTGATAGATGCACTAGATACGGTTTCTACAGGTACAGGAGCAGGGACTGGCACAAGATCTCATGTTAATGCAATAGCCCTTTGAAGTCTCATCATACCCAACCAGAATTCCTCTTTTTGCAGTGGGTTCCAGCTTTGTCCTTTTCTCCGAAGGAACATGAGAGTAGGTGAGGCATCCAAAAATCCTGAAGTGCCCAACTTCAGGTTTCTTCCTAGAAAAAGCCTCCTCAGGAGTCCTGTCCCCCAAAGCCTTATGGGGGATTCCGTTCTGAATGTAGGTTGCAGTGTTGCATGCTTCAGCCCAAAGGAAAAATGGCAATCCTTGATCATGCAACATGGATCTCGCAGCTCCAATAATGGCCCTGTTCTTCCTCTCATCCACCCCATTCCCTTGAGGTGTATAATGAACAGTAAACTGCCTCTTGATGCCTTCCTGAGTGCAGAACTTATTGAAATCGACAGAGGTGTACTCTCCCCCATTATCTGATCTGAAGATCTTAATCTTCCTCTCTGTTTTTTTTTCCACAAGGGCCTTGAATTCCTGAAACTTCTGCAAAACTTCCTTGGACTCTTTTCTCTTCAGGATGTAGATCCAAGTCTTCCTGGAATATTCATCAATGAAAGACACATAGTACTTGTATCCTTTCAGTGATGTGGTGGACATCGGACCACAAAGGTCAGAATGAACCAAATCAAGATCTCCTGTAGCTCTAGTTTCGCTCTTGGGAAATGCAGTTTTAACATACTTTCCGAGAGCACACCCCTTACACACATCAGTGTGCTCAATTCTGAACTCAGGCACTCTTGTCACAATCCCCCTTGGAATCTTTAGAGCTGGATGGTGCAGATGAGCCATCCTTCTGTGCCAAAGCTCATAGGGATCACATCTCTCATCCTGACTGCTATGACTTAGGGCATGATGAAGTTGGAAGCTTAGTTTATATAGCTTCCCACAGTGGACTCCAATCCTCTTAGCTGAGGAAACCTTGGATCCTTTTGGATGAACTAGCACGTTTCCATCTCTGAACATCACCCATAGTCCACGATCTTCAATAGTAGAAATGGAGATCAAATTTTTCTTAAGACCTAGAACATATAGGAAAACACAAACTCTCATATGTTCTCCAGAGTCTTTCTAGAAAGACATAGTTCCTTGTCCTATAGCCTTGACCGTAGAGTTGTCTCCTAGGACAATATCAAGATCTATCCCATCCTCTGCTAGGTTAGAAAAATATCTTTGAACACCTATCATATGACTCGAAGCTCCACTGCCTATGCACCATACACTAGACGTGGAGGCCATTGACGATTGACAGGAGTTAAGAGCTATTTCCCTGTCAATCCCGTCTGTAGTGCACTCATCAATATCCGTAGCGGAGCAAGAGGTGCAAACAATTTGCTCTTCCCCCATGATGTATATATAACACTGCTGCTGAAGATCTGTGTATGAAAGCACTCCCTGACCTTTACCAGGGCTCTAATACCATGTAAATATTTGATTCAGAGATCACTACTCCCTCTGGATTACCCTGAGATCTCAAGCGGTATGAGTCTCGATATCAATACAACATTAATATAAACTCAAACAACTAGATCTGCATTTACCAACTGAACAATATAAATGCAATCATACATAAACAACAGATCTACCTTGGAACCCTTTTGGGAGAAACCAACAAACTATGGGGCTATCTTCTTTCTCGATCCCAGAGCATATAGGAAAAGATACAAGTACAATATAGGGTTACCTCAATAATCTTTTCAGGAATACTCAAGATTTCCATGCATCCGTCTGATGCATGCACGGAAGAGATAAGACCTAACTGGAAAACTGGATATGAGTGTCCTTGTACCCACCTTTGCTTGATCTATCTGTCTCTATCCTCTGCTTAGCTCTGCTCGCTCTGAAGACTACCCTGTGACTGAAAAATTTCTCCTTCTGCATGCACAAGTGCGCCCTTCCTCCAACAATGAAAGACTCATACTGAATCAGATCTCAGCAGATCTAAGCTCTGATCGTCACTAATTTTCCTCAATCTCTGAGACGAAGCTACTCTGCAAGTTACAGACACTCAACTGCTCTACCGGATGCGATACGAGCTTCTCCCTCTTTGAAGAATATGCCCTCCTTCACATGTGAAGTCGTCCTCCTCTCTCTTGATCTATCTCAAATCAATGGTCTCACTAATAAAGACAGTCACCTCATGTCTTCCTTATAACATCTCACTAACAAGTTAGGTTTACCAAAAACCTAAAATAGATGCATGCAAAACTCACTTTTGCATGCATGCATGCATTTCTCTCCAATCATTTTCCTGGTTAATATTTTAACATCCCTTTCCATTTCCAAAGTGTCACAATGTCAAGTCAGTAGTCAACCCTTAGTCTAGCCTTTTAAATTTTTAGCCCTCACCCTTCACTAGCAAATTGATCACACCTATGAAGTGAGTATGGTCTTGAGAGTCTAGTCTGAGTCATAATAATAATTAAAGGCCTTATTTATATTTGGTTTTAGATCACTAGTAAATGGTTACTTCTTTCTTATAATTGTTACTTGAATGAATTGTAGAGCATGCTTTAACCTTTGGCACCTTGCAGCAGTTTTGATGATAGCCTGAGTTATATTATTGGTCATGTTGACTTGGTCAAACTTAGTTTGACCAAAAGTCAACCACGGGACATGAGGTGGCATACCTAAGATGATGTAGAGATATGATATGTTATGTGGTCTGGTACAGGTCACCAGATGGTTCTATGCAGTGGTTTCAGGCTTATGATGATGATTTGTTTTTTTCAATACTTTTATAGATTATTATTATTTGGTTTGTCGGGTACATTGGATATTTTATATGATCATGCAGAGATCCATAGGGTGTATGAGTACACACTTTAGATGGATTCGGGATCTCTAAGTCCAATGAGACAATCTGTTTTCAGTTCCGGGCAGTGACAGTGATTTTTAGCCTCAGTTGGCTATCCTAGTGTAGTTTTGGCCTATAAGATGGCTTGTCAGAGCAGGGATGAGATTTGATTGGTTCACCTAGGGAGATGTGCATGGAGGGTGTGGTCCAGCCACTTGTTATTACCATATTACCCCCCTCCCAGAGAGCCTGGTGGGCTCACCTTGACAGCGCAGGCACTCCAGGAGGCAGTTTGGGTAGTTTCACACTTCCCAAGGCAGATTAAAAATGGTGAAAATTGTTACTGAAGGATTTGATTTGGGCTACTGAGGAAAGGGATTAGAATGGGATGAGTTTTTATGATGAGTGGGATTTCCACCTTATCCAGCGGTTTCAGCTTCCAGTGGGACCCACACCCATCACTCCGGCACTTTTTATGGATTTATGGAGCATCCTAAGTCTCACAACTTTTCCAGAGAGGCACGATTTGGTGCTTAGATTTATATTTTGATGCTATTGTGCCATGGGGATTGACCAAGGGTGTTAGAAATTTCCCCTTGGACCCATCATGAGCTAGATCTCATATTTTATCATTGACATTTGTTGGGATCCCCTCTCCTAGGGTGATTTGGTCCATTGATGTATTATTTTATTATTGATCCATGTACTTGTATGTTGAGCTCATATCAACCATTGATTAGATCACTTTGATCTTTTAATCTTAGCCATCCATTCAAAAGGTGGTTAGGGTTTTGGTATCTCTCCATCCTATTTAAAGGAGAGAGCTTCTCATTGTAAAGGGTCTTTGGCTCTTGGAATCTTGATAATAGAAAAACTTCTTGTGGAAATTCTTGGGTCTCCTTTGCATCTGGTGTTCTTCGATGGTGATTGTAAAGTCTATTGCATCCTAGCATTTGGATATTTGTTGTAAGATCTATCCTTTTGGAAACTTTATCTTGTCTATAGGAGGGAAACTTCAACTTGGGCGTTTTTGTAGGGCTTTCCTCAACTTGCTTGGCTTGGAATTCGCTGTATCAGATGGTTATCATTAGTATCATTGTGATCTGTGCTATCTTTCTATTATTTCTCTTGTGGAATTAGTCTTTATCTCTTGATGCATCAAATATGATATGGTTGACGTTTGTTGTGCAGGAGAGAGGGCGCATTGGCTTCCTTGGGCAAATCAACTTCATAGAAAACTACCTCAAATCTTCTCAAATTGATTGGGTTTGCACAAATCATCATCATCAAGGAATCTACAAGGTTATCCAAGTAAGATCCACAGGTTTGTTCACTATTTCTTGGTTCCAATCCATTGGTATCCCCATTTCACTGTTAAAACCCTAAGCTAAAATAAACTAAAAATTCTAGAGATCAAATCCCTTGATCAATTGGCAAACCCTTTTTGGGTATTATAGATCAGCCAAATCCCAAAGTGGGTTCTCAAGGGCATCACCTTTGGACTCCATCGGGCCATTTTCCAAGGCACTGAACATCTCCCAACCCTCACGACTTTCTGGACTTGGCCAATTTTTCTGTGTTTTGACCTCCTTTCTGAGACTTGGGTGCAATGATCCTGTCATACCTGTCAAACAAGTCCATCTTTGGTACTGGTTAGCCCCAATCCTGTCCCTAACTACCCTGCATTGGACACGATTCCCAAGGCAATGGATTTTCTCATCATTGACTAGTACCTTGATTCTAGATCTAGTATTTAATCTCATAAGTCACTTGCATAACCTCATTGGATCAAATTATCCTTTCTTAAGCCTCTTCATCCAATCCATTACTCACCTTGTGACTTCATCCATAGATCTAGGGTTTACTTCACCATACACCTTATGTACTTCATCCTTATTTGATTTGGTCTGGTGTCTTGGTCTGATCTCTTCTATTGGGAGTAGATCTGGGTCTCCCCCATTGTTGTCTTGGGCTAGGATAAAATAAAGTGAAGATTGCCTCGATTGGCGTGACAACCATCCATTGGGAGTCAAGGCTATCTTGGTTTCACCTCTTTGGTTTCCCATCCCCTCTACCATCCTTGCTGATCCACCTTTTAGGTGCAACTACAAGTTTGGTGATAACATTTTGGTGCCATTGCTGGGGAGGTAGAGGCTTACCTTCGGTGTCTGCGAGTGTCCATGCGTTAATCTATATCTTATCACATCTGGTATTTTTCCTTGGTGATTGTATTTTAAATTTCATAATTACTTCAATCACCATTTTAATTCACTCATCTCACCTCTCCTACGACATTCATTTCATTTCGGTGAATTACCTGTGTGGTTCACCTGGTGACTCCACCCCGCGACTCTACTGAGGACTGAACCCATTAATCTTAAATTCCTAAATCGTGACTCTGCTGGGAAGCGAACCCATGTATATAATCCACTAAGAATCCTAATAATTCATAATGGACCTGGATCTTCTTCGAGATCTTAAAGAAAAATTAAAAATTATAATAGAGATTAATGAAAGAAATTTGAAATTTAGGTATGAGGATGATTATCAAAATAATTATGGGTATGAACCTGCATATCAAGATTCTTATGATACCCATCATTCACCTCATCCATCTAATAATTTTTCCCCAAATATCCTGTATGAACCAATTAGAAATTATCAAACCCAACCAAGGCTTTTGGTAAATGATTCTCGCCCAACTCAAGCAACTAGAACCTTTAGGAAACCCAAGCCATCCCCCTTTTGATTTTCCAGAATTATATGGGGCACCTCATCTTATGCCAAATGGATACATCAAGGGGTTTCCTCCTTTTGATGGAAGTAATAGAACATCTATTAAGCGTCATTTGGATGCCCTCTGGGACCATATGGAATTTATGGGTGCTTGTTATAGGTCAAATCTGCACTTCTCCGTCTGTGATCACCTTGAGCTATTGATCACACAAAAGGACAACTTGGATTGAAGAGCATGATGACCTAAGATGAGACTTTGACCTGACTCACCTCTCTGGAAGCTGACAAAACCCTAAAAAGCATCATATTTTGGCATGGACGCTACTCTGCTTAAGTAAACTAGCGCATATGCCCTACTCCATTGTGCAATAGTAGCGCACATCTCCTGATGGGTGCTACTCCTCTTCAATAGACTAGTGCACAACATTTAAAAAGTGACAAACGCTAGTTGTTAAACACTGTAGTCACGCCCTGGGCGCTACTCCACTATGAAATAGTAGCGCACATCTTAAAATATGATCGAAAAAAGATTAATTTGACGAATGGAGATTAGTTGCAGTTGGTTTCCCAACTTCCCCAACTTCTCCTTCAACCACCTCTCAACCTGAACTGCCTACCTTGTCCTATAAATACAAGGAGGATTGAAGAGAGGGGTTAGACATTGAGACATGAGAGCCATAGAGAGACTTTTTATATGAAAAGCTTGTGTTGAAAGAGGTTATGCTAGAAGATTTCAAGCCAGAGAAGAGCAGGAGCCCAGGATCAGGTTGCATGAGCATGTTGCAAAGTCAGGTATACTTTGTATCATTCATATGTTTTTGACAATAAAAGGTTGAAACATCTTTCTCGTCCCAAATCAAGTGCTTATTGGATTATGTATTTATTTGGATCAATGTTGGTTAATGCTTGATGTTTTAATTACTGTTCAATTCCATCATTATTATACTAGCCAAGATACGCTGAGAAAGGTCTTTGTGTTGCAGGTTTATGAAACGAGAAATTGAGTTGAGGATCGAATGCAAGGTTGGACAAAAGCTAGGATCAAACTTCATTCACAAGGTATGTCCTCAAGGTCTCCAATCTATTTCTCTTTATAAACACTTCTGTAATGCAATTAGTATGTTTACCTGTCACCCCCTTAAGTTGATAGTGTCCATTTCCTCACTATAGGGTAGTATTTCCCGCCAACAGGCTGGCGACTCCACTGGGGATGTGGTTTTTCTGCTCTAGGAAACCCTTATTGATTGTCTTTCCAGTACCTCTTAACCCTTTTTAATCTTCTAAGAAGCCCTGTAGGTTGTCCCTACCTGCTTCCCTTTGCTTGACTCAATCTTTTTACATCTCTGCAAAGTTAATTTTTAACTCTTTAAGACCTGTGCACTACCCTACTTTACATACAGTAGCGCCCATGAGCTAGTTTGTCTCTGTACAGTAGCGCCCACATCCCCAAGTGTGCTAGTTTGCCTACTACACAGTAGGGCACATTCCTGTAGCTCTCTGTTTGATGTAAGTTTGAGTTTTCTGCCTATTTGGGTGAGTTTCTAACTTTGTTTTTGGCCTTCTTGACTAGTCTTTGAGGTCTGTAACCCTTCTTTGAGTCTCTTTAGCCTCTTTTGAGTCCTTTAGGTCATCTTTTTGGTCACTTGTTTACTTTTGAAGTGTTTGGTTCACTTGTAACTCTTTTTGGAGACTAGGCCTTGTTCCTTAGTGAACACAGTTGCTCATCTATACCCTGATAGTGTGTTGTTGACCTACAAACCTTTGCACTTAGCATTTTCTATTTGTTGCAACACTTGCTTGCTCTTTGAGTATCTCATCCTTTGTTTTAGGATTTGATCCATCTTTTGGAGCCTTTGGGGTATCTTCCAAAACTTTTTGAGTCCCAACATTTCTTGACTTCGCTGTCTTTTCTAGTATCAAGTGAGTTTGAAGTGCTTTAGATTGCTTCATCTTTCAGTCTTTGTGTTAGTAAGGTTATCCTTAGTTCGCTTGCCTGCTTATTGCTTGGATTAGTGGTCTTGTTAGCATTTGGTGCTTTGGAGCATTCTTTTAAAGATTGATTTCCAGTTCTAAGCATCTTTCCTCTTTGTTTTCTTCCCGCTTTGTTTCCAAGTTTGAGAGCTTTTTCTTTTGAAAAAACTTGTAGGACAAGTCTTTGTCAAACCATTGTTTTGATAGTTGTGAACTTTAGAGTCATCTTGCCATTACTTACACATCTCTTATAGGTCTTATTTGATTCCACTTTCAATTTCTTTTTTGTTCATATATGACAGAAAAGCAAAATAAGTTTGGTTGTTCATAACAGTAAGGCTTGTAATCTTTGCAAAATAGCATAGTTTATTTTGTCAAGAATTAGAAAACAAAACAAAAAAGAAAGCTTTGTTTAGGTTTGCTTACTCTTTAGTTTGGAAAGAATATTAAACAAAAAATAAAAAGTCCTTTTGTTGTTGAAAGTTGTTTCATTTCATGCACTTTACTTTCTGTTGCAACCACATCACACAATGCACTGCCCCATTGAGTAAAAAGTAACCTTAAAAAGAATCTTAATAAAATCAATTAGAAACGATTTTCTTTCTAGGGATACAAGACACCAATAAGTCTAGGATAAAGTTTCAAGCTTAAAACACCTTTAACTGCTCGAAGCTTGTTTCATTACTCAAAAATCGTAGTGCGACTGTCATATAGGTAAACCCATATATATCAAATATTCCTAGGAAACTCTACTGAAACCAGATCCAAGCACGAGGTCATGGAAGATCAGAATCGTTGAGGATACCTCCCTCACATTCCTTTTGACCATAAACCAGGGTTGATTTGCATACGGGGATCCATCTGGATTTTGGGCTTTGTTATCCTGCCCACGCATTTTGATCAGGCTGACGACTGTCCCTCCAGGATATTTTGTATGCATGGTAGCCTTAGTATCTGACCATAGGATCATGCACAGGTGACAGCAGAGGGTATATCTGTTGTACCTAGGACAGACGTGGGAGGAAATCCCCTGCAGGTCTTTGGGAGGGTGGTTGGATGATTCCAGTGCTTGCACCCTTAGTCATTGTATTGTGGACCCCGGGTAATTGTTCTTCATCCTCCGTTGATCTGTTCTGGGCCCTCATCATCCCAGACTCTTCTCCGCAATGCATCTTGTTTGACTAGTTTGAATACTTAGGATTTTTTTTAGTGGTGTGATGTTTTCCCCCTAGTCTTAGTGGCCACTAGGTTTTTTGCTTAGTTTTTATTTTTATATGTAATCGTGGAAGACCAACAACTTTGTAGGTCTAGGAGGTTGCAAAACCTTCTCCCACTTAGAGTAGAACCACTACCGCCACCCGGACGATAGAGGGTAGACTCCAGTGTTTCTTTGGAAACCACTGATGAAATAGAGGTTCCTGAGGAACCACAACCTGCAACAAAAAGACCTAAAATAGAGATTCCTGAGGAACCACAACCGGGGACTCCAGATCAGCAAGCTTTTATAAAAGTTGAGATTGAGGATCTCACTTCTGGTGAGTTCAGTACTCCATTTAATCCTCCTCTAACTAATCTTAACAATCTGCTTCTGTTACCTGTTGGTTTCCAGCAACCTGATTATAGTGCATATTTGTTCACACCTGGGCATTTTATGACTAATACAGGAGGCGAACAGGGAGTTCCACAGACTCCCACAATAGGTATGAATACAAATACTGTAAATCCTCCTCCCACTTCTAAACCGAGTTTGGCACAGCCAGCTTCTGTTTCGACTCCGTCCTTCAGCTTTAATGTCGGTACCTTAGGCATGCCGAGTTCAACAACTCTGGCATCCGCCTCTGCACCCACTTTTGGACCGAGTAGTATAGTGAATCTTGTTCCACCTCCTGCAACTCAACAGCCATATCCTATAACTAGCACTTAGATTTCCACACCAAATGTAGGGCCAAACTCCTCTGCAACTATGCCCGTCATGAGTACCATGACCGCGCCGTCCACCATGATGACCCTTGGTTTTAATGCCTTTGTAGGCTACAATATCAATCAAGGTAATGTCCCTGCAGGAAACACCCCTTTTTCTTTGTTTTCTGGAGGAGGGGGTAACATCCTTAACCAACAATATGGCGGGGCTAACACCCAGCCTCATTGGACAAATGTTTAGAGTAATAACCCACTTTCATTTGGATGGGGGGATTTTAACAATACTTCCACACAACAACAGATGGTTGGGGGAAACCCCTACCAGCAAGTGGCTGGGGGCAACCCCTACCAAAAGTTTATGGGTCAAACTATGGGTGGTTCTCCCTTTATGACCCCAACTTATCAAATGCCATCTTGCATACCTCGTTTACCATTTCTGGCAACTCTGAACTTGTCAGACCTTTCCAAGTTAACAAATGATCCAGTATGCCATAACGCGGCTTGGCCACTAGTTCCCACTAAGTTACCTTCGGACATTCCGAAATTCGAAGGAAAAACCGGTGAAGACCCTAGTGATCATGTCACCACTTTCCATTTATGGTGTTCTTTGAACTCGTTGAACAAAGATTCCGTTAGGTTGAAACTTTTCCAAATAACCTTAACCGACACGACGGCTAAATGGTACATTGAGTTACCTACAGCTACACTTTTTAACTTTCGGGATCTCGCGACTGTTTTTCTGAACCACTTCCAGCTTCCTGTTCGATACGATGCCACGACAGATCTTTTGTCTACATTTAGACAGAATAAGGCCACTCACTTATCTAATCACATTCAAGAGTGGCGAAGACGGAAGAGGCTCATTAAAGCCAATATACCTCCAGAATTCCTTCTCGAGTGGTATCTGAAATCACTCCTTCCTTACATTTCTAAGGAAGTAGCTACTTCTAGAGTGTCTATAGAGGAAGAAGCCATTTTACAGACCCAACAGCTAGACCTTTTCTATGCACAGTCTGGGCTACTTTATGAGATTATGTCAGACGCACCGCGATCAAACACTGATCTTGGCAGACCTAACCCTGGACCACATGCTGACGGTATAGTGGGTTCAGTAGATTCTGCAGCTTTCGAAGCATTGACCAAGCAGGTTCATGCCTTATCCGTCAAACAATCGACTGTAGACATAACCTCCATCACAACCTCTCCTTCTACTTCTGAATCTGTGAACCAGGTTCAGAACAATCAAAAGGGCCCTCGGCAGCCCAACAACAAAAAGAAGGGAAAGAAAGGAGAGGGGAACTAGCAAAATCCTAAGAACAAAGAGAATGCCGAGGAGGGTAACAAAGAAAAGAAGAAGGTTAAGTTCCCTTGTAAGCTTTGCAAGCAGGAATTCCTTACTCACCAATGCCCTCTACTCGAAGAAGCCCAGAAGCTGCTTCAAGAAAAGGAACTTGCCGTACTTAAAGATCCATTTCCTAAGGGGTAGGGTTCAGCTTCTAGCACCTCCAAAGCTGGGGGCACCACTCAGGATTAAGTTGATCAAACTTTCATTAATATGGTTAGCGCGGATGCACTTTTGCAAACACAAGAAAGAAATTATACCCTGGATGTGCACAACAAGGATAAAGAGATTCTTGAGTCTTCCATTCCCCTCCACATCCCAGTGGATCCGCTGCCCAAGATCCCGAAAGGTGTCTTGAAATGGGCCTCGCACAATCCCAACACTCGAGCTACTTCCAACTACAATGAGGTTTAAGATCTAGCCCAGACCCCTTGTGCTATGTCCACCTTAGAAGTTTTGCAAAGTTTCCCATTACAACAAAACACACTTCTGGCAGCGATTGGAAGTATGGAATCAGCTAACATGACTACGTGTTTCGATATGTCCGATATCAAATATCGGTTGCCGTACCATGTTGTCCTACAGATTGAAGTGGTCCATGGTCCTATGACCATTAGATGGGTTGTCATAAATGAGGGCGCGTCGACATGTGTGATGTCCATTTCATGCTGGAAAACTTTAGGCTCTCCCGAGCTAGCCCCCCTCTAACACACTGCTTACTACCTTCAATGGCAGGACTTTCCGTCCACATGGAGTTCTACCATCGTTTGAAATTACACTTTTCAGTAAGACAGTTGCTATAGAGATTGAAGTTTTGGACGCTCCGCTTGATTACAATATGTTATTAGGCCGGAGTTGGACGTACGCCATGCGATCCATTGCATCGACAGTTTTCTGAGTTGTTATGTTCCCTCACGAAGGCAAGATCATCATAGTCGATCAACTTTCATTCTCTCGGCAAAACAACCAGACTTCATCGGATACCACTATTCCTTTAGTTGATCAAACTGCCCCAGTAAGCGAGATTTTAGGAGTAGGGCTTTACAGGTCATTAATAGGCACTTTTGACCTACCCTCTCCTGTTCTTTTTATGCGTTCTGATGAAGGTTCATCTACTGAAACTTCCAAGGTCAGTTCAAAGACTGACTTGTGGATCCTTCCTACTGAACCAGAACCAGTTGTTCCTATAATCGTTGCAGAGATAACCCATGAGGATTCACAACAACCTGCAACAGAACATATCCTGACTCCTTTGGTCTCTACCGAGTCGGATATGTGTTAAATTTTCAGAATTTACTTCAATCTGATCTAGGATCTTAACTGAGAGAACAACATGTACAGCATATCTACAGCATATCAATCATGGAGACAATAATGCAAGCACACAAGAGACACAAAGATTTACTTGGGGAAAACCATAAAGGTGAAAAACCCCAATAACTTCCTTAGAGATAGATAGAGCAATGATACAACCAACCATGAGAGATATACATAACATAGCAGCAGATCCTCCTCCTCCATAAGTGCGCCACTCCTAATTGAGTGCATGAGTGAGAAGTGAGTGAGTAAATAGAGTGCCTCCCGCACTCTATTTATACTTGACTTGACTTGCCTTTTTACCTAACTCATGTAGGCTCGAACTTAACCACATAACATAATGCTGACTGGGCCGACCCCCAATAGGGTGGTCTAATAACCCTTTGACCCACATGGCTGACCCCCAATAGGGTGGTCTAATAACCCATCAAGTATAAGTTACGACACTTACAATATAAATGACGACACTTCCGTATAGAGGAATAATAACATCTCTATAGGAATACAATATACACATATATGTGAAATACATTCCGAAGTTACATATACATCAACACTCCCTCTTAACTAGGAAGGTATTTCTCAGCACAGTTCTTCTAGCACAAGTCATCTTCTCTGGATCATCGTCACTGGATAATCGTCATCGAGTCATCATCATCATCGTCACTGCTGCTGCTATCTCAATCAATCTCTGAATCTACTCATCATAGGAAGTTCTACAGAGCCAGTCCTTTTTCATACTAGATGTAGGCCCACCACCTGCAGGTCTTCATCATCACTGGCCATACTGTGGAATCCTCAGGACTTATTACGTGCATCACAAAACCTCGAAAGAGCATCCCAGGATGTTACGGGTACACAACTCCGACTTGTAGGATCTCCCAGGGCGCTATTACATGTGACCCCACCACAAAACCTAGAAAGAGCATCCCAGGATGTTACGGGTACACAACTCTGACTTTTAGGATCTCCCAGGGCGCTATTATATGTGGTCATGGCAAAACCTCGCAAGAGCATCCTAGGACTGATTATGGGCACACAGCCCAACCTATCGGATCTCCCAGGGTGCTATTACATGCCATAGGACAAAACCTTGCAAGAGCATCTGCCAGATATCCCAGGGCGCTATTACATACCATAGGCAAAACCTCGAAAGACTATCTGCATATCTCCCAGGGCACCGAATTACATGTCCTCCCAGAGCAAAACCTCGAAAGAGCATTTGCCAGATGTCCCAGGGCACCGATATTACATGACATAGGCAAAACCTCGAAAGACCATCTGCAAATCTCCCAGGGCACCGGATTACATGCTCATCTACACAACCTGATCCACGGCCATAGAGTATCAACCTGATACTCACCATACATCAATCTGATGTACACATGATCATCCTGATCATCATCGCTGCAACGTCCTGCTGCATGTCATCTGGAGCAACATCCTGAAGCTCATCATCCATGATCATCCTGATCATCACTGCAACATCCTGCTGCATGTCATCTGGAGCAACATCTTGAAGCCCATCATCCATGATCATCCTGATCATCACTGCAACATCCTGCTGCATGTCATCTGGAGAAACATCCTGAAGCTCATCATCCATGATCATCCTGATCATCATTGCAACATCCTGCTGCATGATCCACCTGATCATCAATGCATCTACCTGATGCATACCAAGTATCTACCTGATACATATCATCATACATGATCCTCATGATCATACAATGTATCCACCTGATACAAATACATGATACATATCACCATACATGATCCACCTAATCATACAATGTATCCACCTGATACATATACAGATACATGGTCCAAGCATCCAACATGATGCATATACAAAATACATACACATGATCCAACTGATCATATCCAGCATCCAACATGATGCGTACATATAAGTGATCCAACTGATGATATCCAGCATCAACATGATGCGTACATACATACAAAAATGATCCAACTAATCATATCCAAGCATCCAACATGATGCGTACATAAATACATAAAAATGATCCAACAGATCATATCTAGCAGAAGCTAGAACATCAACCTGATGCTCATCATCCAGTGCTTACATCCACAGCCATGTGAAGGATCCTCCTTCCAACATGCTTGGAATGGCTTCAGCAAGTGTGTCCATCACTTCTTCTTCGAAGTGTCCTCGATCTGAAGAACTCCAAGCCTCTCACTGAAGT
This sequence comes from Larix kaempferi, assembly GCA_027924585.1. Lineage (NCBI taxonomy): Eukaryota > Viridiplantae > Streptophyta > Pinopsida > Pinales > Pinaceae > Larix > Larix kaempferi. The sequence goes on from BSBM01001121.1 coordinate 1,409,456, forward strand.
ACTCGAACTTCACCCTGGCTAGTGGCTTCGTCAACACCTCTGCAATCTACTCATCTGTTGCAACATATAGGAGCTTCACAGCTCCTCTCTACACCATATCCCTGATATAGTGATATTTGATCTCTATGTGTTTCGACCTGTCATGAAACACTGGGTTCTCGGACAACTTCACACAACTCTGGTTATTACAGAAGATACCAGTAGCATCCAACGGGAGATCAAATAACTTAGACAGTAGCTTCCGTAGCCATATTTCCTCACAACTAGCTGAACAGGCTGCAACATACTCTGCCTCAGCTATACTCAGTGCCACGCAGGACTGCTTCCTGCTAAACCATGAGATCACACCTGATCCCATATTGAAGCAGCACCCAGATGTGCTCTTCCTATCGCACTGCCAGCCCAATCTGAATCAACATAACCCTGTAGGTTAAACTTTTGATTCGCCTCATACCTGAGTCCATAATCCACTGTACCCTTCAGGTACCTCAGAAAATGCTTTACAGCAACCAGGTGAACACTCCTCGGATCCATCAGGAACTGGCTCAAATTGTTCACAGCAAATCAAATGTCTGATCTCGTGTTCGTCAGGTACATCAAGGACCCAATCATCTAACGATACAAAGAGACATCAACCAGCTCAGATGAAGCATCACATAGAAGCTTCAGATTCGATGCCATAGGTGTGGCCATGGCCTTGCAATCCATCATCCCAAACCTCTTCAGGATCTCTACTGCATACTTCCCTTGTCCAAGGAAGATTCCATCTGCACTCTGCCACACCTCCATGCCAAAAAAAAATAGTGCATCATCCCCAAGTTCTTCATCTCGAACTCGGCAGTAAGCTTCCGTTGCATGTCGGCAATCAATCTATCTTCACCTGTAACAAACAGGTTATCCGCATACAAAAGTAGTATCACTGGATTGCCTTCCTCAACCTTGTAGAAAATGTTGGAATCCGCTTTATTCTTGGTAAAGCCCAAGCTGGATAGAAAGCTGTCTATCCTACCATACCAAGTTCTGCACACATATATGACTACACCATGCTGTCTTGAAATCCATTTGGTGCATCTTCTATTTCATCACTTTTATATTTCTTAATGCTGCCATCTGCAACGTGCTTGATCTGATAGTTCCATTTGGAAGTCATAACAAACTTCCCTTCACGTCTTGGGACTACATCCCAAACATCATTCTTCATGATCAGCGGATCATGGCATTCTATTTCTTCATCCCAGATCCTGGGAACTTCAATATCTTCAATAAATATCTTTGTTGCTGGAACAAATGTTGTAGTCCTTTTGTAGGTGAAGATATGCGGTCTTTCCTACAAAACAGGTTAAATTGCATGATTAGAAACATCTCATAGTTTTCAGAATAAATTCTTACACATAAAGAAATATGTCATACAGTCATGCAATTATCTTAGCCAATGCTTCAATACAACATTTATCCATATCCCATAACTTTCTAGATGCCTTCCAATCTCTACCAGAACATTGTTAAGAGTGTGCACAACTCCCAACATGTCAGCAAAGAGATTTCATTCTAGATAAGTAGCAATGGAATGTTGTACAGTGCCATAGGCCACTTACCCATGTATATTAGTAGTATACTGTTCATCAATGCAACTATTCTAATATGCATAATACACAACCTAATTCTAGGAACATCAGTATATACATTATTGAACAGTATTATTTAAACAAACAAATATGCAAGAAATGATGATTAAAATACTTATCTTTCTTTGTTCGTTGGGTGGACTCCCTCTGAGTCTTTGCTTCCTTGCAGGAGTTGTTGGAGTCCTAATCTGAAGTAGCTTCTTCTACACCTTTCTGTTGTGGAATGTAGAAAGATGGTCAACTCCCTCTGAATATATGCATCCTTGCAGAAACTACTGAAGTGTGCTCTTTTTCTTTCTTGCAGGAACAACTGGAGTGTGCTCCTTTGCTTTCTTGCAGGAACAACTGGAGTGTGCTCCTTTGCTTTCTTGCAAGAGCAACTGGAGTGTGCTCCCTCTTGATCTTTGCTTCCTGAATTACCTGTTCTTGAACTCATATTCATACTTGGTCCCTATGCATGCTTATTAGTATCATGATTGTGTTATCCTTGTGATTTCATATAAAATCATACATTCATTAGTATACTATTAAAACACAATAATTTCAAGCATGTATAGTCATGATCATTTCAAACAGAATAATAAGCATTAGCATTCAAGGTTTATGTGGGATTCTTATGGTTAGTCAAATCATAAGAAGCATACCATGTCTAAACCTTTAATTACTCAAACCTATGACTCTTCAGGTTAGTTGAATCATCAATCAAGATAAGAGATATAATATGCATAAAACCTGTGATTATTCAAACCTATACCTTCATGATTCTTCTGGTTAGTCATATCATCAATTATCGTAAGAAACATAATATGCATACAACCATGATTATTCAAACTTATGACTCCATGTATAATCATTATCAACAACACAACAATATAAGATCCTAAACCAAGGTAGGATTCTAGCTTGATATAGGAAAAACATACCTGGATTAGCATGCTAGCTAGTTTATGTCTAACATACCCGCATAATGTCTTTTGGTTCTCTTCAGTGACTTGTGCTAGTAACCTGCATGTCTCATATGTTAACCATTACAAAACCAAGTTATACATACCTCGTAAATGGATCTTCTATGAGATTCATGACAATGGATGAATCTTTGTCCTCATGTTATCATGACCATATGTTCTTGGACCAAAACATGATTTGTCTTTCTTGGTGTACCTTTCATGTTAGTAGACAACATAAACCTCATACAACACCATAATGCATTAGTACAATCATAAGTGTCAACACCCTAATCAATGAATATTTTCTATTGTGCATTCATAGTTTTATTAAGGTGATATGACAAGTCTAAAATCAAGATTGTACTAGCCGTAATAACATGAAGACAAACATACCATAAACTTAATCATGAACAAATCTCAAAACATACCTCGATGAGTCATACCTGTCGAGATCGCTTGTAATCTTCTTATGTAAGGCCTTAGCCTCATCTCCCTCTGAAACAAGAACTTCTTCACTTATGCAGGTGACCAATCCATCTTCTTCTAGGATTAACCCAATCCACTTGATTTGCAAGAACTAGACCTGGAGCTGGATATGGGTTTGTCAGAGAAACCCCAAAAATTCAAACTTTGAATTTCAAACTTCTGAAAGGATAGAAATATGTGCCTTGATGAGCTGATCAAGCTGGTATATTCAGAATTTGAAAACTGCAAAGTTTCACTTCTCAATTTTTCCTTTGAGACTTCTGGAATCACTGGACGTGACCCTGAACTGGGGTTTGATGAAGCCCACTCTTCTTCCCAATCAAAAGGTTTGATCCAAAGCTCTAAGCTTCTATTTTTCTGAGGATCTTCCAGCCATGGTCACAGATTTCAAAAATTCCCATTTTTACAGAAGCCCTAATTTTCCACTTTTCTGATCAAAGTCCCGAACTAGGGTTTGATCAAGCCCGGCCTTCTGCCCAACCAAAAATTCTGATCTTGGTCTCTAAATTTCTATTTTGATGAGTAGCATCCAGCTGTGGTCTCCGATTACAAAAATTCCAACTTTCTCCAAAGCCCTAAATTCTGGAAGCCATGAATGAAGGTACTCAAAAATAATTATGTTTTGACAGAAATATGTACCTGATTGTTTTTGGTGTAACTCCAAACCTTTTGATCCACAGGGTCTGAAAACGTTTCCTGAGATAGCCTGACCTGTTAGCTTTCCATCCCAACAGGTCTGACCTCAATTGGATTCTCTGAGAGAGAGTTATTCCAAGTGTCGCAACGTGACCTGTTTTGGGATAATACTGGAGAGCGAAATTGTACGGCGTGCCACGTGTCACTGTTTGAACTTCGACCTATGAAAAAGTTTTCTGAGATATCTAGGCCTGTTATCTTTCCATCCTGACAGGTCTGACCTCAATTGGACTCTCTGAGAGAGATTTATTCCAAGTGTCGCAACGTGACTTGTTTATGGGATAATACAGGAGAGCAAACTTGTACAGCGTGCCACTTGTCACTGGTTCAACTTCGGCCTCTAAAATTTTTTTTTGAGATAGTACAGTCTGTGTACTACCTATCACTTTTTATGAAATTTCATTTGGATCTTCCTAGCCCAAGTTATGACCTTTTTCCCAAGGTCACCTAATTTTGACTCAGATCTGGAAGAGGCAGAAACCCTATATTGTATAGATCATAAATCACAAAGTACAACGAATTAGAGGTTTCCCTTTGGACACAAGGTACCTGGAGATTTAATCTTCGACCTGTAAATATTTCAAATCCGAAACCTTCGCCAAAACGGATTTATATCGAAAGTGCTACGACGACTGGTTTTTACTATATCAAGCCCTAGCATCGTAAGTGCAACAAGTGTCATACATGCCATATCATGCCTTCTTTTAGGCTAGCTCTGATACCATATTAAATTTTCAGAATTTACTTCAATCTGATCTAAGATATTAACTGAGAGAACAACATGTACAGCATATCTACAGCATATCAATCATGGAGACAATAATGCAAGCACACAAGAGACATAAAGATTTACTTGGGGAAAACCATAAAGGTGAAAAACTCCAATAACCTCCTCAGAGATAGATAGAGCAATGATACAACCAACCATGAGAGATAGACACAACCTAGCGGTAGATCCTCCTCCTCCATAAGTGCGCCACTCCTACTTGAGTGCATGAGTGAAAAGTGAGTGAGTAAATAGAGTGCCTCCCGCACTCTATTTATACTTGACTTGACTTGCCTTTTTACCTAACTCATGTAGGCTCGAACTTAACCACATAACATAATGCTAACTGGGCCGACCCCCAATAGGGTGGTCTAATAACCCTTTGACCCACATGGCCTACCCCCAATAGGGTGGTCTAATAACCCTTTGACCCACATGGCCGACCTCCAAGAGGGTGGTCTAATAACCCATCAAGTATAAGTTACGACACTTACAATATAAATGACGACACTTCCGTATATAGGAATAATAACATCTCTATAGGAATACAATATACACATATATGTGAAATACTGTTGATCTTTTAGTTCTCCTTTCTAGCAGACCCGGGATTGCGGTAATCTTTTAGACCAACAGAACCCTTAGCTCACTGGCCCTTTCGGCAACAGGTCGCAGAGGCAACCTGAAGTCTCACCCGAAGTGATTCTAATGGGAGGCAGAAGACTCAAGTGTCCTCAGCCAAGTTCTGAGGCATCCAGGGTGCTTAAACCCACCTTAACCCCTTTCACAGAAGCTGTCTATCTCATTCCATTACTTCGGCTACGCCTCTGTCTTATCGCATTACGCAGGGGATGCGATAAGTCCTCCCCCTATGTGAAACCGTCTAGCGATACCTAAGATATCGTAGGCGCGATACCTTCCCCTTCTAGTTCCTGCGGTAAGTGAACTTTGACCGCTTCCTGGATTAATAGGTGGTCTCCGCTATCCTTATCCTGGTACTGCAGTTAGCAACAACATTCAGTCTCCAAGCATAACCCTCGCTAATGAACTTGACCCTCGATATCTCGCAACAACGTAACTAAGTAGAATATTACTTTGAGCAGTATCTAAGTAGACCATTCATGACTTACATTCAGTTCATACTCGCACATTATCCTCTGTTTAACAATTATCTAGTTGCTATGCGGGTAGCTATGATTATCACAATTATTATACATCATTCAGAAGTTAGACTGACGACCATGTACATTACTTATAATAGAATGAAGCATTCATATATAACACGGACAAGTGAATGAGAGCAGCAGCTACACAAATACAATAGTGCGACTTAGATAAGCACGCTGTTACTCCCAGGGCGGGAACTACGCCCAGGGGAACTGCGGTTCTTGTTTACAACTCTGAAGAATAAACACAGTTCCGTTCCACTCTTTACAACAAGGGTCTTCTGGGAAACTCCACCTCAGTGGGAGCCCTTCTCTATAGACCTCTTTTCTCTTTCCCTCTTTTACAATGCACTCTCTTTCTCTCGCAATCCCTGCGGATTGCACTATCTCTCAACAGGTTGGCCCTTGTATTCTCAGGGATGTTCAGACTCTGCAACAACAAATGGCTTGACTAGCCTCTACCTGACGTCTCTATCACTATGTGGCCAACCCCTTATCATATAAACAGACTCCTATATATAGATGGCCCGAAGGTCTCATCGCAGTTACAAAACTGTGGGCCTTATCCCAACAGTGACTCAACCCTAACCACTTACAGTCAACTGGCTGTACTTCCATGGCCGCCTTCTGTCTCGTCGCCGCTTCCTGCAGTCCTTAGTCTTTAATGCATCGGCCCGTCGCTTCTTCTTGGTTCAAGCAACGCTGACTGTAGTCCTTAGTCTTTATGAGGGTAGCTGAACCCTCTCTTCATCTTCGGCGCCTTTATTGCGGTGGTTGAGCTCTCCCTTCGGCCTCTTCTTTGTACCACCTGCTTGACTTTTCTGTACCTATCGCCGTGATTCCCGCCGGAATTTGCGCTACGGCGATATCTTTGTCTTACCGCCAAAATTGGTACTTTCTCTCCAAAATTAGTTATCCTTCCCAAAATTAGCAGCTTCCTAAATGCTGCGGAAGTTCTCTCCAACAAATACATTCCGAAGTTACATATACATCAACAATATGTACCCTACTTTTGCACGGTCAACGGACTCTACCCTCTCTCCTGATGGTTTGGAAACAGTTTTTCCTTTTGATGAAACATTTTTTGAAGCCATGATAGGCCTGAGACAACCTTGGGAACATTTACACCCCTGGACCTATCTACTTCCTATTCTAAACCTGATAGAGAGAGGTGAGTTCCCTTCGAGACCCAGTGAGAATGTTGATTGGTCCTCTGTCCTTTCCACTTCACAAGCTATTTTTGCTGAAGAGAATAGGACGAGTACAGTGAGAACCATCCCCGTCAACATTCCCACTGAACCTGGGGCCATAGAACATATCTTTATTGGAGCGGACTGTTATCTTGATGGAATCATTCTGAACACCAATATTTTTAATGATTTCCGTGACATCTTTTCCCGGCCTCATCATGAGATCCCAAGCATTGACCCTACTTGAGGATTCCTCGAGCATTCTTCTACCTTTACTTCGAGCTCGTTAAAAATAGTAAGGAGGCTATGAGCATTTCTTTCATCTTCACTTCGAGCTCATTAAAAACAGTAAGGAAGTTATGAGATCATTTTTTTTCTATCTCCTTTGAGCTCGTTAAAAACAATAAGGAGGTCACGAGTTTACTTTTTTGGGCTCGTTAAACCTTTACGGAAAAGATCCCTATGGAGTTCTTTTATGCCCTTTTCAGACTCCTTAAATAGGAAAAGTTTGCCGAGCATAGTTGTCTTTTTGGGCTCGTTAAAATAATTGAACCGACATCCACTCAGGTATAGAATTACCCCTTTTCTGGGCCTTGGTGGATCAATTACGGAAAAGGTATACTCTAGGTATAATTTTGTATGTGCTAGAAGAGATCTTCTTCCATTGTTTTATACTTTTTCGGGGGAGGAGACTAATTTTATGAAAAAGGACCTTTCAGAGCCTTTCTTTAGGGTATTTCCCAAAGTTACAGCAGCAGTTTCAAAGGACAGATGTTGGTTCAGATTATATGCATTCAGGTATATGAATCAGCAGGTACATTCTGGTGTTATGGTTATATTGTTTTTATATTCATTCTTGTAGCATGTCTTAGCATTTAGTATCATGATCTGGCAATCATATAGATATGTGGACCTGGTTGTATCTTTATATATATTAGATTGTCCCCACTCAGACTTAGAAGTTCACTACCCATACTTATTGGTTTTACCCTCCCTAGGGAGAATAGAGGTGATCATTCCCACCATACTTTGGCTTGCTAGTGTTGGTCTCATTATTCACTGTCTTCACCCATCCATTACCTACCAGTTTGTTTATTACCCTGACTTATTACTTGATTAGTGACATAGAGGACCTTCCCCCCACTTTAGCCTCTGTGTTGGATGAGCTTCCCTTTTTCTTGTGTCTCGGCTCTGAGTTGGTGGCAGAACTTACCTTTGGTGAGTTGGATTGTAGTCCTAAATCATTCTGGTCGGTTGTCCCGATGTTTGGCACTGGTACGAAGTCCCCCTAGTCACTTAAGATGTGTTGGCTAAAACTGAAATCTCATGTATTACTTCTGGAAACTTATGTAAATTCACCCTTGGAAATTGTAAACTCTAGAATGTGTTTCCTAACACACGTGAGTAAAGGGAAAGAGCAATGAAACGTTATAAATACTCCTTGAAGAGTATAAGAAAGTTCCAAAAAGAAATGGTTCTTAAACTCTATATCTAAACGATTACTGACCTTATGTATATGTATGAACATGCCCTAGATGCAAGCTACGATTAGTTGTACTTCTTAGCACACCTGAGATCCGAAGGGTTATGTAGGCCAAAAAGGCCATGAAGTGAAATCAATGGATCCTAATGAAATTGGATCATCTTTTATAAAAGTAGACATGGCGCCTAAGTTGAATAAGCACTCTTTGAACAACTTACCCATCTGTGAGACACTGCCATCCCCCGTGTTATTGCTTATCCAGCATATGTTAGAGTGTGTATTCCCTTGTAAATATTTGATCCAGAGATCACTACTCCCTCTGGATCACCCTGAGATCTCAAGTGGTATAAGTCTCGATATCAATACAACATTAATATGAATTCAAACAACTAGATCTGCATTTACCAACTGAACAATATAAATGCAATCATACATAAACAACAAATGTACCCTAGAACCCTTTTGGGAGAAACCAACAAACTATGGGGCTATCTTCTTTCTTGATCCCATAGCATATAGGAAAAGAGACAAGTACAATACAGGGTTACCTCAGTAAACTTTTTAGGCAAACTCAAGATTTGCATGCATCCAACTGATGCACGCACGGAAGAAATAAGCCCTGTTATCAAATAAACTGTAGTTACCCCTATGGATGTAACCACTTATGGATGGCAATAGGGAAGGGCAACTCAAAAGGTGCAACCACGATCACCTCGACGTCCAATAGATGGTTGTCACGCTAGTCGAGGCAACCTTCGCTTTATGTTATTTAGCCTAGACAACAAAGGGGGAGACCCGATCTACTCCCGATAGGAGAGATCAAAACCAAGACACCAAATCAAGTTAATTCTAAGTGAAGTAAGGTGTATGGTTTATCCTAAACCTTAGGATGAAGTCACAAGACAAGTGAGGGGTTCAATGAGTATAGCTTTGGTTCATTATTGATGTGAGAGTGACTTATGATTTGTGAAATAGGATCCAGGATTAAAGTACTAGCTCAATGTGAGAAAATCCACTGCCTTGGGAATCGTGTCCAATGCAAGGTAGTTTAGGGTTGAATTGGGGCTAACTAGTACAAATGACAAGCTTGATCATGAAGTATGATGGCATCAAAGGGTTTAGTTCACCACACAAGGGTCAAACCACAAGTTAATCCAACAATCTAGGAAAGTCGAATTTACTTGGAGAGAGACCAGTGCCTTGGGAATTGGGATAATGGAGTCAAAGTAAAGTTAACTTGTGGTTAAGGACTCCTATTGCATGAGACAAGTGGGCAATTAAAGTCTTGATGGATGAATAGGTCTAGATCTAGGTTTGACCTAAGTGGACCACAATCCCTTAAAACAAGGAATGCTATCCCCAAGGCAAGATTTGATGAAGTGACACACTAGACCTAGGTTTTGAATTATGCCCGTTCCAAATCCACTGAAATCTCAAGTACCCATGTCCTAGAAGTGGGACAACACACTTCTCCAAGGTGGTCCGACTTTACCCAAGGAGGCCTAAAAGTGGGATAACTGGGGTCAAGACAAGTCCAATGGCATCGAAACTTTAGATCCAATTGGTTTAAGCAAGTAAGAGTATGGATCTACAATTTCAAGGCAATCCAATGGCTAGATGTTACTAGATCTGAGTTTGAAGATACCAAGTGGTCCAAAATGGGGATTAAATCCCTTAAAATGTGGAATAGGGCCCACAAGGTAGAAATCAGAAAAGTGACAATCTAGGGGTAGGTTATTGGATGTGTAGATCATGAATCAAACGGGATCTCAACTACCCACATACTAGATCTAGGTCAACCCACCAAACTAGGAAGTGCGCCCTTGCTTGGAGAGGCTAAATGCCTTGGGAAGAGGGTTAAATGGAGGCAAACCCTCACCAAACTATAGATCCGGGATGCAGTGGATAATATAGAGGTGGGTTTTAAATATCTTACCCAAGAAGCCACTAGATCTTAGTAGATCTGAAAAAATGTAAAAAATGGGGGTTTTGATTAATTAGGGTTTTAAATGTTTTAGACAAGTGGATAGATCATGGAGATAGAAATTACCTTGAGATCATACCTAAGTGATGTGAATGAGATGCCCTGATGTTGAGGAAGATTCCCGTAGAGATCAAATGAGAAATTGTTGATTTTGCTTGCGAATTGATGCCCTAGCCCACAAGTGCGACCTCCTCTACCTGTCAAACCAAGGAACAGCGATTCAATTAGTAAGATCAAGTATGGCAAACGAGATCTCCAATAACTCTGTGCAAAGGAAGAACCAACGAACGAACACCAAAAACATTCACCACAACACTGGAGATAGATGCAATAATAATTTTCTATTCCAATAATCTAGAGCCACCAGTCCCCTTTACAATGAGAAGCTCTCTCCTTTAAATAGGAAGGAGAGGCATCAAAATCCTAACCACTTTTTGAATGAGTGGCTAATATTAAAAGATACAAATGTCTAATCAATGGTTGAGATGAGCCCAACAATAAAATACATGGATCACTAATAAAATATAATATAAGTGGACAAAATCGCCCTAGAAGAGGGGAATCCCACCACATCATGATGACAAAATATAATAAGAAGCTTATGGTGGGTCCAAGGGATAATTTCAGCCACCCTTGGTCAATCTCCATAGCACAATAATAATAAAATAGTCATCAATATACCAAATCGTGCCTCTATGGTCAAATCATAGACCTTAAAAGACCTCAGAAATCATCAGAAAGTGCCATAAGTGATGGATGCAGGCCTCGATGAAGCTGAAACTGCTGAAGGAGGTGTGGAAGACATCAATCCATCATCACTAATCATCCCATGCCAAGACATTGCCTCAGTAGCCCAAATCGATTTCCTCAATAACCATTTCTACCAATCCTAAAATGCCTCGGGAAGCGTGAAACTACCCCAAACTGCCTCCTAGAGTGCCTGCGCTGTCAAGGTGAGGGCACCAGTGTGTCTGGGAGGGGGGTAATATGGTAAAAACAAGTGGCTGGACCACCCCCTCCAAGCACAGTGCCCTAGGTCAACCAGATAAAAATCACATCTACTCTGACAGGGCCTCCGACAGACCAAAACTGTACTGGGATAGCCTACTGAGGCTCAATCATCACTGTAAGTGCCCGAAACTGAAAACAAACTGTCTCATTGGACTCAGAAGGTCCAAATCCATCCAATATGTGTACTCATACACCATATGAGTCTCTGCATGATCATAAAATATATCCAATATACCGGAACAGGTGAAATAATAATAATCTGTAAATGATCAAATACTGTTGTAAACCATGAATCATCATCATAACCCTGTAGCTGCTGCATAGAATCATCTTGTACATGTACATAGACCATATATCATCTATCCATATCATCACAAGGTCCAACCATCTCATGTCCTATGGTTGACCTTGGTCAAACTAGGTTTGACCAAGTCAACATGACCAAATATAACTTAGACCATCATCGGAAGCTGCTGCAAAGTGTCAAAGGTTAATGCATGCTCTACAACTTATTCAAATAACAATTATAACACAAAGTAATCATTACTAGCAATCTAAATCCACATATATAATGACATTTAACTATTATTATTATTACTCAGACTAGACTTTCAAGACCGTACTCACTTCATAGTTGTGATCAATTTGCTAGTGAAGGGTGAAGGCTAAAATAACTGGCTAGGCTAAGGGATGACTTGACTGACTTAACTTTGTGACACTTTGGAAAAGGGAAAGGGAATACACACCATAGTATATACTGAATGAGCAACAACATAGGGAATGGCGGTGTCTCACAAATGGATGAGTTGTTCAAAGAGGGTTTATTCACCTTTAACAGATGCGCACAATCCATAATACAAATAAGGCCAGCAATTGTTTTTATATAGCATTTAAGTTCCATTTATTTTTGGGCCTAATGTTTCCATAGCCTTGATCTATGTGTGTTTATAAACACATTGCATAGATTTACATTTATTTAGGCTTTCTGCTACAGGTGTGTTTTTAAGGCACTTGTTTACCTGAGCACTTCTAGGTGTGTCACAGACAGCTTGTTTACCTAGGTATTTACATTTCCAAAAGATATAACATTTCATTTTCATGGCCATTTTCATTTGGCATGCCTTTCATTCATGTGTGTTCAGAAACACATTGCATGAATGAGATTTTCATACAAGATATAGCATTTCATTTTTCATACTTTGCATTCATGGCAGCACTAAAAGTTTCAGGTTTAGCCAACACAACTTTAGTGACTAGGGGGAATTCACAAGGAAATCCAACTCACCATAGGTAATTTTTGTCACCAACTCAGAGCCGAGACACAAAAAACAGGGAAGCTCATCCAATACAGAGGCTATAGTGGGGAAAAGTCCTCCATGCCACTAGTCAGGTAGTAAGTCAGGGTGATAAACTAAAAGGTAGGTAATGGATGGATGAAGACAATGAATAATGGAGCCAACACTATCAAGCCAAGGTATGGTGGAATGATCACCTCTATTCTCCCTAAGGAGGGTAAAACCAATGAGTATGAATAGTGAATTTCTAAGTCTGAGTAGGGACAATATAATATATATAATAAGATCAACTAGGTCCACATATCTATATGATCTCTAGATCATGACACTAGGTGCTAAGACATGCTATAAGAATAAATATAAAACAAATATAACCAAAACACTATGATGTACCTGCTAAGTCATATACCTGAATGCTCACCATCTGAACCATCATCTATCCTCTGAAACTGCTACTGCAACTCTGGGCACTACTGACTACTCTGTACAAATGGTATAATGGCTACATCGGTCATCTCTCTGAGTGTCCTGAGACTCAGTCATGGCATGGGGAATATATATACTGTTGTCCAAAATCTAATAGTGATCCAATATAGATGCTCATCTCAGCATCTCAATGTAAGGGAAGTGGCTGAATAGTGTACTGGAATCAGAAAAATAATGTATGGTAGCCCGGCTACTATATATGTGATAACATCTGGCTCCGGCTGGGACAAGTGATCTACTGAAAAGAGCACTTGAGAACCTCAGAATCTCTGGTCCTCGAACTCTGCTACTCGAATCCTCGATCCAGCACTCTACCATTTTGCTTCCAGCTTTATTTTACACCTATTTCTGCATTCACAAACATCAAAAATACCTCATGCAGCATGTATGGGAAAAATATAAAATCCAACTGAAATAAAATCTATTCTATGACAGAAATATAAATGCAGAAAGTAAATTTAAGCTACTAACATAACTTGCAAAGTTTAAAATTTATTGTGCAGGAAAAAGAAAATGACAGGTACTCAGTTAAACTAGGAGCTTACAAAAGAGCTTAGGAAAAGTAAATAGAAAGGTGCCAGATTCAATGGCTGAAAAGACTAACTACTGCCCAAGTAGGCTTATTCAGTTCCTACCTACTCTAATCTAACCGGTCATCACAAATGCTAGGTAAAATCATAAATCTAATGCAACCATTCATCAAACATATTAGTGATTCTTCTTTGATTTCTGGTAATGAAACAAGTCATGATTGGATTAAAGATCAGAGAATTTGATAATGCAATCTTCCAGGTTTGTTCAAAAATTGAATAAAGGTTTAAATGGTGCAAAATGAAATCATGCCAAGGAAAAGATTGACTGATGCAAACATCCTCCATCCAAGAATTGATAGGATCATAAAATTCATGCAAGTTATTGCTTAAGATTGATGGAGGAAAAATATAAGGCTTGTAACTCAATTCTTTTTCACATAACATAACTTCCTCATTTACTTCTCTTACATATTCAATTTGGTTCTCCCTAGGATTAATGATCAAATAGAAACCAAGTGGGGATAACTTAAAGTTTAAAGGACAAAAAAACAAAGTCAAACCCACTTGATGCTCAAAAATGGAGAAAAAATGGAATTGATCTTTAAACACCTTTCCTAGCCACCAAGAGTGATTGATAACTTGACAACAAGCATTATGGTTCCAAAGTGACCGAAAAGGGGAATGAAGTGTTTTTTCTCCAACCATGTAATCATGCATATACTTCCTTCTGAAAATTCCCAAGGCAAAAGATTGATTATAGCACCAACACAAAGATGATTGAAAGAGTTGGGACGGGAGGGTGGATTGTAAATATGAAAATTCTCCCAAATAGATAGACAAGTTCAACCTTAGATTTTGACAAAAGAAAACACTCTTTACTCTAGGAATTATTTCAAGCTTTTGATCAAGTTTAATATTTACAATCCGAGGACAAGATTGACCATAGCTATCTAACTCTAAGCTATCTTGATTAAGGATAAAAAAAGGAAAATTTAAAGATTCATTATAAGAAGTGGAGCAAAGATTATAATATCTAGTATGATTCACTAATTCATCCTCACCTTGAGATTGACTTATTGATTCATCATTAAATTCGTACGAGGATAAATGATCATTTTTATTCAATTTTTCAAGGATAAAATTAACAGGCTCATCTAAAACATCCTGATTATTTGCACAATGATCATGTGAAAGCACTACTAAATGATCTTGGTTAATGTCTCCACTTTCTTCTTCAGTAAGTTGATAAGGAATTGAATGATCACTAAAGACATAATGACTAATGAGTCTCTCTGAGGGAGGAACTTCAGTAGACCTGTTAACTAAAAGGTCATCCTCATAAATTCCCTCAGGATCAGAACTAGGGCTACCTAAAAAGCAATTTGAAAACTTATGGTTTGTACAATGATTAAAGATTTGACTTTCGATTGACTCAAAAGTAGAAGACTTACCATCAGAAGAAATTGGGCAGGAAAGGTCATCTCCGGATGTTGACAAATCACTTGATATTTGATTGTTAAATGATTCCACAATAGGATCGGAAAGGGGAAGGTTTTGGTCTTGGATTTGATTTGAAAGATACGTATCATAGAATTCACTTTCCCATTCTTCTAGGAATTTATTTTCAAACATGTCATAACCAGAAATGTTATTGGGTTTCAAATTCGAAAGCCAGAGTCCGGCTCTTTCTTTGAAAGATGAAGCCAATAGTCTCATACACACATCCTCATGGGTTATGGATAATTCTTTAATAATTTCCTTAAAAAGTTCAAGGTGTCTTTTAGTAGAAATTTCATAACTTCCATCAAAAAAAGGCAACCTTGCACATGATTGATGAGGAATATGATGAGGATACCCAACAATTTTTGAAAAGTCAAAAACTTTTAAATGACCGAAAGTTCTAGGTCGCTCAGAGGCATCCATGGATAATTTTTTTTTTTTTAATATTTTAATATTTATTTTTAAATTCAAGAGCCTGAAAACAAAATGATGCACCCCATGGGTTCTAGATAATAATAGGATCTATCTTAATTCTAGTATTGTAAGGATGCAAATGAGCTCGCTCCTCAGCGGAGTCACGATTTGGAGTCGTCAAGTAGATTTTTTAAACTCTTCTACCAAGATATGTGTTGTTGTATATGCAGGAGAGAGTGAATAATGACTACTAGATTTATCCAAAGTAAGCCTATGCCCTCCAACGCCAAAATGTTAGGCAACAAGAACGGGAGTAAGGCTTGAGAAATATATGTCAAACCAGAGTAAGCCTATGCCCTCCCCGGCAACGGCGCCAAAATGTTAGGCAAAGAGAATGGGAGGGATTTAAGAAATGTATGTTGAACCAGGGTAAGCTATTGCCTCCCCGGCAGCGGCACCAAAATGTTATCACCTAAACTGTAGTTACCCCTATGGATGTATCCACTTATGGATGGAAATAGGGAAGGGCAACTCAAAAGGTGCAACCACGATCACCTCGACCTCCAATAGATGGTTGTCACGCCAGTCGAGGCAACCTTCGCTTTATGTTATCTAGCCCAGATAACAAAGGGGGAGACCCGATCTACTCCCGACAGGAGAGATCAAAACCAAGACACCAAATCAAGTTAATTCTAAGTGAAGTAAGGTGTATGGTTTATCCTAGACCTTAGGATGAAGTCACAAGACAAGTGAGGGGTTCAATGAGTATAGCTTTGGTTCATTATTGATGTGAGAGTGACTTATGATTTGTGAAATAGGATCCAGGATTAAAGTACTAGCTCAATGTGAGAAAATCCACTGCCTTGGGAACATGTCCAATGCAGGGTAGTTTAGGGTTGAATTGGGGCTAACTAGTACAAGTGAAAAGCTTGATCATGAAGTATGATGGCATCAAAGAGTTTAGCTCACCACACAAAGGTCAAACCACAAGTTAATCCAACAATCTAGGAAAGTCGAATTTACTTGGAGAGAGACCAGTGCCTTGGGAATTGGGATAATGGAGTCAAATTAAGGTTAACTTGTGGTTAAGGACTCCTATTGCATGAAACAAGTGGGCAATTAAAGTCTTGATGGATGAATAGTCCTAGATCTAGGTTTGACCTAAGTGGACCACAATCCCTTAAAACAAGGAATGCTATCCCCAAGGCAATATTTGATGAAGTGACACACTAGACCTAGGTTTTGAATTATGCCCGTTCCAAATCCACTGAAATCTCAAGTACCCATGTCCTAGAAGTGGGACAACTCACTTCTCCAAGGTGGTGCGACTTTACCCAAGGAGGCCTAAAAGTGGGATAATTGGGGTCAAGACAAGTCCAATGGCATCGAAACTTTAGATCCAAGTGGTTTAAGCAAGTAAGAGTATGGATCTACAATTTCAAGGCAATCCAATGGCTAGATCTTACTAGATCTGAGTTTGAAGATACTAAGTGGTCCAAAATGGGGATTAAATCCCTTAAAATGTGGAATAGGGCCCACAAGGTAGAAATCAGAAAAGTGACAATTTGGGGGTAGGTTATTGGATGTGTAGATCATGAATCAAGCGGGATCTCAACTACCCACATACTAGATCTAGGTCAACCCACCAAACTAGAAAGTGCGCCCTTGCTTGGAGAGGCTAAATGCATTGGGAAGAGGGTCAAATGGAGGCCAACCCTCACCAAACTATAGATCCGGGATGCCGTGGATACTATAGAGGTGGGTTTTAAATATCTTACCCAAGAAGCCACTAGATCTTAGTAGATCTGAAAAAATGTAAAAAATGGGGGTTTTGATTAATTAGGGTTTTAAATGTTGTAGACAAGTGGATACATCATGGAGATAGAAATTACCTTGAGATCATACCTGAGTGATGTGAATGAGATGCCTTGATGTTGAGGAAGATTCTCGCAGAGATCAAATGAGAAATTGTTGATTTTGCTTGCCGAATTGATGCCCTAGCCCACAAGTGCGACCTCCTCTACCTATCAAACCAAGGAATAGCGATTCAATCAGTAAGATCAAGTATGGAGGAAATACAAGAGAAATGCAATAATAACATGAAATAGAAGGTCCTGGGACAGTAATACTCCCTGTTACCAACGAAGAGATCCAAAGAAGAAGTAGGAAGAATCTTCCTCTACCAATACTTCCTCCTCAAAGCAAATCGGCCTCCACCTGTAGATGCAAAAAACGTGGTACAAAAGATATGGCAAACAAGATCTCCAATAACTCAATGCAAAGGAAGAACCAACGAATGAACACCAAAAACATTCACCACAACACTGGAGATAGATGCAATAATAATTTTCTATTCCAATAATCCAGAGCCACCAGTCCCCTTTACAATGAGAAGCTCTCTCCTTTAAATAGGAAGGAGAGGCATCAAAATCCTAACCACTTTTTGAATGAGTGGCTAAGATTAAAAGATACAAATGTCTAATCAATGGTTGAGATGAGCTCAACAAGAAAATACATGGATCACTAATAAAATATAATATAAGTGGACAAAATCGCCCTAGAAGAGGGGAATCCCACCACATCATGATGACAAAATATAATAAGAAGCTTATGGTGGGTCCAAGGGGTAATTTTAGCCAACCTTGGTCAATCCCCATAGCACAATAATAATAAAATAGTCATCAATATACCATATCGTGCTTCTATGGTCAAATCGTAGGCCTCAAAAGACCTCAGAAATCATCAGAAAGTGCCATAAGTGATGGATGCGGGCCTCGATGAAGCTGAAACTGCTGAAGGAGGTGTGGAAGACATCAATCCATCTTCACTAATCATCCCATGCCAAGACATTGCCTCAGTAGCCCAAATCGATTTCCTCAATAACCATTTCTACCAATCCTGAAATGCCTCGGGAAGCGTGAAACTACCCCAAACTTCCTCCTGGAGTGCCTACGCTATCAAGGTGAGGGCACCAGTGTGTCCGAGAGGGGGGTAATATGGTAAAAACAAGTGGCTGGACCACCCCCTCCAAGCACAGCGCCCTAGGTCAACCGAATAAAAATCACATCTGCTCTGACAGGGCCTCCGAC
This sequence comes from Larix kaempferi, assembly GCA_027924585.1. NCBI lineage: Eukaryota > Viridiplantae > Streptophyta > Pinopsida > Pinales > Pinaceae > Larix > Larix kaempferi. The sequence goes on from BSBM01001121.1 coordinate 1,428,127, forward strand.
AGACCAAAACTGTACTGGGATAGCCTACTGAGGCTCAATCATCACTGTAAGTGCCCGAAACTGAAAAAAACTGTCTCATTGGACTCAGAAGGTCCAAATCCATCCAAGATGTGTACTCATACACCATATGAGTCTCTGCATGATCATAAAATATATCCAATATACCGGAACAGGTGAAATAATAATAATCTGTAAATGATCAAATACTACTGTAAACCATGAATCTCCATCATAACCCTGTAGCTGCTGCATAGAATCATCATGTACAAGTACATAGACCATATATCATCTATCCATATCATCACAAGGTCCAACCATCTCATGTCCTATGGTTGACCTTGGTCAAACTAGGTTTGACCAAGTCAACATGACCAAATATAACTCAGACCATCATCAGAAGCTGCTGCAAAGTGTCAAAGGTTAATGCATGCTCTACAACTTATTCAAATAAAAATTATAACACAAAGTAATCATTACTGGCGATCTAAATCCATATATATAATGACATTTAATTATTATTATTACTCAGACTAGACTTTCAAGACCATACTCACTTCATAGCTGTGATCAATTTGCTAGTGAAGGGTGAAGGCTAAAATAACTGGCTAAGCTAAGGGATGACTTGAGTGACTTAACTTTGTGACACTTTGGCAAAGGGAAAGGGAATACACACCATAGTATATACTGAATGAACAACAACACAAGGAATGGCAGTGTCTCACAAATGGATGAGTTGTTCAAAGAGGGTTTATTCACCTTTAACAGATGCGCACAATCCATAATACAAATAAGGCCAGCAATTGTTTTGATATAGCATTTAAGTTCCATTGCTTTTTGGGCCTGATGTTTCCATAGCCTTGATCTATGTGTGTTTATAAACACATTGCATAGATTTACATTTATTTAGGCTTTCTACTGCAGGTGTGTTTTTAAGGCACTTGTTTACCTGAGCACTTCTAGGTGTGTCACAGATAGCTTGTTTACCTAGGTATTTACATTTCCAAAAGATATAACATTTTATTTTCATGGCCATTTTCATTTGGCATGCCTTTCATTCATGTGTGTTCAGAAACACATTGCATGAATGGGCTTTTCATACAAGATATAGCATTTCATTTTTCATACTTTGCATTCATGGCAGCACTAAAAGTTTCAGGTTTAGCGAACACAACTTTAGTGACTAGGGGGAATTCACAAGGAAATCCAACTCACCATAGGTAAGTTTTGTCACCAACTCAGAGCCGAGACAAAAAAAACAGGGAAGCTCATCCAATACAAAGGCTATAGTGGGAAAAAGTCCTCCATGCCACTAGTCAAGTAGTAAGTCAGGGTGATAAACTAAAAGGTAGGTAATGGATGGATATAGACAATGAATAATGGAGCCAACACTAGCAAGCCAAGGTATGGTGGAATGATCACCTCTATTCTCCCTAAGGAGGGTAAAACCAATGAGTATGAATAGTGAACTTCTAAGTCTGAGTAGGGACAATATAATATATATAATAAGATCAACCAGGTCCACATATCTATATGATCACCAGATCATGACACTAGGTGCTAAGACATGCTATAAGAATAAATATAAAAGCAATATAACCAAAACACTATGATATACCTGCTAAGTCATATACCTGAATGCTCATCATCTGAACCATCATCTATCCTCTGAAACTGCTACTGCAACTCTGGGCACTACTGACTGCTTTGTACAAATGGTATAATGGCTACGTCGGTCATCTCTCTGAGTGTCCTGAGACTCAGTCATGGCATGGGGAATATATATACTGTTGTCCAAAATCTGATAGTGATCCAATATAGATGCTCATCTCAGCATCTCAATGTAAGGGAACTGGCTGAATAGTGTACTGGAATCAAAAAAATAATGTATGGTAGCCCGGCTACTATATATGTGATAATAAGCCCTAACTGGAAAATTGGATCCGAGTGTCCCTATACCCACCTCTGCCTGATCTATCTGTCTCTATCCTCTGCTAAGATCTGCTCACTCTGAAGACTTCCCTATGACTGAAAACGTCCTCCTTCTGCATGCACACGTGCACCCTTCCTCCAACAATGAAAGACTCGTACTGAATCATATCTCAGCAGATATGAGCTCTGATCGTCATTGATCTTCCTCAATCTCTGAGACGAAGATACTCTGCAAGTTATAGACACTCAACTGCTCTACTAGATGCGATACGAGCTTCTCCCTCCTTGAAGAATGCACCCTCCTTCACATGTGAAGTCGTCCTCCTCTCTCTTGATCTATCTTAGATCAATGGTCTCACTGATGAAGACAGTCACCTCCTGTCTTCCTTAGAAGTTAGGTTTACCAAAAACCTGAAACAGTTGCATGCAAAACTCACTTTTGCATGCATGCATGCAAACCTTTGCATGCATTTCTCTCCAATCATTTTCCTGGTTAATATTTTAACACTCCCTCTTAAACAGGAAAGGATTTCATACCACTCCCATCTTCTCCCTGAAGTATTCAAACGTGGTATTCATCAAAGACTTCGTCAGAATATCTGCAGCCTGCTCATCTGTAGAAATGTACTATAGCTCAACTGCTCCCTTCTAAACATGATCACGAATAAAGTGATATCTGATCCCAATGTGTTTGGATCGATCATGAGACACTAGATTCTCAGAGAGCTTGATACAACTATGATTGTCACAGTGAATCACCGTGGACTCCAACTGTTGATCAAATAGAGTCACCAACATCTTGCCAATCCAGATGGCTTCACAACTGGCTAAGCTAGCCGCAATATATTCTGCCTCAACAGAGCTCATTGCAACGGACTTCTGCTTCCTGCTGAACCATGACACAACTGTCGAACCTAAGCTAAAGCAACACCTAGAGGTGCTTTTTCTATCACCTGCATTCCCTACCATATCTAAATCTGTGAATCCCACAAGCTGTACTTCTCCCTACCTCACATAATTCAGTCCATACTCTGCAGTTCCACAGATGTATCTCAAAACATGCTTTGCTACTACCTAGTGCACATCTCTGGGTTCAACCATGTACTGAATCAAGGTGTTGACTGCAAAGCTCAAATCTGGTATGGTGTTGACCAAGTACATCAAGGAACCGATGGGCTATCTATACTTAGTGGAATCGGCCAACTTACTCTCAGAAGCCACTTGCTTCTTCTAGTTGGTCGTCATAGGGGTAGTCATAGGCTTGCAATCCTACATCTGAAATCTCTTCAAAATGTCCATTGCATACTTGCCCTGACTGAGAAATATATGCCCATCCACCTGCTAGACTTCCATCCCTAGGAAGTAATGCATCATCCCGATATCTTTCATCTCAAACTCAGATGCAAGATCTTTCTTACAATCACTGATGAGTTTCTCTGCTCTTGTAATAAACAGGTCATCTATGTAAAGCACAAGAATAAGAGGATGCCCTCGTACCACAATGAAGTAGAGATTTGGGTCTGCTTCTCTCTTTTGAAACCCTAGCTACTGCAAATAGGTATCTATCTCAAACTCAGATGCAAGATCTTTCTTACAATCACTGATGAGTTTCTCTGCTCTTGTAATAAACAGGTCATCTATGTAAAGCACAAGAATAAGAGGATGCCCTCGTACCACAATGAAGTAGAGATTTGGGTCTGCTTCTCTCTTTTGAAACCCTAGCTACTGCAAATAGGTATCTATCCTAGAGTACCAAGCTCTAGGTGCCTGTTTCAAATCGTACAGGGATTTCTTCAGTCTACATACATGAGACTCTCGCTCACGTACCTCGAATCCCTCTAGCTGCTCAATGTAGACTTCCTCCTCGATGAGTCCATTTAGAAATGTCGTCTTGATGTCCATCTGATGGATCTTCAATCCCATCTCTGTTGCAATTGAAATCACGGTCCTGATGGAAAAATACCTGGCCACAGGAGAAAACGTCTCCTCATAGTCAACTCCCTCTATCTGTGAGAACCCTCTAGCGACAAACCTGGTTTTGTATTTCTCAATGTTGGCATTTGCAACATACTTAATCTTATAGAGCCATCTGGAGGTGACTATAGATTTTCCTTCTGGTCTGGGCACCACTTCCTAGACATTATTCTTCATGATGGAAGCATACTCTTCCAACATGGCATCTCTCCAAGCTTGATTTCCTGTTGCTTGTTCGTATGAGGAAGGTTCTGACTCACTAATGCTACTTACTAAAGCTAAGTAACTGCCGAATCTCTGTTGAGCCTTTCTTTCTCTCACATCTTTCTTGGGAGTTCCTACATCTTGAGCGTCCTTCAAGGTGTCCTGAAGCCACTTGGGATTTCTCTTCCCTAAAGTGACATCCTGAGATGAGAACTCCTCATCCTTGTCCCAATCTCCTGTATGTGAGTGAGTACCTCTAGTAAAGGTGCCAGTAGTTGTTGATCCTATATCTCGAGAACCTGTAATCTGGGATCCTGATCTCAGTTGATAACCAACTTGAGATCGTGTGCCAATCCCTACTCCTATACCTGTAGAAACCGTATCTAGTGCATCTGTCACTCCAAATATTTAGGACCCTGTTGACTGCTGAGCAGTACCTTGTCCTGTGTCAAGTGGGGATGTAGCAACTTGTTTTTTTCCCTTCTCTGACTCACATGACTTCCGAAACACCCAATCCTCCTCGAACTTCACATCCTGCCTCACAATAGTATTTTTGAGAGCAGGGATGCGAATATGATAGGCCTTTGAAGTCTCATCATACCCAACCAGAATTCCTCTTTCTGCAGTGGGTTCCAGCTTTGTCCTTTTCTCCGAAGGAACATTAGAGTAGGTGAGGCATCCAAAAATCCTGAAGTGCCCAACTTCAGGTTTCTTCCCAGAAAAAGCCTCCTCAGGAGTCCTGTCCCCCAAATCCTTATGGGGGCTTCCGTTCTTAATGTAGGCTGCAGTGTTGCATGCTTCAGCCCAAAGGAAAAATGGCAATCCTTGATCATGCAACATGGATCTCGCAGCTCCAATAATGGCCCTGTTCTTCCTCTTAGCAACCCCATTCTGTTGAGGTGTATAAGGAACAGTCAACTGCCTCTTGATGCCTTCCTGAGTGCAGAACTTATTGAACTCGGAAGAGGTGTACTCTCCCCCATTATCTGATCTGAAGATCTTAATCTTCCTCTCTATCTATTTTTCCACAAGGGCCTTGAATTCATGAAACTTCTGAAAAACTTCCTTGGACTCTTTGCTCTCCAGGAAGTAGCGCCAGGTCTTCCTGAAATAGTCATCAATGAAAGACACGTAGTACTTGTATCCTTTTAGTGATGTGGTGGACATCGGACCACAAAGGTCAAAATGAATCAAATCAAGAGCTCTTGTAGCTCTAATGTCTCTCTTGGGAAATGAAGTTTTTACATACTTTACGAGAGCACAACCCTTACACACATCAGTGTGCTCAGTGCTGAACTCAAGCACTCCTATCACAATCTCCCCCAAAATATTTAGAGCCGGATGGTGCAGATGAGCCATCCTTCTGTGCCAAAGCTCACGGGGATCACATCTCTCATCCCGACTGCTATGACTTAGGACATGATGAAGTTCGAAGCTTAGTTTATACAGATTCCCACAGTGGACTCCAATCCTCTCAGCTGAGGAAACCTTGGATCCTTTTGGATGAACTAGCACGTTTCCATCTCTGAACATCACCCATTGTCCACGATCTTCAATAGTAGAAATGGAGATCAAATTTTTCTTAAGACCTGGAACATATATGACAACACGAACTCTCATCTATTCTTCAGAGTCTTTCTGGAAGGACACAGTTCCTCGTCCTATAGCCTTGACCGTAGAGTTGTCTCCTAGGACAATCTCAAGATCTATCCCATCCTCTGCTAGGTCAGAAAAATATCTGCGAACACCTGTCATATGACTCGGAGCTCCACTGTCTATGTAGCATACACTAGACGTGGAGGCCATTGACGATTGATAGGAGTTAAGAGCCATCTCCCTGTCAATCTCGTCTGTAGTGAACTCATCAATATCCGTAGCGGATCAAGAGCTGCAAACAATTTGCTCTTCCCCCATGATGTAGATCTGACACTGCAGCTGAAGATCTGTGTATGAAAGCACTCCCTGACCCTTACCAGGGCTCTGATACCATGTAAATATTTGATCCAGAGATCACTACTCCCTCTGGATTGCCCTGAGATCTCAAGCGGTATGAGTCTCGATATCAATACAACATTAATATGAACTCAAACAACTAGATCTGCATTTACCAACTGAACAGTATAAATGCAATCATACATAAACAATAGATGTACCCTGGAACCCTTTCGGGAGAAAACAACAAACTATGGGGCTATCTTCTTTCTCGAGCCTGGAGCATATATGAAAAGAGACAAGTACAATACAAGGTTACCTTAGTAATATTTTCAGGAAAACTCAAGATTTGCATGCATCCAGCTGATGCATGCACGAAAGAGATAATCCCTAACTAGAAAACTGGATCTGAGTGTCCCTGTACCCGCCTCTTCCTGATCTATCTGTCTCTATCCTCTGCTCAACTCTGCTTGCTCTGAAGACTGCCCTATGACTGAAAACGTCCCCCTTCTACATGCACAAGTGCGCCCTTCCTCCAACAATGAAAGACTCGTACTGAATCAGATCTCAACAGATCTGAGCTCTGATCGTCACTGATCTTCCTCAATCATTGAGACGAAGATACTCTGCAAGTTACAGACACTCAACTGATCTATCGGATGTGGTACGACCATCTCCCTCCTTGAAAAATGCGCCTTCCTTCACATGTGAAGTTGTCCTCCTCTCTCTTGATCTATCTCAGATCAATGGTCTCACTGATGAAGACAGTCACCTCCTGTCTTCCTTATAACATCTCACTGAGAAGTTAGGTTTACCAAAAACCTAAAATAGTTACATGCAAAACTCACTTTGCATGCATGCATGCAAACCTTTGCATGCATTTCTCTCCAATCATTTTCATGGTTAATATTTTAACATCCCTTTCCATTTCCAAAGTTTCACAATGTCAAGTCAGTAGTCAACCCTTAGCCTAGCCTTTTAAATTTTTAGCCCTCACCCTTCACAAGCAAATTGATCAAAACTATGAAGTGAGTATGGTCTTGAAAGTTTGGTCTGAGTCATAATAATAATTAAAGGCCTTATTTAGATTTGGTTTTAGATCGCCAGTAAATGATTACTTCTTGTTATAATTGTTACTTGAATGAATTGTAGAGCATGCTTTAACCTTTGGCACCTTGCAACAGTTTTGATGATAGCCTGAGTTATATTATTGGTCATGTTGACTTGGTCAAACTTAGTTTGACCAAAACTCAACCACGGGACATGAGGTGGTAGACCTCAGATGATGTAGAGATATGATATGTGGTCTGGTACAGGTCACCAGATGGTTTTATGCAGTGGTTTCAGGCTTATGATGATGATTTGTGCTTTTCAACACTTTTACAGATTATTATTATTTGATCTGTCGGGTACATTGGATATTTTATATGATCATGCAGAGATCCATAGGGTGTATGAGTACACACTTTAGATGGATTTGGGCTCGCTGAGTCCAATGAGACAATCTGTTTTCAGTTCCAGGCAGTGACAGTGATTTTTAGCCTCAGTTGGCTATCCTAGTGCAGTTTTGGCCTGTCAGATGGCTTGTCGGAGCAGGAATGAGATTTGATTGGTTCACCAAGGGAGATGTGCATGGAGGGGGTGGTCCAGCCACTTTTTATTACCATATTAACCCCCTCCCACAGATCCTGGTGGGCTCACCTTGACAGCGCATGCACTCTAGGAGTCAATTTGGATAGTTTCACACTTCCCAAGGCAGATTAAAAATTGTGAAAATGGCTACTAAAGGATTCAATTTGGACTACTGAGGAAAGGGATTGGCATGGGATGATTTTTTATGATGAGTGGGATGTATTCCACACCTTCTCCAACAATTTCAGCTTCCAGTGGGACCCACACCCATCACTCCGACACTTTTTATGGATTTATGGAGCGTCCTAAGGCTCACGACTTTTCCAGAGAGGCACGATTTGGTGCTTAGATTTATATTTTGATTTATTCTGCCATGGGGATTGACCAAGGGTGTTATAAATTGCCCCTTGGACCGACCATGAGCTAGATCTCATATTTTATCATTGACATTTGGTGGGACCCCCTCTCCTAGGGTGATTTGGTCCATTGATGTATTATTTTATTATTGATCCATGTACTTGTATGTTGAGCTCATCTCAACCATTGATTAGATCACTTTGATATTTTAATCTTAGCTATCCATTAAAAATGTGCTTATGGTTTTGGTATCTCTCCATCCTATTTAAAGGAGAGAGCTTCTCATTGTAAAGGGTCTTTGGCTCTTGGAATCTTGATAATAGAAAAACTTCTTGTGGAAATTCTTGGGTTTCCTTTTCATCTGGTGTTCTTCGATGGTGATTTTAAAGTCTATTGCATCCTATCATTTGGATATTTGTGGTAAGATCTATCTTTTTAGAAACTTTGTCTTGTCTACAGGAGGGCGACTTCAACTTGGGCGTTTTTGTAGGGCTTTCCTCAACTCGCTTGGCTTGGCATTCGCTGTATCAGGGGGTTATCATTAGTATCATTATGATCTATGCTATCTTTCTGTTATTTCTCTTGTGGCATTGGTCTTTATCTCTTGATGTATCAAATCTGATATGGTTGACGTTTGTTGTGCAGGAGAGAGGGCGCATTGGCTTCCTTGGGAAAATCGACTTCATAGAAAACTACCTCAAATCTTCTCAAATTGATCGGGTTTGCATAGATCATCATCATAAATGCATCTACAAGGTTATCCAGGTAAGATCCACAGGTTTGTTCACTATTTCTTGGTTCCAATCCATTGGCATCTCCATTTTAATGTTAAAACCCTAAGCTAAAATAAACTAAAAATTCTAGAGATCAAATCCCTTGATCAATTGGAAAATCCTTTATGGGTACTATATATCGGCCAAATCCCAAAGTGGGTTTTCAAGGGAGTCACCCTTGGGGACTCCATTGGCCCATTTTCCAAGGCACTAAGCATCTCCCAACCCTCACGACGTTTTGGACTTGGCCAATTTTTCTATGTTTTGTACTCCTTTCTGAGACTTGGGTGCATTGATCCTATCATACCTATCAAACAAGTCCATCTTTTGTACTGGTTAGCCTCAATCTTGTCCCTAACTACCCTGCATTGGACACAGTTGCCAAGGCAGTGGATTTTCTCATCATTGACTAGTACCTTGATTCTGGATCTAGTATTTAATCTCATAAGTCACTTGCATAACCTCATTGGATCAAATTATCCTTGCTTAAGCCTCTTGATCCAATCCATTACTCACCTTGTGACTTCATCCATAGATATAGGGTTTACTTCACCATACACCTTACGTACTTCATCCTTATTTGATTTGATCTGGTGTCTTGGTCTGATCTCTCTTATCAGGAGTATATTTGGGTCTCCCCCATTGTTGTCTTGGGCTAGGATAACATAAAGTGAAGATTGCCTCGATTGACGTGACAACCATCCCTTGGGAGTCGAGGCTATCTTGGTTTCACCTCTTTGGTTGCCCATCCCCTCTACAATCCCTGTTGATCCACCTTTTAGGGGCAACTACAAGTTTGGTGATAACAGGCATATAACAAAATATATAAAAGGAAAGTGGAGGGTAGAAGAAGAAAGTTATCTAAGACAACCCATTATCATTGATTGCATTTCCAATAATACGGTATAACTAACTATGTTAATTTATTTTCATTACAATGTAAATACATGATTGCAAAATCATTGAAGAAGACTATTGATGCTTCCATTAACATTCATGTGGGAATAGGGCATCGACTTTCCTACATCAAAGGTGATTTTGCTAACAATGCAAAGTAAAAAAATTGATAAATGCATCAAAACTTGGTAATAGTGAATATTGGTTTGCATTTTACAATGTGCATATTATGGTTCATCTCCTTTATTCAAAGACATGTGTCTACATCAACTTTAGGTTCTCTATCCATCGTTGCCTTGGATAATAAGTTGTGTTGGCTCACATCACTTGAAACTAAATATCCGATGAAACATCGACATCACAACATATATAAATAAATATACTAGTTATATCATAGACAAAATGAAAAAAAAAATCCAAAGTTTCGGATACCAATTCAAATCCAGGGTATCAATAAGGCGCTCACTCAAGGTTAAGGTTATCAAACGAAAGTACCATACTATTAAAAGTGGAAGAGTGACTTAAATGTAAGTTGAAATGGGAGATATATGTTTTTGACAAAGATTAACAAATGGTATCCAGTAATGAAATTTATTTTAATCTTATTAAAAATAAGGGGACCATTGATGCGATATATAAATATTATTAGTATTGCTCCTTGTAAAATTAATAATAATGTTGGCACTAAATTAGTTAATCAATTGTTGGTCATTAAGTTAAGTATAATAAAATATTAATTTTTTGTACAAAATATTAGTAATATTGCTCCTTGTAAAATTAATAATAATGTTGGCACTAAATTAGTTAATCAATTGTTGGTCATTAAGTCAAGTATAATAAAATATTAATTTTTCTGGACAAAAACAATATGAAATAAATGACTGCAACTAGCTATTGATATTTATAATTTTATATCTTAATTCAACCTTAGGTCTATGAGTGAAAAAGATGACATAATTCTAGGATCCACTAGGTTGAAACTTTTTGTACCTTCATCCTAAATATCAAGATAGTAGCATGCTTGATGTTTTCTCAAAACCAAAAGAAGATAATATAGTACAATCTCATAATGAAACCATGCAATCTAGAGATATAGAAGATGTATCAAATGTGGTCACATAAAAAATTCAAACATCTCAATTATGGAAAAAAACAATATTTTGACATAGTTTTAATGGGGGGATGATGAAATATCTTGTTTAAAAGTTTGAAACGACACCTTGTTTACAAAGGTTAAAAAATAAAAGAGATGGAAAAAAATCGAACATGAAATTACAAGTTATCAACAAGGAAAAATCAACTGACCCAATTGAATCATAGTTATTTTTATATGTTGAAACACAAACTATGAATATAGAAACACCAATGAATTCAATCTATGATAAAAGTCTAAACATTGTCAATAATAGCATATCAATTATCAATAAAGCAACATAAGTTTATTACAAATATATAGAACCTAAATTGAATCAAAAGAATGCAATCAAAACCCACATGGTCATAACTCACTAATTCATGGCTTTATTATGTTGCCATGTCTATTATCTCTCTTATGTTTTTCCAATGGTTTCATAAAGATATTAATGATCTAATCAGATGTCCTATGATAAACAAGAAACACAATGTTCTCTTGTACCAATTTTCTCAAATAATGGACATGAAGCTCCACATTCTTCATTTTACTATGAGAAACAAGGTTATCAAATATTATTTCACTTTGATTGTTACAGTATACTACAATTGACTCCTTGAGGAGAAATTCAAATCTCACCCATCAAGTTTCAAATCCGCATTACATATATGCCAACATTCACTACACCTTGATATTCAACCTCTATGGTCGATAAGGACAACCTTTTGCTTCTTATAAGATCACACTGTGGGTCTAGATCTTAGATGAAACACATAGCTTGAAGTTGGCTTCTTGTCATCTATGTCCGTAGAGAAACCAAAATTGGTATAACTAACCAACTGGCTCACATTCTGACTACAATACTTGATACCATGTTGATATTTACCTAGAATATATCGAACAATCCTCTTTGCATCTTTGAAGTGGCTCTCCTTTGGATGTTGCATGATTATAGAGACCACACTAACACCAAAAGATGTATCAATTTCACTATGAGTCTAAAAAATTAGACTAGCGACAAGTTGTGTATAAAGAGAAGCATAGACTTCAAAGAATCACACTCCTTAGTCAACTTCACTCCCGACTTGTATGGAATAACATAGGTCAACCTCAATGCAATTCAATTCGGTCTCTCTTGATTTCTTTGTGTATTTGTTTTTTATGTGCATCAAACCCTTCAATGATAGCTTATGACATTAAAGTTTCATGTAGCATTAGTCCAATCTGTGTTATTTGCTTGTGTTTTTTTATGCTTTTTAATGCCACTTGGATTTTTAGACAATAGATTCTATGACCTTTTCATTTGACTTGCTATTTTGATTTCATTTTTTCCCCTTCTTTGACAATGATATAGCATAACGATATGGTTATTGATTATTTTCTTCTATAGTGTTGAAATTTATCTCTTTTATGTGTTATTGTGTTGCTTCAAATCGATATTTGGTAGTGAAATATTATTTTATTCAATAAACTTTCTTAACCTTAAATGTAATTTCAAATCTATTCATTATTTGACTTAGAAAATTGTTCAACTTGGTATTTCTTCAATTTGAAATAGTAAATTTGAACATATTTCTGATTTCTCGTGATGTTAACAAGGTATTTATTTTTATTTTTTGGTTCTAATCTTTGAATTTGTATGGATTAGTTTTTCGATTTTTTATGTTGGAATTTTTAATTTGTAAATGGACAAGGGCCTATTGGGTGTGGCCAGAAGCCAAGAGATATGTTTCCAAAAAAAATTGGTCGAAGATCTGATAAAACTGTTGCCAAGGGTTGGCCCATAAACATAACTTTGATACCAAAGAAATGAACAAAGTTGATTTAATAGAGGAATATCCAACATAAAAAGGGTAATAGGTCAAAATTCATAAAGGACAAATATTATATAAATAATTGAATAAGTTATGATTGAATGATATGAATGCAATGCCATGTGAGGGTATACTTATATCATTGACTAGCCATAATGGCTGATATGTCACGTCCTTAAGATATATTACTTTACTTATCATCAGTTCTTTTCATGTGGTTCATAGCCCCCGAAGATTGAGGGCTCGCTACATCCATGGTAATAATTCTTAGGGGGAACACACCCTATCGGCTCCAGGTTCGGGAGCCTAACCCCGAAGGACCCAAAGATTTGAACCTCTGACCTCGACTACTTCGATCTTGGACTCGAAAGCTCCAACCAACTGAGCTACCCCTCGGGGCTTTATTATCATTATTATTATTACTATTTCTATTACTGTTATTATTATTTATTGATGTTTGTGTGTCTATGTGTTCACTACATGATGACTTAAGCTCTAGCATCTTCCTTTGCCTTTATGCTACCTTTCTCCAACTAAGCGTCTTTGGATCCAGTAACATGATCCTCATCTTTGTGTCCTATTATATTAGAAACATAATTGATGTATGTCTCTTCAAAGTGTGGTAGCTTCCCAATTACATGTGCAAAAGTTGTAGTAGTAGAGGAGTTTACAAAGAACTTCCAAAGAAAAGCCATGAAATTGTAGCTCAACATTGAGATTGTTCCCCTCTAGTTGAGTGCATTAAGGGAGGGAGGAGAGCAAAACAAAGAAGAATGTTCAAAATTTTGAAATGGATAAAGAAGTGGAACTAGGTAAGGAAAAAAAAGAGATATTCGATACGTGAGTTTGAGAGCATAAGGGGCATGTAATGCATTCAATGCACATTCTCCTCTTGGAAAAATCAAATGTTTCAACAAAGTACTAGAAATGATTTGTAAACATCATGGATATTCCATTAGATAGTTTGTTACAATATATCATACAAGTTACTGCAATATATTGTGAGTCATACCCTATTGCACAATGTTTACTTGTGATTAAAATGTAATATTATCAACATAGCACTCAAAACACCAAAATAAACTAAAAATATAAAAAGAAGCTACAACAATAAAATGAACTCGTCATCCACACAATGAGTACATGATGTAGCATGGGAAAACTCGACTTTGCTCCCTTATTCTCATTTATAAAATATTAAATACAAATACAAAAAAGGATGGATTCACTATGGAGTTAGCAGTAGACATTGTGACCTCACTAGATGTTATAGGGTCTTGTTTTTAGGGCAGTGGGGTCTTTCAAAAGTATGCAATGTGGGTACTCGTTGGATGTAGAATTTAATTCTGCATCAAACGAGTGCTTCTGCTCGAAATTTGAGTAAAAACACAGGGATATATGTTGAAAATACGAACAAAAAAAATGTTTTTCTTTCTTCCTCCAAAATTAATAAATATTATTTTATTATTTTAACTATTATTTCATTATTTTAACTATTATTTTATTATTTTCCTTAGGAGGCCCATTTTAGACCTCAAATTTCCTCTAATGCTTAGCTTTGGAAAACAAAGGATATAGAGTCGCATTTGTGGATGGTCAAGTTCTTATATGGCCAAAAGGATTAACCATAGACTCAATTGGAGTGATTGGAGTTCGGGAGGGAGGATTATACAAAGTGACAAGACATCCAGCTCAAGCATTAACACATGACACTATCAGTCCATGTGAACTATGGCATTGAATATTTTCCCACATACACTATAGAGCTTTGTCATCTTTAAAGAAGATAGTCACGGGTATTCCAGAATTACAAGTAGAACATGATGGTATATGCAAAGGTTGTGCACTTGGAAAGAATATCAAGGGATCCTTTCCAAATAGTGATAGTAGATCCAAGGGGACCTTGGATCTTGTGCATGCAGATGTTTGTGGACCAGTGTCAGAGGATTCTTATACTATGTAACATTTATTGATGACTTCACCAGGAAACCTTGTTCTACTTCATGAAAACCAAAGATGAAGTTTTCAACAAATTCCAAGAATTCAAAGCTCAAGTACAGAACCTTACATGAAAGAATATCAAGACCTTGAGATCAGACAATAGGGGAGAATTCACCTCCAAGGATTTCAATTATTTCTGCGAAGAAGCAGTGATTAAGAGGGAGTTAACAGTTCCCTACAACCCTCAACAAAATGGGGTTGCAGAAATAAAGAATAGATCGATTGTAGAAGTTGTGAAAGCTATGATCCATGATCAAAATATACCTATGTCCCTATGGGAAGAAGCCACCAGTATCGTAGTATATGTCCATAATAGAAGTCCTTATCGAATATTGGAAGACAAGACTCCAGAAGAAGCATTCATAGGAGTAAAGCCAAAAGCAATTCATTTGAGAATATTCGGTTGTCTAGTATACATCCATGTTCCAAAGGATAAGAGGACAAAACTAGAACCTTCTAGAAAGAAGGGAACTTTTGTGGGATGCAGTGAAACTTCAAAGGATTACAAAATTTACATTCCAAGACAATGCCATATTGAAGTCAGTCGAGATGTTACCTTTGATGAAAAGGTAGCCTTCAAAAGATCCATATATTCTCATGTGGAAATCGATGATGAAGAACAAGAGACTCCAAGAAATTAGGATACTCAACCCTCTGGTTCGGTTAACCATTCCTCAGACTATCAAGAGGAGGAATGCTTAGAACCTGCAAAACCAATAGATGTACCCAAGTATCTTGTCGTGGCTAGGAAAAGGCCAAGATGGCTTCATGATACTCTGGAAGATGCAGCAAAACATGCAGCTCCCAGTGGAACCTTCAGAGAAAGTAATAGGCCTCAAAAATTCTCAAGCTACATGGCCCTGATGAGTCACCTTATTGATTCTGAACCTTCCAGTTATGATGAGGCAACATGACAACAAGTATGGAAGGATGCCATGATAGAGGAATATCAATCCATCATGAAGAATAATGTGTGGGAGATTGTTCCAAGGCTTGAAGGGAAGTCGGTAGTAACTTACAAATGGATCTACAAGATCAAACATACAGCAGATGGAAGCATAAAGAAATATGAACCGAGATTTGTGGCAAGAGGTTTCTCCCAGAAAGAGGGAGTGGACTATGATGAAACATTTTCTCATGTTGCCAGGTACACCTCTATCAGATCTATCATTTCTCTTGCTTCCGCGATGGGATGGAAATCAAATCATATGGATGTAAATACACAATTCCCCAATGGTGTTATTTAGGAAGAAGTGTACATAGAACAACCCGAAAATTAATAATTAATCTCATGCGTGCAGATTGAAGAAGGCTCTATATGGACTCAAGCAAGCCCCCGGAGTTTGGTATGCACGAATTGATATTTATTTGATGAGCTTGGGTTTCACCAAGAGTGATGCGGATTCCAACCTTTACTACAAGGTTGGTAATGGTGATCCAATGATCTTGGTATTTTATGTTGATGATATGTTCCTCACAAGAGCAGAATGGCTCATAGACGAATGCCAGAAGAAGTTGGTCTCTGAATTTGAGATGAAGGACCTTGGCTTGATGCATTACTTCTTGGGATTAGAAGTATGGAAAAATACATATGAGATATTCCTTAGTCAAGGAAAATACACGGCTGATATCTTGAGGAGATTTGGCATGATGGACTGCAATTCCATGACTACATCGATGGAGGAAAATCTGAAGAAGCTAAGCGATTCTGCTTCAGATTCAGATCTAGTAGAGCCGATGATGTACATGCAACTAATCGGGTCCCTGATGTATCTGGTTAACACCAGAACAGATATTTGCTTTGCAGTAAACACCCTAAGCCAGTTTATGGTTGAACCCAAGCATGTATATTGGGTGGCAACAAAGCATGTGTTGAGGTACCTACATGGTACAGTTGGATATGGCTTGAGATATGTCTCAAGTGGAGAAGTGAAGTTGCAAGGCTACTCAAACTCTAATTGGGCAGGGAGTGCAATAGACAAAAAGAGCACCTCAGGGTGTTGCTTCAGCTTGGGATACATGTGGTATCTTGGTTTAGCAAGAAGCAAAACTTTGTCGCACTCAATACAACAAAAGAAAAATATTATGCAACAAGTGTTGTAAGTCGCGAAGCAGTATGGTTTCAAAAGCTCCTTACCGGATTATTTGATCAAGAGATAGAGATGATCGTGATACACTCTGATAATCAAAACTGTATCAAACTTTCAGAAAATCCAGTGTTCCATGATAGGTCAAAAAATATTGAGATCAAATA
The DNA here is from genome assembly GCA_027924585.1 of Larix kaempferi. Lineage (NCBI taxonomy): Eukaryota > Viridiplantae > Streptophyta > Pinopsida > Pinales > Pinaceae > Larix > Larix kaempferi. The sequence goes on from BSBM01001121.1 coordinate 1,445,026, forward strand.
CCATTTCATAATAGATATGGTGCAGAACAGAGCAGTGAAGCTCCAATACGTGTCCACAGACAAGTAGATAGCCGCTATTCTCACCAAGCCTTTATCCAAGGAAAAATTTGTATACTTTAGGGACAAGCTTGGCGTGATGGAGAATACCTCTTTGAGTGAGAGGGATCATTGATGGATATGTGATGATGAGAAGGAGGACATTCATGAGAAATGAATGGCCCAAAAACTAGATGAGCAGAGAGACATTCATGTGAAATGAATGATCCAGATAAGTAGAGAGACATTCATGTGAAGTGAATGATCTAGATGAGCAGACAAACATTCATGTGAAATGAATGGTTCTGATGAGTAATACAGACAACATAGTACCAAAGGCAGATGCAGTACAAGTACCATATGGATGCAGATGCAGTATTGATGGACATTCTCATCCAAGCGTGAAGCTTGGGGTTGCATAATGTCTCCCTCGCTAAGAGGGAGTGTTGATGTTCTCTGGGGTTTCATCATCGGGAAAACATTCTACAGATCATTCTCCCACATTGGTTGAGTGAATTGACCAATAGTTGGTAGAGAATGGCTCCTTCGCAGCCCTCTGATATAGTCATGTGAATTGACTATATGTGTCGTGTGGCTTATATGCTTAGTCTTTGTCTTGTCATGTGAAGTGGCTTGAGTGATAGGAGGCTAGAGGTCATAGTGCATACTCCATGTGGGAGTGCTTCGTGAAGAAGTGATCCATTCTAGTAGAGTGAGTTGACTTGTCTATGTGACAAGGGATTCATCCCTTGTAGTGAGACAAAGTCTAATCTAATGTTGTATTTGACATTGGCTCTAAAAGTGTTTGGGACTTCTTAGAGTATGGTCAAATCTACATTAGAGCTCTGCATGAGAGAATGGATCAGCATGTGACGAGACATCAACAAGGAGAAACTTTTCTATGATGAATAAATGTCCATGAATTCAATACAAACCATTGAAGAAGTCCTAAAGAACATTGGAAAAGATCCAGAAGATAATGAAGACAAAAGACTAGCCGACGTGGAAATAAATATTGAACTAGTGAAATCATCCCAATAAAGGAAGTGAAGTCGCCCCCATTTGAATAAATTTATAGTGACTTGATGAATATAAATAGAGAGCTTCATCTCTCATTTGAATACTTACTCACACAACACATCTTCTATCTTCACGTGTGTGTGTCTCATGGAAGGCCTAGCAAAGGTAAGAAGGAAGTTTTGGGGCTTATCTTATTCTTGGAAGATTCGCTACCCTTGTTAGGGTTTGATGTGAAGGAGGGTGAACCTCACTTGTATCAAGGTTCATATTCATGTTTGGTATTGTTCTTTTATTGGATTGATTTTCTTTTGAGAAAGTTTGTTGGGTTTTCTCCCTATTGGATTGATTCATATATATATATATATATATATATAAAATTGTAATTATCCTATATATATATATGAATGACATAATATTTATGAGTGATGATATACACTATTTAGCATAACTCTCTCTTCACATGGTTCAAATGATGATTTTTGGGGAAAAACATAAGAGAGACAATATATATAAAATATCTAGCTCCAAGTGATTGTCTTTTTCTCTAGTGCAAAATTTCTCATTTAAAAACTTTAGAAAGCTTTTTCCATTTACACAAATAGAACACAGTAAGAATGTCACTTCAAGCTTAACTTGTGATTGAGTCTTTTAAGAGATGGGATTTGGACTTTGTGGGGCCCATCAATCCCCCATCTCGTTCAAAATTTCACATCCTGGTCTGCGTAGATCACAACACAAAGTGGGTTGAAGTTAAGGAAATCCCGAGGGTTGCAAAACATGTTGTATCAAACTTCATGTTCGAAGAGATTATTGTTTGCTACGGAGTACCTCACGAGATAGTAACAGATGGAGGTTCACAACTTACCTCTCACCTAATCCAAGGGCTAACTCAACAATATGGGATCAAGCATAGGGTTACAACACCTTATCATCCTCAAGCCAATGGACAGGTTGAGAGCACCAACAAGGTGTTGGAGTCAATCTTGACAAAGACTGTGAAGATCCACTGAGCAAATTGGGCTACGAGGCTTCCGGAAGCATAATGGGCTTATTGAACCACTTGGAGGAATAAAAAAGGTCATACTCCCTCCAAATTGATCTATGGTAAGAATGTTGTTTTTCCTATTGAATTTGAGATCAAAACTCTTAGGACTTCTCTTGAAGTAGGACTAGATCTCACAAAAGCACAACAGTATTGTCTAGATCAAATTACGGAATTAGATGAATATCGTCAAGATGTCACTCATCAAACCGATGTTGTTCAACAACAGCGGGCTAGATGGCATGACAAATTTATCAAGAAGAAATCATTCTAAAAGGGAGATTGGGCCTTGTTATATGATTTCGGGTTTGAAAAATTCAAGGTTAAACTATGCACGAGATGGATGGGTCCATATGAAGTGGAAATTGTCTATGATAATGGGATGGTATTGTTAACAACCATTGATGAAGATAGAGTTCCACTACTTGTTAATGGTCACCGGGTCATAATTTATTAGAAGCCAATTTTAAGAAAGACCTTTGTCAAACAAGTTGATGCTCTCTCATATTTTCATATTGTAGATGAGGAGGCTCTACGTCCTGCATCTACTAGTTATTGACTTATTTCTTTTTTCCAATAAAACAAAATAAAATGAAAAATGAAAAAAAAAAAAGAGAAAAGAAAAATAATTCATATGGTGAAAACCAGCTTGTTGGCACCACAAGACTCAATAATGGTAGAAACCTGGCTTGCTAGCTTTCATTACTGAGGGAAAAAAAAATGGTCAAGACAAAAGCTTGACAATGAAAACTAGCTTGTTGGTGCAATCAAGCGTGTATTGCTTGAAAACCAGGTCACTAGAAAGCAATACTTGAATACACACACACACAGGAGTGCGTGCAAATATATATATATATATATAAAGGAGTAGGTCCTTGTTCATTATATTTTTCAAAACTAGAACTCTTATGAATATATATTCTTGCTCATTTTGCATTATTTGCATAAATTTCCAGTTTGATTCAAGTTTCAGAAAAATATAGTGATTTATATCTTTAGAGTCCTCAATTTTTTTTAGTTGACTACTTCAAACATTAGACTCTTGCTAACTGCCTGAATTTGCTATCATTTGAACTTCTTTGATTTCAAAAGTTAAAAATCAACTACAAAATTATCTCTTATCAGGTTGCATATCTATCACAGAGCTGCAAATCCTTGTTCCAGGATAAAACTTAATCTTTCAATATAGATGCTCATGTACCATAAGGTTTCAACATTATAGACATATTTTCCAGTTGCATTCAGGATGTTTTCAGAGCCTTATGTACAACTGATCCTTCAACAATATCATGGCACTGCTAAAGATGTTTTCTCCTCAAATCTAAAATCCTACGAATATGGGTAAGACACATGTATATTTTTCTCCATGATCTTATTTAAATACATATATGCAAGGTTAATTTTACTTAGTGTTAAGTTGTGCCTATGCATCCTATTTGCCAGAGGACTAGCTTTGTTCTAAGTTGGGGGGATATTTAGCACGAGACGCTATTGCCATAAAAACTTATTATAAGCCTCTAGTGCCATTATTTCCTGCCATGAAATTTCATTATAAGTCTCTTGTGCCACCATTTTTTGGCCATGAAGCCTTATCATTAGCCCTTTCGTCCTACCACTTCAAAACCTTAATGCTGAAAAATATGATCTATTATTGTGATCCAGCTGGCAGCAAGTCATCATTTATCTCTGAGCAACATTCGAATTCGCACATGCGTCCTAAATTTTGATAGAACCTATTTTTTAGGATCATCATTATCTACATTTGAATGATAATGATTCCCTTGCAACCTATATTCTAAATTTTGATAGAACCTATTTTTTAGGATCATCATTATCTACATTTGAATGATAATGATTACCTTGCAACCTATATTCGAAATCAAGTGAGCATTCAAATTCCCATTTCAAGCTTTCTGAACCCTTGTTCTCAGCACAATTTTTCTTCCCATGTTTTGAGCGTCCACAATCAGATTGAAGAATTCGGGAAGGGACCACCATAGGAGGGCCGCCAATGCCAAATGAACATATGGATGCTACAGATGTATACAAGTATGTGAGAGTAGGAATGATTTTCATCGAGGCTGGATGGATGAACTACATTGAGCGCCTTCATGGGTTTTACGCAAGCGTTGCACTCAATTTCACCCTAAAATTGAAGAACTCGGTCGCCAAAGTTCAGAGAATTGATATCCCTGTGACAGTTGAGGTATTTAGCACCAAACTCTAGTATCATGAAAACTTATTATAAGCCTCTAGTGCCATTATTTCCTGCCATGAAATTTCAATATAAGTCTCTCATGCCACCATTTTTTTGCCACGGAGTCTGATCATTAGCCCTTTTGTCCTACCACTTCAAAACCATACTGCCGAAAATATGATCTATCATCGTGATCCAGCTGGAAACCAGTCATCATTTCTCTCTGAGAAACATTTGAATTCGCACATGCGTCCTGAATTGTGATAAATCCTATCTTATAGGATCATCATTATATACATTTGAATGATAATGATTACCTTGCAACCTATATTGTGAATCAAGTGAGCATTCAAATTCCCATTTCAATCTTTCTGAATCCCTATTCTTAGAACAGTCGTTCTTCCCCTGTTTTGAGCATCCACAATCAGATTGAAGAATTCGGGTAGGGGCCACCATGGGAGGGCCACCAATGTGAAATAAACCTATGTATGCTACAGATGTATACAAGGACGTGAGAGTAGCAGTGATTTTCATCAAGGATGGATGGATGGACTACATTGAGTGCCTTCATGGGTTTGACACAAGCGTTTCACTCGATTGAAGAACTCAGTCGCCAAATTTCAAGGAATTGATATCCCTATGATAGTTGAGGTATTGACACGGGTGACTGGATTAGCAGCTGAGGGTGAATTATGGTTTGAATGAAGAGGATCATCAGCCAGTCTCAGGGAGCAATTTGTGAGAGGGACCAATGAACAAATGGTAGGTGGAGATAAAGGAGTACATAGTAATTTGTTGGTGGAGCCATGGAGGCATGCAGCCTATTGCATTCAAAAATATTTCACTTGTGAAGGCCGATATCAGTTATTGTATGGGTACCATTTTTTTCTACTAATCCACCTTCGGCATCATAGGTATGTAAACATGCCCTATTTTCTTCTCTGATTTTTATAGTTGAAGATTTCAAAGGAAAAATCTAGCACAAACCCTAATACCAGCATTACACATCATGGGTTAAAAAAATTATTGGTGAAGGAGGCGATGTTAGAAACAAAGTGGAGTTGGGTTTCATTGGTTGAAGGAATCTTAGAAGACTCTTAAGCTAATAAAATTGGGGATATCGTTGAACCAAGTCATCCTATCCAAGTTTCAGACAATGATGATGATATACCCCTTGCATCTTTGGTTGTGAGAATGTCAAAGCACCTTTAAACTAGAAGCATTGAAGTCTTTGTACTCAAAAAGAGGCATTCACATCCAGTCATCGAATTGGATGTCAATACTAGGAAAGAGGAGTTTCAATCAAACATGATGGATACCCTTTTGGAACTAGGGAACTAGCAGGAAAATCAACATAGTGAAGGGATTGATTGAGGCGAGGAGTTTAGTCAAGAAAATGAGGAAAAAATAATCAAGCAGAAGAAGAAAAGGTAGCCTATCTTTCCTAAGCATAAGCCCTTATTCCTCATCTATCATCTTAGAAGGTCATATCAAAAAGTGAAGAGAGATAATGTCGAGTTAATGGACGTCGATCATAAGTTGCAGTAGGAGGTGGCAAATGTAAAAGAGAAGCTCAAAATTCAACTATGCTAGCATGAATTAGACACCTTATTGCAAGCTATAGAAGCCAAAAAAAATGTGCTATCATCCACTATGTGTGATGATACCAAACCAAAAACACGTATAGGTAAAGAACCTTTGATGGAAGATATTGAAAAATTAAACTTAGAAGAGCTAAGGAAAAGGGTATTAGAACAAAGAGCCTAGGTGGAGTTTTTACAAAGGTAGGTTGACAAGCTTATAAAGCATCATGAAGCCATAGAACCACGAAAGAAGGTCGAAAAGATTAAGTTGAGGCAAGCGGAATTAGAGATTTCTAAATTCAACCAAGAGATTGAACACACATGGTTGATAAACAATATTTGTGTTACTTAGGGCATGTAATGATACACTATTCAGCTCCTTCCCCTGTATGCTCTATATTTTTGAAATGTTAGCTCGCTTCTCTACATTCAAGAGCCTTGGATGTAGATAACAAGTGTTATGTGGCTAATGAGGACTAGTTTGCACAGGTGTACCACAAGTGCAATGAAGAATATAAGAACCTAATGTGCGAACTCTACTTGCATGATTTGTTGTTAATAGGGCATAATACATGGGACCCCAACCCTCTGGTCAGTGATGTGTAGCTCAAAGCCTTTGCATCCTATATGAAGAATCAAATCATTTGGAGAGAGGATACCTCCTTCTTACAAAATGTGGAAAAAATACAAGGTTTGAAGATTAGGCAAGAATTGGTGCCATGGGATTTATATGGACAGAGAGGTAAAAATATGGATGACCTTGATTTTATGGATACCTTTGCAAAGAGGCAGAATTCAGCTATCACCTTGTGTGAGCAATGGATTGCAGTTAACATATTGGAAATTGTTTTGCATGTCTGATGTAGACAACAAGCACTCACCAGTGACATGGAAATAAAATTACATCTCTCCCTCATCACATTTAGCATGGAATTGGACAAGGTACCTAGATATGTGAGTTGTGTAAGGACATTGGGAATCCAGGGGATTGGACTCAGATTCCATTTTCCAATTTTATGGGCCACTGTGGAGGATGGAAAAGAGGAGTATTGGACACATATTATTGCAATATTTGGGTTCCAGGACTCCAGAGAGCAAGGACGGCCATCCTATGATTGGAGTATATCTTATTATCTATCCTTTCCTCCAACAGATGATGACACTAAGCCCTCATAATAGTTGCAGAGGGACTTGCAAGGTAGCTAGTTGGGGGGAGATGTTTGGAGACATAAATGACCCCACTTTGTCCTTTGTTTATCTATTTTCCTTTCATTTTCCAATTACTATTTACAACTGAGATACCATCTTTAAGATCATTTTCTCAAATATTGACCTTAGATGTTTATTGGTCTTGGATTATGTGTTTGGATTTGTTTTGGATCAAAAACATGCTTGTAATTTCCTATATGAGTTTTTGGATGCAGGTTTCTAGGTTGAGATAGCATTTTTTAACATGGAGCTACAAATCCTCCTTAAAGTGAAAAATGAAGCTATTGATCTGTCTCGATTAGAGGATTCGTTGGTCTAACTATTTACATGATTCAATTGGTTGTTGATGGATATGGTTCTATCCTTTCGAGGGATCTATAACAATATTTTGTCACGAATTTGCTTGACCATAGCTCGGGAGAACCAATTTTGGCTAGGATGAGGAAGGCATTTGATCGGTACTCTATTTTTCTATGTTGGAGCTTGTGATCCAGGTTTTGGAACAATGATGCTGACGATGGTATTGGATCTTATTCAAGACTTCCCTATTTTTGTGATTTCGTTAGGACCTCGGGAGTTTGTTTGGGATTTCACTTGATATGTGCCTTAGGACATGGATGATACCGGTCATAAGGATTGTAGAGTTTATCTTTGGCATGAGTTAGTTAAATTGTTTGAGAGCAGGTCGACTCTTTACAAACAGCCATGCTCCTCTTTTCCTTGTATAAATATGACTTATTTATCAAAGGAGAAGAAATTTAGATGTGTTGGGATTAAGGTTGTGCTGCATATATTCTTCGTTTTCCTCATATTAATAAAAATATTCTTATATTTCGTGTGATCATGCGCTGATTTGAGAAGGTGTAATTAGATATTAAAGTATGTTGTGCCTAGTGGAAGAGGAGAGTCCCCTCATCTGAGGTTAGGTACAATGGCGCTATAGAATATTTTATTTGGTTTTTTGAAATTTGTGTGTTTGAATTAGATTGATTAATATTTAATTTGTTGTCGATATCATATATGCTATTGTTCTATTTGTATTTATTTAATTGTGATCACAAATCAGTTCTCTTCGCAAGTGTGAATTTAATTTTGAATGTGTGATTTTAAGCTTCTACAAATTGGTGTGTAAATAGAGATCTTTAACAAAGAGTTAGAGACTGAGGAATTGAACCTATATTAATATTGGGTAGTTTAGATTTGGTTCCTCATTCATGATTAAGTGATTTTCTTTATTTTGAATGTTTGCATTACCCAAAATCTCATAAACATCCAACACCAGAGACTTGAATTCAACTCTGCCTGGAAGAATAGGGATTGTATTTAATTGATGTGACTGATCCTTGCAAATTATTAAAATCATAGATCTATGGTGGATCCATTTAGAGGGGTTAAGGATTTGTATTGAGAAAGTGTGATTGAGTGTAAGCAGTTGTCTTTGAATTTGCTGGTGTGAGTTTCCTTTTGAAATTCATATTCAATTAAGCTTTTACACTTGCATATACAATGCATACAACCTTTAAAAGAAAAGACTTACCCTAGTTGATAATTAATGCTTTGATGAAATTGATGTCCTGGAAAGAACATTGATTTGCACCAACAATTTGCAATAGTTATTCTTAAACCAAATTGCATATCATTTGAGTCACATAACAATTGACTTCTAAAAGTAATTATATTATTTGAAATCCTATCTAGTTATGACGAGCCTTGTAGAATAGAAGTTACATTTGCATCTTCATATCATGTTTTCATATGGGAGCTTGTGAATGATTTTTATTGACAGAAAAAACTTTATAATATAACTTTGACTTTAAATGATTACCACAAAAAATGACATTGATTGATTTTAACTAAAGTTAAATAGTATATTGCATCTCTACTTTAGATTACTAACACACAATACATTTTATAAATCAAACACAACAATATGACATGAAAAGATATATAAATATACATGAACGATATCAACATGATATACATCAACATCAACATCAAGTTTAACATTACATAAAATCTAAGTTTATAACTAAAAGCATTATCATTTTATTGAAGTCACACATAGATAAAGTAAAGTTCAAAACCAAGTAAATTTAACTGTTATAAACATAGAGAACATTCAAGTTCACTATCAATCTCAAATACATACTTTTAATGCATTCCAATTAAAAGTTACCATAATTTTAACTAATACATTGTTGAATAGTTAAATCGGTTAAATATTATACAATGACATTAAAGTTTCACTGTAGAGAAATGGCATTCAATTATTTTCACTAGAATTAAATATTATATTGCATCTCTAATTTTGATTACCAACACATAAAACATTTTATAAATCAAACAACATCAACATGATAGGAAAAGACATATAAATATACATGAATGATAACATTATGATATGGAAAATGCATAATATATATGAATGATGATAACAAATTCATAATATATGTCCAATATATAATAGCTAGTTGGTCTACCACCAAATCTAGTAGGACCAATACCTCTGCCACTGGAGACAGGGGCATTAGTACTTCCACCACCAAATCCAGAGGCATCGGTACCTCCACCAAATAAAATATGGAGGAGGTGGATGATCCCTCCACTTGAGAAACTTATCCGTAGTGACAATATGACGCATCAATAACAACATAGTACAAGGAAGGGTCAACCATATAGCTGCAAGCTCAGCGTGCCATAAGATATGGTTAACTCATATAGAGGGGAATCTGTGTCGAGTCAATAGTGCATATAATTGATCCACTACCTACTCATAGAATCTATGGTCTAGAATGTGCCACAAGCCAAGTCTCTATAAATGGGGAATCTCTTCAACCTCAAGCATCTTCTCATTAGGTTAGGTAGGAATACCCTAAACATATGTGCCAACATCTATAAAGAAGTAATCAACAATAATTAGACATTTTAAAGAAATTGTTACAATAAATTACATGTGCATAAAATAAAATGAAATTAGATCATTAATCAAAACATAACACTAATATTACCTCTGTCATCTGGTGGCTCATATTGGGTAAATAGATGTTTTAACATCCACGCCAGTCCATCCTTGCATATGGGTATTGAACAAGATCCATGGTGTGATCATCCTCACTCACAAGCATCTCAAGTACCTCTAAATTGATTCTCGCGGGGAACTATATCTAGCCCCTCTTAGGCATCATCTACCCCCACATATGCATACAATCCTCAATCCTCAACCTAGGAGGGTGGCGATCAAATGATGGTCTAATCACCCCAAACCTCTCAAAAAATAAACAAAATATCTGTGATCCAAAAGGGAATCCCATCCTTCCATAAAAAACAGAACGACAATGATCCAAAGCTAAACAAAACCGTCAGAAAAGAATGGAAAACCACCTAACCAATATAGGTTTATGCACCAATAAATTTACACAGTACAACAAAGTGAAACTAATGCATTTCCCATTTGAGGTGAAGTGGGCCACTATTGTGACCATAAGAGAGAGGAACCTAACCTCCTCTACATTGAATGAGCTAATACGCAACTGGACACCTATGACCTGGCAGCCACCTAGGGAAATAATGTCCTCACTGACATATCATTGAACATATGACAGCTAACTCTCTCTAGTGACATCGGGTGGGAGATCAAGGAAATGGGGAAAATCCTCTCCTCTTCTAAAGAAACCAGTGATAAAATACATGTCCTCTGTGGGTTGGTGCAACATATCGGGATTGGCTCTAAATGCATGTTGTGTGTGATGTGTGTGTGATCCCAACAATGGATCGATTGCACTAGTAAGTATGAGTTCCTCCTTATAGATGTAGCCTTCTCATATAATTTAAGGAGGCCAACATTACTCAGGAGGACACACATCTTAGCAATAATAGGTCAAGGGTACAAATCCATCTCCCTCTCTCAGGCCTCCCATGTATTCCATACAAAGTTGTACAAGTATACCCATTGTTGTCTCTAAATCACATACATCATTAATTAGGCATGCACATGCACGTGGACGCACACGCATGCACACACGAAATAAAATAAAAATATACTAAACAAACATTTTTTTATTGATAATTGAAAATAATATTTTTTCAAAACAAAATTTCTAACATAATCAATGCAACTAAAAAATGGAACACACTATTATTGGTGCTTAAGAACAAGAAATGTGTCATTAACAATGCGATATAAATAGTTATTCTACATTGTTATTGTGGTGTGGAAGTTGGTAGGGTTCATTGTTGGAGTCATTTTCCAACTACACATCATTTATTTGGGCTTAACAACCTAATTTACCACTTATCCTAAGTATTTTGACTCAAATATGTGCTTACATCATCAACATATCATCAGTTTCAGTTAAACACATCATTTATTTGGGCTTAACAGCCTAATTTACCACTTATCCTAAGTATTTTGACTCAAATATTTGCTTACATCATCAACATATCATCAGTTTCAGTTTAACCGAAACTGATGATATGTTGATGATGTAAGAAAATATTTGAGTCAAAATACTTAGGATAAGTGGTAAATTATGTTGTTAAGCCCAAATAAATGATGTGTAGTTGGAAAATGACTCCAACACCCCCCATTAAGCTAATTTCATGTGCAGGAGTAAAATAAAATAATAAAAGGGCCCCGGCAACAAAGGCCATAGGTCACCCGGTACAAAAATAATCCAAAAAATGCTCAAAAAATCTAAGTGAGGAAAGAGGGAAAAAACCAGTGGGAAAGAAAATCCCCCCTCAAAGTGAAAACTGAAGGATCTAATCTATCCTCGCCATAGTAGAACTCACCCCCAATAGTGAACGGAGGTAAGAGTACTTCTTATCAGTGAATCTCTTGGTGAAGATGTCTGCAATTTGCTCTTCTGCAGGGAAATATTGCAGTACAATGGTTTTGTCATGCATGAGATCTCGGATGTAGTGCATCTGGATCTCGATATGATTGGTCCTCTATCTCTGAACCGGATTTGTTGAGATCTTGATAGCACTCTGATTGTCACAAAAAATGACAGTATAAGTGGTGCTACCAATATCAAACTCAGCTAGAATACCCTACAACCAAATTGACTGAATGCAAGCATTGACTGCTCCTCGATACTCTGCCTCTGTTGAAGATAAGGAAATGGATGCATGCTTTTTGCTTGAACAGAAAATAGGACCTGTGACAATCATGAAAACATATCCGGAATCGGACTTCCGATCAATGTTATCACCTTCCCAATCTGAATCAGTGAATCCAACCAAGTCAAGATCGGAATCTGCGTCATAGTGAATGCCAAAATGTCTCGTACCCTGCACATAATGCAAGATCCTTTTGGATTCCTTCTAGTGAATCTCATGGGGCGGATGCATGTACCTTGACACAGCACTTACAGCATAATAAATATCAATCCTAGAGTGTGTTAGATACAAAAGACTACCAGTCAATTGTCGGTAAAGTGTAGAATAGCCCTCCTCAAGAATGATTCCTGAGAGGAATGGGAATGGTGCAGCTTTAAATTTTGCCATATTGAAATTCTTTAGCAGGTCCAAAGCATATTTTTATTAATAAATCATGATCCCATCAAAATTATGAGTGATCTCGAGACCAAGAAATTGCTTCAGCAGGCCTAAATCACTCATATCAAATGCTTGGTGTAAAGCAGTTTTTATTATGCCGATCGAAGAAAGACTGCTTCCTGTAATAAATAATTCGTCAACATAAAGTACAATGATCAGAAAATTCACTTCATGCTTTTGTATATATACATTCGGATCTGATTTTCATCTCGCAAAGTTTTGCGACAGAAGAAAGGAATCCATCTTTGCATACCATGCTCTTGGAGCCTGTTTTAAGCCATACAAAGATTTCCTTAATATGAAGACAAGTGTCGTATATGATATGTAACCTTCAGGATGTTTCATGTAGATCTCTTCCTGAATATCCCAATGAATAAAGGCACTCTTCACATCCATGTGGTGCACCTCCCAATGCTTGGATGCGGGAATTGCCAAAACTAGTCGGATTGAGTCCATTTTTGCAACCGATGCAAAAGTTTCTGTGTAGTCCACACCTTGGAATTGTGAGAATTTTTTTGCCACCAACCTATATTTTTATTTTCAAGTGGAACCATCAGCAGCAACCTTGGTTCGGTAGACCCATTTTCATTGAACCAATTTCCTCCCAGGTGGAAGTGAAACTAGCTCCCATGTTGCATTTTTCTGAAGAGAATTGTAATCTTCATCCATGGCAGTTTTCCATCTCGGATCTCGGTGGGAATGGTAGTATGATTTTGGATCTAAAACAACCATCAAAAAAACAATTCTGGACAGCAATGGATCATCATATTAAATATCCATACCTTCTCTTTGAAATTATGCTCAGGTTCTTCTTGGATTGACCGGATTTCCAATGTTGGAACCAACAGATGTGAGAGTCTTTTCTGTCCACTTTGAAAAATGAGGGGGCTCATATGGATTTGAATCCGAACCTGATTCTTCATTTTCATTAATATCATGCATAATATCATAAATATCAGAATATAAACTTTCAGTATCATCTCCAAAATCTTCTTCCGGAAGAGGAAGCAATTTGGCAGTTTCTTCCTCCACTAGTTGTAGATTATGAAGCGGTCCTTCAAATTGGACACTTCTCTCGATGAATATTCTTTTGGATCCAATATACATGAGTTTGTATCCTTTTTATTCTTCATCATATCCAATGAGTATGCACTTAGTACTCTATGGTTCCAAATATCTTCTCTTCTCAATCGGAATTCTAGCCCATGTAGTGGAACCGAAAACCCTGAGATGTGACACATCGGGATTGTGAACAATGTAGGATTCAAAAGGAGTTTTACCTTTGATGGATGAGTGTGTAACTATGTTTTGAATGTATACAACAACATTCATGGCCTCATCCCAAATATTTGAAACCAAACCTTTTGACTCAAGCATACAAGTAGCCATCTCTTTCAATGCTCGGTTTTTCCTCTCTATTACACCATTCTGCTGAGGTGTGTAGGGGACTATGTGCTGGATTTGGATTCCATTTTCCACAAAAAGTTGTAGGATATCAATTTTGATATATTCTCCACCATTATCATATCTAAGATATTTTATCTTGCTCCTAGTGGCAATCTCAACAAAAGCCTTGAAATTCTTAAACCTTTCAAACACTTTCGATTTGTTCTTGAGAAAGTAGACCCATGTGAACCTGGAAAAGTCTTCAATGAATGTGAGAACATACCTTGATCCATTCATGGAGTTATTTGGTAATGGACCACTGATATCACTATGGATCAGCCCCAAAATACAAGAAGCCTTGCTAGCTTTTCCTCGATTGAACTTGTGCTCAGGATGCTTTCCAATGATGCAACCTTTGCATATCCCTTTTGAGGATTTGATGTTCGGAAGGTCTTCAACCATGGAATTATTTTGTAGCAGCTGCAAATACTTGTAATTAAGGTGTCCAAACCTATCATGCCATAGCCGACTAACCTCATTTCCATGAGTCAGAAGGGCACTTGGCTTTGAATACGGCATTAATTCGGAAAACTCATATGTTTTTGCAGCATGATTTTCCTTGACTGTTCCAATGAGTTTTCCAGTGCTAATATCATAAATTTCAACATCATTATGGCTGAATACAACCTTCTTGGGAAAACCAGTGTGTGTCATTTGATACACAGAAATCAGGTTCAAATCTAGAGAAGGGACATACAAAACATTTTGAAAAATGCCATGTTCTAAGTGGATTGTACCTTTTCCTTTCGATGAAATTTGTGAATCATCTCCCATGTGGATGGAGATGTAGCCGTCGGATTCCAATGATGAGAAAGAGTCTTTGTTTGCAACCATGTGATTCGAAACTCCTGAATCTATGAGAAGAGATTTTGAATTCGAGACACTTGCCATGAGTGCATGACCTCTTTCTGGATGATAATTTCGGTCTCCATTTTCCTTATTCCTTGCGCCATCTAGAAGAGTGATATTGTTCTTCTCCAAGTGAAGGGCCATCTGATCAATAGTCTTCTTCATGCATGAGCTTTCTGGATGAAATCCCCTACCACAGTAAGAACACTTTGTCTTCTCCTTTCCCTTTTGCTTTTATTTTCTTGAGCCTGAGGGCTCATCTGACTGCTTGGTCTTCTCCTTCTACTTAGGATGATCAAACTTGGTCTTCTCCTTTTGATTTTTATTTCCTTTAGCATTCGTATCCTTGGGTCCTCCAACAAACAGATCTTGATCCTTGGAGGATCTCATGGACCCCATCTGAACAAGCTTGTCATGCTCTTTGGTTAAGGACTAAATGAATGCATTCAAGGATGGCATCTTCCAATTCGGAATGGTGATTTTTCCCGAATGAAAGGTAGAGACAAACACTAAATAATCTACTCCTAGTTTTGAAAGGATTGAGAGAATCAATCGATCCTCCTTCTCGACACCACATTGCTTCAACTGAAGCACCAAATAATTGAACTTGGTGAAAAACTCATTGATGGTTTCAAAATTTTCAGGATTCAGGGAAATCAATTCATTCTCTAAATCATAAGCCCTCATCTCATCCTACTTGCCGAAGAGTTTGGCAAGTTGTTCCCATACTTATTTTGGAGTCTTCAATCCGTTGATATGGAAAAGAAGGTCTTTCGAAATATTGAGACATAAGAAACCATAAGCTTCATCAAGCTTATTCAAAAAATTGGACTTCTCTATAGCTGCATTAGGCTCTCGTTTTGTGCCCATAGTAACTCTGTAGAGTCCCTTGGAGTGCAATACTATCTCTATATCATCCTTCCATTGATGATAGTTGAAAGGAGTAAGAAAATGGTTTGAAGAAGAGTCCATCTTTTAGTTATAGTGAATGCAATAGGAGGCTTTGAGAAACCTGCAGTTAAAAACAAACAAACAATTTTTAGGTAGACAACCTACACTTTTCAAGTTGCATCACACCTGGCTTAGCCTATCACGCAAGCATGATAAACCGGATGCACAATTATCCAGGATTTATGTGGAAACCTTTCTGCTTCTGGTGCAGTGTTGGAATAATTTTGAGCAATCTTACTCAAGCTTCATTTGTAAAACTCGGTAGAAGAGTTTCCTTATCCTTCCATGGCTCTGATACCATGTAAAATTCAAGAACAACAGATCTATAAAACAAGAACAATAGTTACTAGAGATGCATGTAGAAAATTGTGTGTCAAAAAACTGGTGCAAAAGGTTTGCAGCAGTCATGCATTATATTAACTCAGAAGATGAATACAATGTCAAAATAATGGCATGAATAGCCAAGCAATTCGAATCCTAGAGAGTTCATTCGAATTGAATGCACGAGAGTGGCTTACTGGTCAGTTGACACCACTTGGCACATCAGTTAACCACTTAAACTAATAGACTTTGAAAATGTCAAACCGAGTCTAATAGACTCTGAAACTGTCAAATTGAGTCTAACTAAATCTGAAACTCAACTAAATGCCCAAAAATAGGTAAGGGCTCCATTCTGACTCCAGTTAACTGATTTCTAGGTGAAATAGGTCAAATGTGGTGGGAGGGTGCCTTTTTTACTTCAGTTAATTGAATTTAGTAATAAATTCTCCCAATTGGAATGAGTAGAGCACTTTAATCATGCAAATCACCCCAGTTGACTCCCTGAATGAGAAGGAGGCCCAGTTAACTGAAACTGATGATATGTTGATGATGTAAGCACATATTTGAGTCAAAATACTTAGGATAAGTGGTAAATTAGGTTGTTAAGCCCAAATAAATGATGTGTAGTTGGAAAATGACTCCAACATTCATCGGTGCTCTCCTATTAAAGCGCACTGGTAGCATTGGCATGCCACAATAAAAAAAAGGCACCATCATAGTGTGCTAAAAATAAACATTCACACCAACATGGTGCTTCCAACAAATTCAAAGCGCATCGACCTAGTGGGATATTCTATAGTTGAAAATGATGATGATGCATTTATGACATCATAATGCACCTACGTCATCAATGTTCAAGTAATATTGGATGCATCACATGCCTTGCGAGTTTGGGATTTCTATGTTTAAGCAATGCATCTCGATATTAAAAATGTGCCAATGTCAACAATTTTTCATAATTACAAAGTACACCAAAATATGTTGAAAGTTTTTTATTTTTTTGGTGCATTTGTAAAATTAAGAAACATCATTACTAGTGCTTCATTGTATTACAAACCACACCAAAAGACGCAATTTTAATTTTTGAATTTTTCTAGTGTATTTTTTGTTACAATAAACAATATTCATGGTATTTATATGTAATAAACAACTCATCAGTTAACTAACTGCAAAGTCGATAACTGTATGTTGGTGGGTTTTTTTTAATTATTAAATTTTATCAGTGCATTTTTAGTTATACCAAGCATCATTCACAGTGCTTGGTTTTAATAAAAAATGCACTAGCTAACTAACTTTTTAACTATTAACTATGCTTTAACAATGTGGTATCAATACATAGACACACCATTATCGATGCTTAAAATGTTTTTAAGAGCGATTGTGTGCTTATTGATATACATTGAAATCATTGTCCATGATGTTTTTAGATATTACAACCACATCATGTGCGGTAAGACTACTTGGCCTCGGAACACACCATTAATGGTGCTCTTTGTAATGAAACAAAGAGCATTGTCTTCGGTATGAGTCAAACAACTCGAACACACTGTGAAGAATTTAAAAAAAATGAAAACAGGCAAATAATTTCCAAATTTCCAAATTTAATTCACTACAATTTTAAATAAGTAGATAAGAAGAAATGTATCGAATGTCTTTCTAGCTTATGAGGAATGGTTTCCACATACACAAGAAATGAGTTTTCTAACTTTTTTGCACAATTGGAAAACCCTTCCAATCAACCAGTGAATCGAAGTGTGAGGAGAATGACAACTAAGAAACACTAAATATAGTGCAAATGTACAGTAATATCTCGAACCAGTGCTTTCTGTAATAAAAAAAATGAAATGTGAAAATTAAATTACAAGGAATCTTCTTTTAGTTAACCCTACCATGGTGTGCTTTACAGTATGTTGTACCAACGAGCATTATTCCCTTAAGTGCACTGTTGATTGCCGCATTGTGGAATTAAAGAAGTGCACAATGAATTAAAATGCACAGGTGTGTTTTGTGAACGTTACCACACCGAAAATTTTGTGGAGATTTTAAAAAATACCAAATTATAATTGTATTCCATCAGTGAACATCTCGGTGTTGAAAATGTTTTAATGTGCACCGATGCATTTATTTATTTAATGAGCACCATTCAAGTTTTAAATAATATTAAAATTTTAAAACGCTTTCCTTTTTTATCCCCACTCTCTTTGTTCTGGTTTTTTCTGGCTGGAAAGCAAGTCAAAGCCTAAGCTCAAGACCTTATTATTTTATCCTACCTCGGTGCTAGTGTTGTGTTTTTCTAGTATCACACTAGTCTGTTTCCATGTAATTAATGCACCATTTATATTTTTACAATAAAAGTGTGTCATTATCCATACAATTTGATAGGATTCAATGTTTTTCACTTAGATATGCAGCGATGTGTTTTCTCATATTCAATGCACCAACAAAATCAGGCCTTAAAATAAAATAAAATAAAACATTTTTTTCATTCAATATTGAGGCATTTTTTCTTCAATGCTTGATAACTTATGATGCACCGATGTGTATTATAAAAGGAAATCGCTAATACATTATCTACCATTCAAGCGCATTGTTAATAAAATCTTTGCCAAAACCCCCCATCGCTTTCCTTCGCTATAAATGCACAAAAGAGACATTTTTTGGAGAGGTTTCACAAAAACCTCCATTAGAAGGTGTTTTCCTTGTAGTTCTAGTGCAACCTTAACTGCACAATTTTTCACCTCGCAAAAACCCATCTATGACACCAAACCAAGGTTCTAGCTTCTATTTTGTTGAACCATAACCAATCAACATACTTGTAATCATTTGGTTTTAATTAAAAACCCAAATACTCTATACCTTAGTCAAAGTCTACATAATTCACTAGAAACAAATTAGTTATAACTTGCATTTTTACCTCTTGTGTTATTTCATTGAATAGAAGTGAACACCTTGTCATATTATCCTCCATACATGTTGCCTTGTAGTATAATTCTTGAATCAAAATTATTTTCCTCATCTCACTTAAAGATCCTTGATTAAATAGCATGATATCATCCACAAAATGTAGATGAGAGATAGCCACTAGATCTGAAAAAATATATCCCCTTTAAATCCCATCTTAGACTTTAAGGTTTGAAGTTCTTAGACTTCTATATGCACTCATCCTCTTTTCTTTTAGAAGAAATTTAATTTTTTAAGAGTCTCGGGGTCTATTGTTCAAAGTGACTCCTTAGGGCTTGAATCAATTGAAAGAGTGTTGAATATTACAATCTCTAGGACTTATATGCTTTGTTTTGGGATCAATTGCATAAATAGGCTAGAGACCGTAGAAATATCATATAGTGTGCAAAAATAGTATAGAGTACGTAGAAAGAAAAAAATTGAAAATAAAGTAGCAGAGACCTAGACATGCGCCTTTTCTTCTTCTCCCAAACACTATTTATTTGCACGTGACAGTTGCAGAAGATGCGTTCATTGGAATCTATAGTTGGAGAAGTTCCCACTGGAAAGACCCTTGTCCTTGCTCAGAAAGCAAAGAACTAGTCAAAAGACTCAGAGGCAAGGGGGCACAAACAACTCAAATAGAAGACCTGAATTACAGCGTACGTGTTGTGGGAATAGTGGACATGAAGTATATCATTGTTGGGCCCCTAGGGATTCCATCAAAGGAAGACATAACCAAAAGAAAGAAGACAAAAGTAAGAGCCAAGAGGCTGGTAAAGCTCCTAAATTTGCTCATTTTATTGTTGCACATTGTAATATCGGAATAAATGAAATAATATCTTTTTCATCTTACAAATATGCTTGGGTACTCGATACCGGTGCAACAACCCACATGAAATTTAGAAAAGACTATTTTGAAGAGGGTACCCGCACGAAGCTAGTACCCAAAAAGGCTGCAATGGAAGCATGCGAGTGGAAAAAAAAACAAGGGCACGCACGCATATTCAAACATGTGTACGCGCCCCTGCTTCGGCAATGCCGATAGTCCACGTTGGTGAGTTGACGTGGACAAAATGTGCATGCACGCATTATTAATGCGTACACAAATATATGCGTGCATGCGTCATTAATGTGTGTGCATGCCTGTGTTTTTTATAAATAAAAAAACAGACCGCAGGTTTGTTGTCACAATAAAAAAACCTACGAGCGTGGAGTGGAGATGTAGAGACCCCGCGAGCACGTGTTGGAGCACCCAACAACCTCCTACTCAGCATCAAACTCAACCTCCACTCTATTGCCTCTAGGTAGGTGCTCAACCAATCAATTTTTTGTTGTTTTTTTTGTTTTCCATTACAATTTCAAATTAAAAAATAAATTACAATCAATTAAAAAACCAAAAAATTGTCATTGCAGATTAAATACACCTAACAAAATGACAAACACACCACAACCATCAGAGGAAACCAATGAAACTGAACCATCAGAAAATAAAATCAACATTGGAATGGACAATGAACCTAGTGATGAACCATCTAAAAACCCCGAGGATGAATTACATCAAGATTTAAACGAATTAAGGGTATTAAGCGATGAATTGAAGAGCACCAAGGAACCCTCTCAGGTTTCCCTGGCTACATTATTGCAAAACATGATTGAATCCATCAACATTTCCCACAGTGAGATCACAAATCCGAGCCAATACAGGGCTCGAATGAGGGAACATTATTCCAATGGGATATCCAAAGAACAAATTAAAGACCTCAACATCACGAAAGCACAATTGTACAGCAAATTCATAGATCCCAGGACAAGACAGCCTCTATATGTGAGGAAGAGACGGGTTTGCATGGACTGGTGTATTTACTAGCCATGGAGAGATAACTGGAGAAAGAGATGGTTTATGGTGTTTGACAGACCCCCATGCAATAATTTGGAGGTCCCACAGTATTTTCTAAGGAAATTGTGGCCTGAGTTTGAGCTAGGATACCATGTCAATTATTTTGACATCACTGAGTTCCAGGGTGTCAATCTTGGCACTACCCAAGATCGACCTTAGGCCCACTGCAACCCACTCATAGGACCTCCTGCACCTAGGAGAGAGCCAAACCCCCCTCCTCAGCCACCTGGGTTTGGTAGTGGCCTAGATGAGATTGATGACTCGGTTAGACGTGCCACACATCATTTTCTTAGACATACCACATTTGTGGCTATGTCTTCACAGATCCAAGAGGACAACGATGAGACACACACAACTGCATGGTCTATGGGTGGTGGTCGAGACATGCCAGGTACAGGTGGAACCCAGGCGGGGCCATTTAGTTCAACTGGAACAACGACACATAGTTGTTCTCACTGTGGTCATTCTTTCCATGGTCCTACGCAACAGCATGCCACGGAGAGCTACATGGACCAGGTTAGCTATTGGTTTATTTAATGTTCAAGTATTTATTGTATTTTATTTGATATCGTATTTTTTAATATATTTAACTTTGAATTACACATTATTGACTTTATTTTTTTTAATGTACATTTATTCAGGGCCGAGTCTCCATCCTCCAGGTGGGAGGACATTGGTTCCTTCGACCTAGACTAAGCCATGGCAGCAGGATAGGAGATTGCGGCACCATAGACATAGGTAACTTCTTTACTTTGAAAAATTAGATCCAGTTATGAGTAATTTTTGTTCAGTAATTACAAATTAATTAGCACTGAGTAACCATTTTTTATATTATCATCATTGAAAACTAAAATCAAAATGAATAATTCTCACAAAACATGTCTATCATATTATCATCATATTTTACAGTTGTGTTTATCATATTGTCTAAATTATTTGAGAGCTATAAATTCATATAATCCAACCAAACAAAAATGAAACCTTATAAAACATGAAAACCTAAGAAAACTAGACATGTGTTCATGTTCAATTTAGGCAACCTTTGCTTCTCCATTTTCAACTTCTTTCATTTATGATGCTACTTGTGCTTATTCTATGTCTTCATAATCACCAAAATCCTGTTGAACTGTAAAGTCTTTTGGATGAATACTATTCATTGAACCTATGGAAACTATAGGGTGTAATGTTACAAGGCATTTCTAAATCTGTAGCCAACTTCTCTAACCTTTCACTCTGTGCTTCCATTCTCTTTTCCATATCCAAAATCCTAGCCAATTGGTCTTCATGATGACTACATATACTTTGATTAATATGCAAAATTACCTCTTGTAAGGTGTTCATCTGTGGTGATAAGCACCTCGGAACGTTGTGAAGCTATGTAAATCCACAATGAACACACTCATCATTTTGGTTGTTTTCTTACATAGTACCAACATAAAGTACAAGAGAAAGGGTGCTTGGAGAAATAACCTAAATTGCAAAGAAATTGCCTAAGTCTCCATTGATATCACCTAGATAATAAACCAAAAAATGATTTCCTAAAAAACAAGAGTTCAAGTTTTCATCCACAAACCAACATTTCCAATTAAAATAATCATGTCATAGTCCAATTCTTAACAAAGAAACAAACCAAACAAAAGTATTCCCATCCTCTTCACTACCCAACAACATTCACCACCACCCCTACAAATTATGAAGTAACCTAGAAACAAATTTTGGCTCAACCCAACTTACCATATGATGAATTTTCTTGGCATTAATAGTTAGAGATATCCTACACGCACCAAGATTTTCCATCCGAACCAAATTAAAACTCCCACTACAGAATAATCCAAGTTCGAGTGTGCATTGATTACTTGAATGAGGACTTAAAAGTGATTTCCTCGACCGCATCCATTTCCATTTATGACATAAATAACAATAAGTGTGATTGCTATTTCATGAAGGAATTAAGTGAGTTATAACACTCATTTTTCCAATTTCACCATCACATTCACCATGGTTTATGTAAATTTGGTATCACATGAACAAAGAATATGAAAAATATTCATTAAATTCAAACTTTGTAGCTATACCATTAATACCTCTAATGATTATAGAAATGGGAGAGAAATTTCCAAAATCTTTCATTCTTACTTGACCAATGATGAGAGAAGAGTCCCCAAAAATAAAAAAAATTAATAATCTTTAAATTCTTCAAAATGACCATTCCTTGATACAAGGCAAGAACTCCTTCAAAAGCTGGGCAGGGGCTTTCTTGCCATATCAACACTTCAAGCATAAATTTTCAATCTTCCTTGCCACATTATCTTCAACAAATGACCACAGAATGGGTCATTTGTTCCTATCATGGGCCCAATCCATCATGGGTCAAAAGACACGATCCCCACAACCATGTTCTTTACCAAGTCTTGAACAAATGGACTGCACCAATACAATAAAAACTTTATATAATATCTAAAGCCCATCAAACCAGCACATATGTGGCTACAATGCCTGCGGATATTTTCCATTACAGTTGGCAGGCATTTTTACTCCCTTGTCATTAATGGCTTGTCATCAATGACAACCATATTCAACATTGTTTTACTTTGTGGTTGAAGATACCCCCTGCACTTATTGCCCCTACGTGCTTATCTTTGTTGGTGTTATTGTGGTGATTGATGTAAAACTCTAATTGTTGTATGTTTTAGTGTGGATTCTTGAGTCATTGATGGCATTTGTAGGTTGGTGGAACCTATTTTTGAATAGAAGAAATGATTGATAAACCCAAGAAAAAGAATTAACTCTACCATATCACAATGTTAATTCACTTAGTATATTTGGGCTCTAATCCAATTCACAGTGATACTACAATCAATCAATCACTACAATCAATCAACAAATCAATCACTAATTGACCCACAATACTCTCTGCTTACACCTAAATCACCTTGCCATTTCATCTCCTAAGTCTACCTACCCTACCAAATTGGTATACTTGGCACACTTCCATCCTAAACAAACCATCTCACTTGGTGCAATGTATATCAGATATGAGTTGTCATATCAGATATACATTTAAGCCTATTGTTGGTATAATCATATCAGATTTGGATTAACATTTAAACCTATAAGACAATCACACATAACTCCCATAACAAGGTAATCATTAGCTTATGTGATCATCTACTCACTATTGTTGGATACTAAACTTTTACTGCTATTAAGGAAGTAATTGCTTGTCTCTGGTAATCATCTAACTTTAATCTAAATTAATTGCAGTCATGTTTTTTAAGTACTATCGTTGTCATTCTCATTGGCATTGAGTTTAATATTGTTAATATTGTTTTTATAAATTCAATCTAAATATTGTAGTGTTCGCACATGTGTTTGCAGTCTCCAGCGACCAACCATCCCCACCGAGGATCAACATATCCACACGTGTGCAGGTATCGTCTGTATTAAAGTATAAATTTAATTTCAAATATGATGACTTGTCTATGCATATTTATATTTTTCTATATAAAACTATGAGGTTATACATGTGTATGTTGGTGCGAGCACCTCTGCCTTCCAGTGCCACTATCCCTCCCTCCCCAACCTTTCGGCCACTGTATATGCTAGTTGTACCCCCTGGAATACATGCCCCCTCCCATGCATCCCTCCCCACCCCCTTCCATCCATCCCCCCCCCTCCTATCCAGCACCACACTTGCATCCAGCTCCCCCTTCTGTTTCATATCATGCGTCCCATCACCCCATCCCAACATTTCCACCACCTTCGTTATAGTTTCCCATGTTTCCACCCTCCCCCATCCGACCACGATATACAACCCATCCACATTCACCCATCCCTCCACCGCAACATAGACCTCGCCCCCCCCCCCCCCCCCCACATTCCTCCATCACACCCGCTTCCCCTTCCACGGTGGCCCCATCCATATTACAGCCAGTTGGGGTTTATTGCCCCAGACATGCATCTCCACTTCGCCCACGCCAGTCCACGTCTCCTTCTTCCAACTCTCCTTCTTCCACTGTGCCCCCCAATGGTGTATCCACCATCGATGTGTCTACATCCACCCCTATACCATTCACCCTAGCATCGGAGCAAGTTGTCCAACCAACTGCTCCATCCGCCAGCCCTGAAGACCAGCCGGTTGTGTTCATGGTGAGATTGACTAGTTTATGAAAATCTCATTCAATTTTACTGAAAATTACTATATGCATATAATTTCATCATTTATCTTATTGTTCTAAATGTTGTAGGGTGGCATTGCTGAGAGACTTGGAGCACGGAGGAGAGAGACCCCCTCACGACTTACAGTATCGCATGCGGTGAGTTATTTAAGATTTGAAAACTATTTTTATTTTTGAATTATGTTTTATACTTGTATAATTGCTAGGAAAAGTTGACATATTATTGTTGTCGTTTCAGGGCTTAGGGGGACATGGTCCAAGTCGCCAGAAGAACTCAGCTTCCTCTAGCACGGGGAAGAGGAAGATCGATTTTGGAGATGCACTTGGGAGCTCCGAGGGTGGGCAGGAGGATTGAGAGACCTTCCTATGTACACTAGCCACGATGTGGCATTTTGGGCACGAGTTGCCATATTTTGTATAGGGCACGAGTTTCCATATTTTGTATAGGGCATGAGTTTCCATGTTTTGTATAGGGCACGAGTTTCCATTATATAGACGTTGGGAACGATGTTCCATTTTTCCCAAAAGTGTACATGATTGGATCATTTTTGCATATTAATAGATGGATCTACACTTTTCTATATGACTTTGTCTTTGATTACATTTTTGCATAAATGATTTTGTCTTCAATAACAATGTTATGGAAAAAATTTCACATACATATAGATGTTATTTCTCGACACCAAGTGACCTCAATATGAGTCCCTTGTATTTGAATGGGTCTTGCATCTTACACTTTTTCACACATCAAGCACATGGATCAAGATAGTTATTGAGTGTAAAATGAAAATGCATTTTGGCATAGTTTGCAGTGTGTATAAAATCATTCTCTCATATACTTATTACATCGCATTAAAGTGTAAAATGCAAACCTATATATCAATAGTTTGCATTGTGCATGTTCTAAGAATAAGAAAGTAAAAAAGGAACAATAAAATTCCCTAAACAATGATATCAATGTCTCACTCTTATCACACTATAATGTATTTTATTAGCTTAGAAATGTCACAATGAATTATTATGGTTCTATGAATGAACTCAAGAACAACTCATTCATTCATTATTTCAAAAAAGAAGAGTTTTTCCAAACACACAAATTATCTCTACAAATTTCGAATTTTGTATTTTCCAAAGAATTAATGAAGATGCCATCCACATTCTCATATGTATTATAGTAGACCAAATACTAGATTTCCTTTCATTATATCTTCTCCTTATGAAAATGATGCAGCATTTCAATAATCTTGGACCAACCATGATAAGCTGGATTATTTGTCAATTTGATGGAACTTTGGCTATCTCATTTGATGGTTGTTGGTTCTCCTTATCCATGAACTCACTATCTGGTCTAGTTGATGTAACATAATTTAGACTTCCCACCAACTCTAGATACAAAGTGTCATTCATCTGTTTTGTTTCATCTTCACTATTGAGCTTCACATTTTGTTCCAATAGACTAGCTTGCATTTATTCATATTGAACCTCATGTTGATCTCATTTGTATAGTTGCTTTGTGTGATCAACTACACACCATCATCCCTCCATACTTCTTCAAGGCCTGAACAATAATACAACTCCCCGAGGTCCTTCATCTCAAATTCATGTGAAAAACTTATTTTCATTTCTTTAATGAACATAGTAGCAGTTCCTTTTATGATTAGATCATTAGCATATAAAGAAATCAAACAATAGTCCCATATTCATCCTTCTTGATATACCAATGAGGGTCAATTTTACTTCTTATCAAACCTTACTCAAAGAAGAATGTATCAATCTTCACATATCACGACATAGGTGTTTTTCTTAGCCCATATAATGCAGTCTTAAACATGCAAACACGATTTTTATGTCCTGCTTTAGGCAAAGAGGATGTTCATGTTCTTGCTTCACAAAGAGGATGTTCATGCTGTTGCTTCGTAAAACCTTCTTGTTGAACAAGATAAATTTATTCCTTTATTTATCCATTGAAAAACGCCTAATGAACATTCAACTAATGCAACTTCCAATCATACTTAATAGGAAATGCAATCATGATTCTAATGGTGTTCATTTTTACTACAGGTGCAAAAGAAGACCATAATTTTATTCCACATAGTATCCCGTGTTGGTGAAGCCATTGGGCTAATATCCCTCATTTAGAGATCATAAACTATCAGAGAAACTAAATCCTTGACCATGATACAACTACTGAAACTTTGAATATAATGCATACCTAGTATAGGTAAAGGACACAAATAAATATTTGAATATCTATAGTCCATCAATGCTTAGCTTCAAGAAGAAAACACATGCTTGAAGGAGAAGGTCTAGATCGTGCGTGACCAACAAATAGAAGAGATGGAGAAGAAACTTGAGACCTAAACAAGGTTGCTTTCATTACTAAATAATTGATTCGTTAAATGCCAATACTCCCTCACTGTATTTATGGTATTTTAGGACAAGTATAAAGTGTAACTTGTGCCATTGGGAGAGAAGATCATCTAGATATATAGCTAATAGGAGGATAGGCTCACTCGAATGAATACACAACTGTGGTAAGAGTTAGTACAGAAGGAATAAGCATTGGCAAAGCTACAAGAATATGTTCAAGAGCACTCGGAAGTAATTAGGCCACCTTCCATTGCCATTTTCAAATATAGCACCATGACCCAAACCACTCTGGTAATCTCACCTTCCTTAGACATTCCTCAAGATAATTTTGTTGAATTTTAAAAGCATACCAGACTCCATTGGTTTGAAACTATTATGATATTTGGGCTACAATGGAAAAGGGTTTGGTAAGAGAATTCAAGGCATCCTAAGCCACATTGTAGCTAAAATGAGGGTTGAATATGAAGTCCCAGATTTCAATGGCAAAGAGTAAAATTCCATAAAATCCAAGATCAATTTTGTTAAGTAAAAAATATATTCCAAAGTTGGCATGCTAATTAGAAGAAAGAGTAGCAATGAAGGAATAGGGAAGCACACTCTCTCTATGTAATTCTTTTGATAGATTGTTTAAGGAAAACTATGGGAAGAATTAAAAATATTAGCCTATGCCAACACTTTAAGGAAGTGACAAGGCAATCAGTTCAAACAAGAAGAAGGAGAACAACAAGTATGCATTAGACAAGACCTCCATTGTTTGTCACTATTGCAAGAAGAAAGGCCATAGAGTTGACCATTTTTTGTACTCATAGATATGTTCCTTATGTGGGAAGAAGGACCATTGTGTGGCATCTTGTTGGGAGAATAAATCCACATTCCATAATCAATTTTACTTTCAGAGAAGAAAGGTAAGAAGACTTCCACAAGACTACAAAAAATTCAGAGACACTTGGAGAAAAGGATTATGCCAAGTAGTCCATATAGTAGCACCAACAAATTTTTCCACCACTGCAAGTTGAGTGGACATTGGGAAGAAAAGTGTTAGAAACTGCATCCACAACTTCACCCCAAGAAACACATAGCCAAGAAAAGGGTGTGGAGAGTGAAATGTAAAGGATAGGAAGAGATCCCTAACTTGGCATCCCAAGGAGAATATTTTTTCCAAAGAGTTATAGAAAAAGAGGAGGTCATTATCACCAATGATGTGGACAAGCATATTGATGCCAACATCAAGGGAAACCATGATCCAAATGTTGCTTTGGATATTGGAATAGAATAATCCATTATTGGATATGTGTCAGTGATTGGTGCACAAAGGTCGATGACCTTGGGGGTTCCTTATAACTCCATCAGATCCATGAAAGTGAATTGGATGTTGGATAAATCATGAAGGTGTTTGTTACACACAAAGATTGTCATTTGATTGACAATGTTGAAGAAACAAAGTGTTGGTAAGCATGTGAAAATAGAAGAGAATTGTTTCCATGACAAGCATAAATTGGTCCTAGCATAAGAACGAACATCCTCTTGTAAACTGGCTACATGATGGCATTTTTCAAAAGGCTGGAAGAGGCCTGTTTATGGGTTTATAAACCATAAATATGTCTCTTCCAGCCTTTTGAATAACGTCCAACCAGTAAAATGGATTCTCTTTTCCGCATGATGGCATTTATTTTTGGGATCTCACTGTCAAATGAGTGTTGCATACACTCATCCATTAATAAAAGAAGATCGGAATCTGACTTGGTTTCACTAACTACCAAGATGAACCATCTCCAAGTTTGAGAATGCAAGAGACTTGCACCCTAGTGGAGATGAGAGTTAATTACGATGAAAGAGTTCATATCTAGAGATTTATCGGAGCTAAGATTTAGTGAGAAAAAACTTTCATCATAGGAACAAGTGATTTAGGAACTAGAGAAAACGCTATAGCTAGAACCAGATCCAGGGTCAAAGTTGTAGTTAGGAGCCAAACTTAGGCCATTCTCTAGAGAAGAAGATAGAAAGAAAACTAATCCATATTGATTTCCTCTAAGATTTTGGAGACCAAAAATACTCCCAATGAGGAGGTGTGATATGAAATGGATATGAACCAAGGAAATTATTGTAAGACTCGTCACCTAAGGGTAATTTTAGAGTTAAGGAAGGTTAAACAAAATATAAAAGATTGCAATGGTAAAATAAATTGAATGAGTAAAAGATAGGAAAACAAATAATTACATGAAATGAAAATAATGAAAATAGGAGAGGGGAATGGGAACTAAAAGGTCAACCTCTTGGCCTTCCCATTATACCCAAGATATCATATAACCCCTTGTATTTTTAACTCTAAAAGGGACGCATTTTGGATAGCCAAAGAGAGGATGAAGCATAAAGATCCATGTTCTCCATTGTCTCTGAATATTTCTGAAATATAGAATTAAGCAACCATTGAATGTTGGTTTTCCCAATTGGGTATCTAGGGTAAATATGTTGTTCATGTCTGATGGATTTTCTCTCTGTGAATTTTTTGTTGGGTATAATTTTGTATTCATGGTTGTATAAGAGTTTTCATAAGATTCAATGTATTTAATTGATGCATGGGCTTATGTTAATGGTGTGCAAATACCATATATGTTGTAGTTCTAAGGATTTCTTCATAATTTTTTTCTCCATTAATATTTTGAAGAACACCAATAGAAAATAAATCTCCTCCGTCTAAAGTATTTTGAAATTGGAAACCTATGGATCTTGTCTCAAAATTGTTACACTATCATTGAAGCTTCCTAAATATGATTTCCTCAAGCTAATTGAGTATTTGTTGAATCCATGCTCAATATGGTAGCATTCTAGAGATGAGACACTCTCCTTGGCATTAAGTTGACTATGTACACTACATAGTGAATTTTCTAGTTATAGTCATCCACTATATTTTTTGTGCTTGGAGGTTGTATGTAGGCCATATGGATGCATTCAATCTTGGATTGGAATTCATTTCCCTCTCTTGGGCCATATTTCCTTATGTTTAGGTGCATATATCTCATTTGACAATCCTCCTTAGTTATTAGACATGTTACTTTCTCGACTAGGTGTTACCTGCTCGATTGCGCATCTTACCATGTTGGGCATGTAGGAGAATAGTTGAGTGATGGAAATAATTTGGAATTAAGTCGATGCTCTCTCTTGGATGTGACATGACTCAAGGTGTTTGATATGGTACCATTTTTCCTTTTCTCATTTACTATGTTGATATCCCATAAGGCTTGATTGCATTCCAAAACATTTATCTTACATATGAACTAATATCCAACTCATGTGTTAAACCATATTATAATTTATTTTATGTGCCTTGCATTACTAACCAGTTTCACATATTTAAATAATGGACAACCCCATATGTGTAAAGTAAGTGTTGTACCATATGTGCTTTAAACGGATGGTGATTGAATGAATTGTGACCTATGTGTTTAGTAATGGATTGTGGTCTTATTTTTTATTGGATTGTATGAGTTAGATGGGAGCTCAATTACAAGAAGAGGAAACTTGAGACTAGAGTGTCAAGATGGAATCACTAATTTCTTTTGAAAGTTTCATTCAAGTAGGTATCCATTGACGTTTTCTATGCTAGTTTGTTTCAAGTGATTGAGTAGGTTGGATTCATTGTTGAGCATGGGACTTGAGCTTCATTGTTGAATTGTGCCTTATATGTTTAGTAATGGATTTCCATATCATTTGTTATTGAATGGGATGAGTTGGATGGGGGCTCAATTAAAAGTAGAGGAAACTTGAGATGTCGTCAAGATTCAATTGCTAATTGCATGTTGGCTTCATTGTTGAGCATTGGCCTTGGGAACTGTAATCCAATAACTTGAACATAGTATCTAGAGTTGAAAACTTCCTTATATGCCACCCCATTCATTCACAATGAGATTTTGATCTCATCTTTGATAGTTTGTATGTTTAAATGGGAGAGGATACAAATAGTGAATAGATTCTGAAGATAGAGTAATTGTAGATTTTTGGTTTATTACCTTGAGCATTAGTTGCTTGTATGCTTGCCTAGTGAGAGCAACAAAGAAACTAACTCAAAATATCGATTGTTATTTTCATTGTAGCTAGGTGTTATTGTAGTACCATGTTTCTCTTTAGGGTTTTTGTTGGTTGGACTATGCTATTGTTTGAGGGAATTTGATCACGAATGATGCGGTTCGATGTTGTATGCCTTGATGTTGAAACTTAAAACCATTACATTTATGCATGGATGAAATGCTTCATTAATTTTCTTATGAATAAAGATTAACTATTATAAATAGATGTTTACGATGCAATGTAATTGATGCTATGATGCATGGAAATAATAGATGTAAATGTATTTTATGCACTATATGTTAGATACTTTGATGGTATTCCTAGTGAAACAAGGAAATCACGTGTGGTTAACGTAAGGTTGCGTAAATGTTGCGGGGACTCTGGATCAAGTCAGAAAATGATATCATGTGATGATGTGTAATGTATTGGTAGTTGATGTTATAAATGAAATTATTTGATGCACGTGGGTTTTTTTGTGTGCAAGCACGAGGCCATGATTTCCAATCGATCCAAACATAGGTAATGGATGTAATGCCCCATCTATGGCTAGACATATCTATATGCATCGTAATCGTCTAAAACAATTCAAAATAGATAGGAGAGAAGACTATATGCCAATGTATGATGTTATGGTTAATTTGTTTTGTATATAATTGTTGTTATGAGGTTATGCTTAATACCACTATTTACATTTATGATACCTTGGATATCATGATATAGTAAAATTATACCTCCTCATGATTCATATTCCAGAACTAGTTGGATAACATGGATATGTGGAATATGATTACGAGATATGCTAACTTATATGAACTACTTAATGTTCATATGGAAATGGGACTCATTGAGATATCAAATGGATTGCATGTACTAATTATTTGTCAAGTGTAACAAGGACCATAGGGGCATATGGACTCAGGATTGAGTCAAGAAATGTAGACCCGTGATGAGGTCGGGATATGGATGATTTCCATGTGTATAATATTGTTTATGATTTATATATGATTATTGGATAGAAAATTTTGATGTGTTTGTCTCTAGATGTGTACAGAGACAAGGAAACATTGTCAAATAAGCTTAGAAATGGGAAAATGGTTGTATGAAGAGTTGTGATATGAGTACCATTGAGGAGGACGTATATATTTCATATTCCTTCCTACTAGCACTCCTCCTGTGTAATGGGTTGAAAAACACATTTTACGGTTTTTCCCATAGGTTGCATGTTGTCGTGAGGGTAGGTTAAGTATTTGGTCACTCATGAGGATTTACTGAGGGGCACGCAATAACGTTCCAATCCTTATTCCTCAGTGACCATTATTCTCTCACCAACGGAAAATGAGTTGGGTTAGTTTTAAGTCCCAACCATGACACCATCCCCCATAATAGAAATGCATTTGAAAGGGTGTGAGTGAAATGGAATGAAAAGGGATTTTATTAAAATAGAAAATGGGAATTCATGTGCACGCACTCATTGA
The DNA here is from genome assembly GCA_027924585.1 of Larix kaempferi. NCBI lineage: Eukaryota > Viridiplantae > Streptophyta > Pinopsida > Pinales > Pinaceae > Larix > Larix kaempferi. The sequence goes on from BSBM01001121.1 coordinate 1,478,167, forward strand.
GGAAAGATAAAAGGAATATAGGGAACATCTAAGATTAAAAATAGGAAAAGAGGTTGGAAGGTGCTGAATAATACCTATTTTAATTTTATAAAATAAAAAAAATTGTGTGCATGTGAGTGACACATGAGTGGATGAATAATATGAAAATTACTAAATAAATAATTATCATTTTGCATGAGAATTGCAAGTGGCATGAACCTTAAAATCTATAAAAGGATGGAGGATTGGGTTGGAAGATGGATCTTTTTGCACCCTAATGTGGGATGGTTTCCCCAATATTAAATTTTCTCTTGGTGAGTTAGTGTTGAGTTTGGTCTCGATATTGGTATTATACTTTGGAGGAGGGGACCTCACATGCTCTAGAGGAGCTACACAATCTATATGCTAGTTTTATACTCTTCATATAGCTCGTTGCAGCTCGAGGGTCCTTGGGGAAGAAGGGTACACATTGGGAATTAGTAGGGTGGTTAACCGATAAGCTCATATATATTTGGAAAGAAAGCTTGGAGAAATCTTGGAGACAAAGGATCATCAAGGGAGGATCTTCTACAATCTTCGGGAAATGGGTATGTGAATATGAATTTCCTTTTTTTTAAAGCATTTAATTGTTCTTAAATTCAAGATTATGTTTCATGGATTTATAACTATGGCTTTCTCTGCATTTTTATTACTATTGCATTAATTGATGAATCACATGGGGATTATAGAGAATAGGTCACTACAGTTATGTGCAAGTTACATTGATAATGAAGGCCTTGCATCCATTAAAAGGTGTCACATACCCAAAATCTGAACATTTTATGTTATGAGAAAAAAATTATGTTATATGTTATTGTAAATTTTTTATGATTATTGACCAAGGGTGTCAAGGATGACTGTAATTAATTACTCTAATATTTTTATTATTAATAAATAAAAGAGGAGACAAATATACAAAGGAGACTGTTGAAAGAGTGTTCACTGACCCACTACGAGGAATGGATTGGGGTGGAGAGTAAAATGACACATGGCAGCATCCTCAATCACTTCTAGCTGTTGCAGGGGGCAGCTTCCCTATTTTATGGTCATGTTCCCCAAGAAAGTGGAACTGAGCAGGTGGCTCAATAACTAAGAAATTGACCAAATACCTAGGCATGTTATATCACCCATCGAATGGAGTAGGAGGCTCATTAAGTTTTCCTTGTGATAATTTCTGAAGGGAGAAAAACAAGAATACCTAAGAGATTCGATGAGGGGAAGGCTAGGAAGTGATTGAGTGATTTAAGTCTGCATTCTGAAATAGTACTGCTAAATGCAGAGTTCAATACTACTAAAGGCTGGAGTGATACTGTTGAGTACAATAAGTATTGCTGAGTTGCAGAGGAATTTATTCCAGTCTCCACACAACATCTTCGTCTTGGTGGTTTAGTGAACAGGCTCGGGGGTCCTAAGTGTTGGCTTGGTAAGCACTTTTTTGTACGGCTGATGTATTCTTGTATATTGAGTGCTATGGGCACCTATCAACAAGTGATAGCAGTTTCAAAGATTGAAAGCAAAATCAATTCAAAATTTAAATCTAAACTAAACTAGCATGTGCATATAACAAATAAAATTTTCTGAAAATGATTCAAGAACAAGAAATAAAAAGAATGAGTATTGTATTAAGATACCTCAAATGGTGAGGATTTGTGTTGAGCAACTTCCAAGGTGAGTAGCTCCAAGCTCCAAAGGTCTCTTCTCCAAGATAGCTACAATGGTAAAAAACTCATGAGAGATTTTGACAGCATGAGGATAGGATGATGGATGGATGGAAAGTGAGGAGCCCCTACCACCTTTTTATAGTTTTTGGTGGTGGGGAATACCATTATGGTTTTGAGGAAACTAATGGTATTGACCAACATGGTTTAGGTACCTTTTCCCTCCTTTTTCCTTTTTTGAATATTTTGAATATTTTTATTCCCTTTTTAATATTTTTGGGAATTCTGGACCCTTTTTGAGGGTTTTTTATGCTTTTTGAGGAAAAATATTCATTTTGAGCGGAAAAAGGGGTGTATTAAGGTCTTTTGGTGACCTTTTGATGGCTTTAGAGGCTCAAATGATGAAAAAGTGGACAAATGGGTCATGTGAATAAGGAAATGAGTTGGTGAGCACTTTTTGGGTGTTAACAGATTGCCCCCTGATGTGTGAGGGCAGGAGCTCATCGTATGACCGATAGACATCATAGTTCTTTTGTCGTTTTTTGGGGGTTTGGGGAAGAGAAGAGACCGATTGGAGATTGGATCCACGACCCTTGGAAGATGCAAAATAAACAATATTACATGGCCTCAATATGAATGAGGAATAATCTCTGATAATGGACGAGGCGGGCATACCCATGCTCTTATCAAGACATATACATAACAATTAGTCCCAAGAAGGGGGACCTGAAAAATACATAAAAAATCTGTCGGTACATCATAATTGTCCAGAGGGGACATTATTTTGGGACGTACTCATGATCATAACATGACTGATCTCAATAACTGATACACTGGAATAAGGTCTCAGAAGGGTTGATGAACTACTGAAACTGAAGGTGTCCAACATCTGTAAGGACTTAATGACTGTGAGTCATCTCTGAGAAGTACATGTAACTGTATACTCGAGGGAGTATAACACTGGGGTACATCTGAATACTGTTGCCATGAGCAACTCAGATATCTATAGAAAAAATGTAACTGGTTGTTTCTATAAGTAGACTCTCAAATGTGGAAGAGTCAGGTGGTATCCGGGGTCTTCAACAACTAAACATACCAATACCATGTGCGAGTCTCAACGATGCGATCAAGGTGTTGAAGTCAAGCATGTGAGAAACAACCATTTGGAGAGGCACTAAGGACTCTTCTTGAAATGATTCGTAGGCACTCATCATAAATGGTGATGAGTCCAAGACATAGGGACCTCTAGGTCTATCCTCTGGAATAAATTTGGTTGTCGTCGACAGAGGGAGACCAACAACTAATAAGGCAATGATGTTTCCTTGATAGGAGCGCGAGGTGTAGGACTAAAGTGTGGTAGTACTGATGGTAGGACTGACATACTTGTGGGGATGTTAAGTAATTGGGGTCGTAGAGTGGGTGGACTCAAACTTCCTTTGTTCAGAGCATGATGACATGGTTGACCTGGCAGCGTAGGGAACTGACTTGTAGGTGTGGGGATCATAGCTTTTAGGGACTGAAGGGTATGTATTGAATCTGGGGGGGTCAAGCTGATGGGTGCTGTCGAGGGATTCTCAGGGTGACATACTGTAGAATACTCTGAACAAAGGCGACCAAAATGGGGAAGCTGCCATATGAGTAGACGTGATCGGTTCTGGCGCTGAGAAGCACCATTGGGTCCTTCTTCGTAGTTTTAATGAGCTCCAAGAAGGGATAAAAGTGTGCTCTGAAATATTATTGTCCTGTGGATTTTGTGAGCCCGAGACTGTTCGTGCTCATTGGTGCTTTCATTTTTAAGGAGTCTGAAAATGATAAGAAGACTCTGCAGTGGTTGTGAGTACCGTCCTGTGGGTTTTACGAGCCCAGGATGGTGATTGCTCGTGGTCGCTTTCATGTTTAGAGAGTCTGAAAGTGGTAAGTGGACTCCATTGGTGTTCTTTTTCATGAGTTAGTCTCCAAGGCCCGAAAAAGCATAAAATGATGCAAAAGGAGAACTCTTTTAGCCGATGTGACTAGAGTATTCATTTTTCGTAATTAGTCTACAAGGTCCGGAAAAGGGGTAAACTTATACCAGGTAGACACCCTTTCAGATACGTTTAGCGAGCATGAAAGGAAGCAAGGTTGCTCGGCAATCTTTTCATTGTTTTAGGAGTCAGAAAAGAGCTTAATAGAAACTCCCTAAGTGCCTTTTTCGTAAAAGGGATTGCTCGGCCCGAAAAAGGGGTAAAACTATACCGAACAAAAAGGGATTGATGCGAGAGAGAAAAGGTCTCAAGCATCATCATGAGTGCGGAATACTGAATCCGGTGACATAAAGATTGTCCAAAAGGGGCAACGGCCAATGTGGCACGCAAACCGAGGTGATGAGTGGCATTTTGAAAAAATGTCCAAAAATTATGGGGTGAGAGCTAGAAATGATCTCAAGTATCATCATGAGTGCGGAAAACTGAATCCGACGATATCAAACTTGTTAAAAACGGACGACGGCCGATGTGGCACGCAAACCGAGGCGATGAGGGGGCATGGAAAAAATGCCCAAAAAATCTGGGCGTGAGAGCGAGAAGTGATCTCAAGCATCATCACGAGCGCAAAAAACTGAATCCGGCAATATAAGACTCGTAAAAAATGGACGACGGCAGATGGGGCACGCAAACCGAGGCGATGAGGGGGCATGGGAAAAATGCCCAAAAAATCTGGGCGTGAGAGCGAGAAATGATCTCAAGCATCATCATGAGCACATAAAATTGAATCCGGCGATATAAGACTCATAAAAAATGGATGATGGCCGATGGGGCACGCAAACCGAGGCGACGAGGGGGCATGGGAAAAATGCCCAAAAAATCTGGGCGTGAGAGCGAGAAATGATCTCAAGCATCATCACGAGCGCGGAAAACTGAAACCGGTGATATAAGACTCGTTAAAAACAGAGAACGGTTGATGTGACACGCAAATCGAGGCAATGAGGGCGTGAAAAAATTGTCAAAAAATGGACCTGGTGAAAACAAGAAAATGAAAGAACTATCATGAAGTTCTCGCTGTGCTGATTCCAACGGTACCAATGGTTTGAGGAATGGACGTCGTATGACACCGGAATGGTTGTTTGAAAAATGGTGGAATTTCTATAAATAGGGCGTGGGGCCCATATGACGTGTCATTGTTACGTGTGAGTTTGGCAAAGCAATCAGAGCACTTTCTTGATTTCCAGGAGATTTGACCGTTGGTTTTCGATTCCGCGAGTTTCAGGTAACCCTATTCACCTTAGCCTTCTCAATTATGTCTTTTTTGGTTAGCGGCGAGCCCTCGAAGGCCGCGAAATTCCATGTTGGCCTTCCAACGTGGAATATCGCGGGTTTCGTGTCTTTTGCCGCGATGGACATCACGGGTCTGAGGTTGACAGTCGCGATGTTCATCGCGACTCTCGGGCTGAAGGTCGGGATGTTCATCTTGAGTATGGGGGTGATAGTCGCGATGTTCATCGCGACTGTTTGGTCAATACCCGCGATGTTCATCGCGGGTTCTTGGATGAAAGCCGCAATGGTATTTTTTGAAAAAATTTCTCTGGTTCTAAAAGTTTCTTTGTTTTTTGGCAGGATGTTGAGGAGAGCATTGGTGTCATCGCGAGAGCAAGAGATGGAGGAGGATTTGATGGTTCGGATTCGGACTGATCAGGGGGTCCGGCAGGCTCTGGCGGTGAGTGGACTCCTGAAGTTCGCTCAGATTCCACCGATGCATTCAGTAGGACCGCTACTGAACAAATTGGTGAGTTGGTGGGTTCCTGCAGAGGGTGCCTTTATTGTTGGGGGTGAGAGGTTGGAGATCACCCTTACTGATGTATATTTTCTTACCGGGTTACCTTGCTAAGGGGAGGTGGGGGATCTTCTGCCGAGGATCCCGACAGGTGTAGACATGGAGGATCTCCTGGAGACCTTCTGTGTTCCTGGGGCGATTTTGCAGAACAACGCTCTGAGTCTGAGATCATTGCGGGAGTGGGACATGCGGGCTGTCAGGGCTTGTGTTCTGCGGGTGTTGGGTGCCGCGGCGCCACATCGTTTGTCGGGGGGACACACGATGATGGTGGATTCTGTGCTGAGGGGGACCTACTATGCATGGGGTCAGATGTTTTTGGATGGTATCCGGAGAGATCTGGACAAGGTCATTCGGGAGGGGGGAGAGTTCTGCGATGCCTCCTTTTTGTGTTGTTTTTTCCTTGAGTGGGTACTGACTTTGCATCCACGGGTGTCGGTTCGGGACGGTCTGGTGAGCGAGCCGCGCATGGTGCGATGGGGGCAGATGATGCCCCATGGTGGTGGTGGTATCCACGGGTTCTTTTCGCAGGAGATGTATGAGCAGTGGGAGCAGATCCCCTTGCTGATTGAGGACTATCCATATGCTGGTATGGATTATCAAGGAGATCCGGAGATGCCTCGAGCCCAGGGACAAGCCTGGGGTTTAGATGGTATGTTTTGTGTTTTGTTCTCTACTATATCATGTGCTTTTGTTATGATTATAGTTAGATATTTATATGATGGTTCACTTGCGTGATTGTGCAGATGTTGGTCCTGTACCACCGGCTGACTATGTGGATCGTAGGGGACGGGCGATGGTGGTCATTCCACCTCCTGTAGCGGTACTGCCTCCGCATGCTCGAGGATTTGGGGCTCGCGGTCGAGGAGTTGGGCCTTGAGATGATGCCGTGGAGGGCGTCAGAGAGACACTAGACATGATTATAGCAGGATTTCCAAAGGATGGGTGGAGGGATTTGGATCGAGACATCGTCGAGCGTTGTTTTGATGCGCCTCGTGAGTGGCGCTCGATCTTGCTCAGAGCAGCATTGTTGGCGGCTAAGTGGAGGGATGGGGGTCGGCATGATCCGGCAGGGCCGGTGGAGGGGAGGATTCGTTTACGAGATGATCCAGTGGGGCCGGTGGAGAGGAGAGTTCGGGCTCAGCATGATCCGGCGGGGCCGGCGGAGGAGGCGCCGAAGGAGCCTGGAGACCGTGATGATTAGATGATATTGTATCTGCCCCCAAATGCTGATGAGCATATGGGGAAGCACTTTTTTGTACGGCTGATGTATTTTTGTATATTGGGTGCTGAGGGCACCTATGACATGTTTTGACTATATTATGATGATATATATATATATGATTTGGTATATAGTCGTCGATGCACATGGATGCATTCATTGTCTTTTTGTTTGCCCGTGGAGGCATGTTTGATTTTCTGTATGCCCGTGGAGGCACATGTTATGTACGTTGATGCAACATTTTGATTTTTGTATATGCCCGTGGAGGCACATGTTATGCGCGTGGATGCATTATTTTGATTTTTGTATATGTCCGTGGAGGCACATGTTATGCACGTGGATGCATTTTTTGTTTACACCCGTGGAGGTACATGTGTGTTTATGATATGTTTTTGATTGGTGTTCCAGTCAAGAATGTTGTTGGCCATATGGTCTGCTACACTGTTGAGATTCCTTGGGACATGTGTGAATGAAATGGATTCAAACTGTCGAACCATTTGTTTAGTGCGCAAGAATTTTCTGAAAAGACAGGGATCGCGCACTTGGTAATCATTGTTGAGCTGGGAAACAAGGAGTTGTGAGTCCAAGAAAACGTTAAGGTGATGTATGTTCATTTGGAGAGCTACGGCCAGGAGACCGGTCATGGCATTGTATTCAGCTTGGTTGTTGGTGGCGGCACCTAAACACACTCCGTCGATGTGGATCAACTCATGTGAGGGGGAGTATATTACCCAAGCTGCGGAGGCCAGATTGGGGGACCAACGGCTTGCACCATCAGCGAAACGGATGTAGCGGAGTGGAACGGGATCCATCTGTGGACATGCAGAGAAAACAAAAATTTAGGGTTTTTTTTTTTTGAATTTTTTGCGAAAAAGAAAAATAATACTGTACAATAATGGACGGTGGTGTCCATCAGATTTATTATGGGTAAAATTGCTTGAGGTACAACCCGTTGCGTGGGTTGCGTAGGGGGTTTCCTTCTGAATCGGTTAGAATGTATGCCCCCTGTCCGAGGCAAGTGTGTATAATGTATGGGCCTTGCCACATGGACACAAACTTTACTCTTCCGGTTTTGTCATGAGCTTGATCGTAAGCGAGGACAAGGTCCCCTTTAGTAAAATTTCTTGGGTGGACATGTTTGTCATAACTCAGTTTGGATCGGTTCTTGGCTACTTCCATGGTTTGAAGGGCTGTGCGCCAATCTTCATCAGCCTGCTCCAGGAGGAGTAAGCGTTGCTCAATTGGGGAAGTGTCCGGTAGGAGTTCAACGGCCATATGTAGGGCTGGAATCTGGCACTCAATGGGGAGGATGGATTCGACACCGTGAACTAAGTGGAAAGGGGTAAAACCGGTGGCGGTCTTGGTTGACATGCGGTATGCCCAAAGTGCCGGGAAGAGCATGTGGTGCCAATTTGATTTGTGTTTGTCTACAGTGCGCTGGAGGATGGTTTTCAAAATTTTGTTGATCGCCTTGACTTGGCCGTTTCCTTGGGGGTAGTAGGCGGAGGAGAAATGATGTTCAAATTTCAGTAAGGTTGATAATTCTCTCCAGACGACATCTTCGAAGTGAGAGCCATGGTCTGAGACGAGTTGATTTGACACTCCAAAATGAGCGATAACATGGTTTAGGAAAAAACGTGTTGCGGTGTCGGCCTTGCAATTGTAAGTTGGCATGGCTTCCGCCCACTTTGTGAAATAATCTACGGCCACAATAATGTGTTTATGACCGCCGGCTGACGTGGGATTGCAATCGAGGAAGTCGATGGCCCATTTGCAAAATGGTCTGACAGTGACGACTGGATGAAGGGGGGCGGTTGGGGTTCTTTCCTTGGGGGCAAAAAGTTGGCAGTTTTGACAATGTTTGACTGCAATGATGCAATCAGTAAATAATGAAGGCCAAAAGTAACCTGCGCGGATGATCTTTTGGGAAGTGGCCATGCCGGAGAAATGGCCTCCGCAGGCACCACTATGGCAGTCATTAAGGACTTGTTCTGCCTCGTTATGAGATAGGCAACGTCGTAGGATGGTATCGACGCCGCGTCGATAAAGTTCATCGCCTAGTAGGAGGTATCGGGTGGCGTGGTGTCGTATACGACGGCGTCCGTCACGATCAATGTGGGGTCAAAATTTTTGTGTGCGGAGGTAGATTAAGATGTCGCCGTACCATGGGTCGTCAGACGAAATGATGAAAATGTGATCGTCAATGAGATCCGTTTGGATAGCGGGTGATGACGAAGAGGATGGGAGATCTGTGATGAGTTGAGCGAGTGCTAGGGCCTTGGTGCTCTTTGGGGTCTTGAAAGTTAGGTCATACTCTTGCAGGATAATCACCCATTTAGCTACGCGGCCTTAAAGAAGGCGACGCGTCAAGAGGAAAACCATAGGATTGGAATTAGCTACGACTGTGGTGTGGCTCAGGAGAATATAATGTCGTAGCTTTTGTACTGAAAAAACAACGGCGAGGGCCATCTTTTCTTCATGTGGGTATCGGAGGGGTGGGTTGGACAAGGTTTGGCTCACATAGTAGATGACATGCTCTTGGCGAGCAGTATCTTCTTGTACAAGAACTCCAGATACGGCATGCTCAGATGCTGAAACATAGAGGGTGAAATCTTTGGTGAAATCTGGAGGAGAAATCAACGGGGCGTTTGTGAGTGCTTTCTTTAAGTCGATGAAAGTTGTCTCTACTTGCTGGTCCCATATGAAACGGGTATGTTGGAAGGAAGTTGGACCTCCCTTGAAGGCTTTGAAGTTGTCTTAATGTGCGGGGTGATGGTAATTCTAGAATGGATTGGACTTTTAAGGGGTCTACAGTGATGCCTTTTTCTGAGATAACAAATCCCAGCAGGCGACCTGATGTAACGCAAAAGACACACTTGAGAGGGTTCAAGCGGATGTTGTATTTTCGACAACGTAAGAAAACTTGTCGAAGGTCGTGTAAATGGTCAGCTCGTTTCTTGGATCGAGCGGTGAGGTCGTCCAGATAAACTTTTATGATCCTATGTAGATCGTGGAAGCAATAAGTCATGGCGTGTTGGAAGGTGGCTCCAGCATTCTTGAGGCCAAAAGGCATGATGCGATAGGCGAAGGTGCCCCATGGGGTGGTGAAAGCTGTCTTATATTGATCTTCTTTACGGATTTTTATTTGGTTGTATCCGGAGAAACCATCCATAAAAGAAAGGACCTCATGTCCCGCACATTCATCAATTAGTTGGTCAATGAAAGGTGTGGGGAAGTTGTCTTGGGGGCACGCGAGGTTGAGGTCTCGGAAATCAGTACAAACGCGTATGGTGCCCACTTTTTTGTTTACTGGTACTAGGTTTGAAACCCAGGTGGTGTAGGCAATAGGATATATGAATCCTGCTTTTTGGAGTTTTTCAATTTCAGCTTTAACAGCTGGGAGTTTGGACGGGTGAATTGGTCGTTGTTTTTGTCGGACAGGAGGCACGTTGGGCCAAGTGTCGATGTGATGTTCCACAATTTTGGGATCGAGGCCAGGCATCTCGGTGTAAGACTAGGCGAAGACATCACAAAACTCTTGGAAGAGTTTCTTATATGCCTAAGTTTCTGCTTGAGTGCATGATGCACCTAGCGAGATGAGCTCAGGTTTTCCAGGTGTGGTGGAAATGTCAATTTGTATAATAGGGGAAATGTTGGACATGTTCCCTTCTTCGAAGGCATCTGGTGCTGGTATGGGGTCCTTGAACCAATCAACCTTAGTTGGTAGGAAATATTTCGATTCGACTGATAGCTGGTTTTCTGTGGTGGATGTAGATGCTTCAGGGAGGAAGTATGAGCGATGATGCATATCATCCCAAGGGTAGTCTGGTACGGTGAGTGTTTCTAGAATTTGCTCATCAGTATGAAAGTAATCGGACCATAAATCAACTGGGTCTGGTTTGTATGTGGTTGAAATCATATATGTGGTATTGATTTCTTCCGAAGTAGATGATTTCGGAGGGTAGATCTCCTCGATAAGGAGAGGATATATCTCTAAGTCGGCATTGTTCATCTCATACAAGGCTTCTCTATAATCAGGGAGATCGAGGCAGTGGTGTGAATAATGGCCATAAATTCTGCATATCGCACAAGGGTGGTTAGTGCGGAGCGTTTTGTCGCGAGGGTGAGGAGGTGGCTCTAGTCTTACCATTGGAATCCCGGTGTCGTCATCCAACATATTCATGTGTTCCTGGAGTGCAGGTAACTGTGGACATTGATGAGTGGCATGGCCTACGTTGTCACACAACGAGCACTTAGGGGGAATGCGAATAGCTGGGGGGTTTTTAGTTACCTTGGGGGTTGTTGGGGGGGTGCAAGTTATGAGTCCAGTGTTATAAGTTGGTGGGCCTCTGCCCCCTGTGTTTCGTAACGGAGGTGGGGCGTTTTTGGATGTTGATGCCATAGTCACTATTGGGGGTGGTTTTTTTTGCAGATGAGTGACCGAAGGGGGTGGGTGGCTGGTAGTAGGGATAGGTTGTACCGGTTGTAAAATAACAGTCGGAGTCGGCGGGGGGCTCGGAGCAGGTAAGTACCATATGAGTATCCCTAATGTTAAACCAGGAAGGTTGAGTGTAGCCATTATTGGAGAACTGACAACTCCGGAAAATGGGAACAAGAACGGGATAGTGTGAATTGGCGTTGTGCCAATATGAGTAGGCACTGTGGGTGTTTGTGGTAATGACGAAGGTTGTTGTGTGGTGTGGGTGCACAAATCTGATGTTTTTGTTATCGGTAAAGGTGGTGAGATCGATGGAAATGTGGAAGTCATAGGTGACTCGGTGTAGATTCCAGGACCAATTGACGACACAGATGATGTCGGTGCGTTTTGAATGGTTTGTTCAATCATTGGTAGCACATTTTGAGGAGCTGCGGGGGCGTTAGGATCATAATATGTGAGTTGATCAATCTTGATAATGCGTCCTTCATGTGGGAACATCATGAGGCGGAAAACAGATGAAGCCACTGCTTTCATTTTGTACATATAACTACATCCAAGAAGGAGGTTGTAGTCGAGCTGGGCATTGATCATTTCGATGTCGATAAGAACTAATTTGCCGCCTAGTTCTACGGGTACGTTTGCTAAAAGGCCTTGGGGTTGAGCTGAGCGTCCGTCGTAAGCTCGTAATGCCGTGGTGGATGGTTGTAAGGTGGGGGAGACAAGATTCTGCCACACAAGGGTGGACATAATGCATGTGGAAGCTCCTTCATCGATGATGCATCGATACACAACAAGGTTTCGAATGTTTACTGATACTTGGAAAGCTACATTTGATGGAAATCGAGGTTCAGCTTGGTCTAAGTCGAAAGCCATCATGTGTGTGTCGTTAGGGTCTACTCCTCCGATGGCGGATAATAGTAGTTTTTGTTGTGCAGGGCATGTTTTCAGTACCTCTAAAGCAGACATAGCAGCAGGGGATTGTGCTAGGTCTTCCACGACGTTATAATTGGATGTTGCGCGAGCATTAGGATTGTTGTTAATCCTTCGCAAAGGGATGCGAGGGATTTTAGGTCCTCCGTCCAACGGCATATTTGGTATGCGTAGTGGTTGATTTGGTGGAAGGGAGGTGGATGCGTCAGTGGGAGGAGTTTCTGGGGGTGGGCCGTACTGATTCCTGGGAGTTTGGAGGTTGATGTCATTGGATGACATCATTAATAAATGGTGTGTGCCTGGATCCGCATGTTGATAATCAGCTGCGGCATAGGTGATTTGCTGCTGGGGTGCAGCAGATCCTTGTGGGGGATCCATAGGGTGAGTATTTACTACTCCCTGGTTTGGAAATGGGTTTTGTAATACCATGGGTTGAGGTTGATTAAGTGGAGCTGGCTGTCCAGCGTGGCCCTAGCGTTGAGCATCGTCAGCCCAAAGTTTACGTGCTTTCTCTAAATGGGGGCAGTTGTGAGTGTAGTGTCCATAGACTCCACATATAGAACATGGATGGTTTGTTCTGAGTTTATTGTTTTTGGGTTGCTTGGGATGATGATCAGGATTCTGGTTGGGAGGAGAAGCATTGTTATTATTTGGAGGATTGGGAGGTGGTGGACCTTGATTATGTTGTTGGTTGTTACCGCGGTTGCATCCTCTTCCACGGTTTTGTTGTCCACCTTGGTTGCGTTGGTTGTTTTGATGTTGGGGCTGATTGTGTTGTGTGTACACTTGCCCTTGAGTAGTGGGAGTATTTTTGGGTGCCGTAGGTGTGGGAGTAGGTTGCGGTGGATAATAAGCTGGTGGGGCTGGAGGTGGTCCAGTTGCCTGCTGGGGCTGTTGGTAACCCTGAGCTATTGGAGGTGTTGGGTTAGTTGTTGTAGCTTGTTGTGGGTAATACACTGGTTGTGGCGGGAAATGAATTGGGTTCTGGGTGGCCGGTTGGTTATAGTATGTGGGTGGTACATATGTCGATGGCGCTTGCCCATAGCAATGTTGTGGACAAGAGGGTCCATGAGTGTGATGAGTCTGATTCATTGGAGCGTACGAAGTTGTCGCTCCAGAATTAGATGCAGCCCTAGAGAGGTCTGGGGCATTGATGGTGCTCACCATGCTAAAATGTTTAATTTGCGGTGTGACTTGGCCGATAATACCATCAGCGGCAAGTGATGCCCCCGGCGCATCACCGCGTGAAGAATCGCCTCATGGGGCGTCTGGTATGATGGTGTAGAGATAGCCTGATTGGGCATAAATCAGGTCGAATTGCTGAGCTTTTAGGATAGCTTCTTCCTCTAACTGGGGTCGTTCGAAAGCAACAAAAAGCACTTATTGCTTCTGTGCTATAATAAGTGGAGGGATGCAACAAAATTGGTCAGAATACCAAAAGTCAAATTGTTTCTAGAAAAAAGAGGTGTTACTAGACTAAAGGTGGGTAATGTATCATGCAAACACCTAACTAGAAGTATTGTGAGTCAACAAATGAGATCCTCTGCAAGGTGATGAAATCCAAGTCAAACAATATAGAGTGTTGAATCAATGACTAGATATCCCCCTACCGGGAGGGATACCGGGTATACAATCCTAAAGAGTGGCAACTAGGATACCTCGTTCATGACAAGTTCGGTTGGGTGAATCTGCAGTTTGGTTCTATCGCCACTGTACACCAGGGGGATGTACACCGAGAACTTCGAAAGGTATCCTTCGGTTACTGAATGGATTGCGGTATTCCACTCAGACTTCCGGAACCATTCTGGCTACTTCAACCCTCCTAAGGGAGAGGCCTTCCCGATAAATTGGTTGATAAGTGTGTCAAAATTATAAGGGATTTTGGTACCGTAGAGGACAACCACTATGTCTCAAATGTAATAACTGAGGGGTGTTATTGGAACACCTATCCCCTCAATTCTACCTAACTACAAAATTCTTTTAAGTGCTCCCCAAGTGGGGTTAAAAGTTGGTTGAGTTTAAGGTAAATTTTAAGGCTCAGTTTAAATTATGTGGCAGAGTGGGTGCAAGTATGGTATTTAAAGTGAAATTGATTTGCTTCGCTTGGGCGATTTTACAAATGAAAGAAAAGACACTTCCAGTTTTGCAAAAAATAAAGGCGTTTTTTGAAATGTAAATGCTTGAAAAAAAACTATTCAAAAATAATGGATCTTTGAAATAATTTGAAGGAAAGAAAATAACATGAATACTTTAAGAAATAAAGGGATCTCTTAAAAATTGCTTGGGCGAAGTATCGAGCAAATAAACAGTAAAACCTTGATCTAGATAAAATGCAGAAAAATCTCTCTTTCAATTTCTGAAAATTTTGTAAAAAGACTTTTTAATGGAGCATTCTAAATAGTAAAAGATTTATTATGGCTGTAAAAATGCAGGAAATTTAATACTGTAAAATATGCTAAATGGGCAGAAAATACAGCAAAAAATAATTTTCAAAAAAATTAGCCAAATTGAAAAAACTTGCAGCGCGGGTTTCGAGAAAACAGCCACGATGGGCCGCACGGGTTTCGGCCGTGAAGCCGCGATGTGCAGTGCGGATTTCAGTCACACAGTCGCGATGGGTAGCGCGGGTTTTCGTCACACAGTCGCGATGTGCAGCGCAACAAATGGCCGCGAAGCCGCGATGTGTAGCGCGGAAAATGGCCGCAAAGCCGCGGCGTACCGCGCTAGAAAAAGCCGCGAGGTCGCGATGAGCCGCGCGACTGTCGAGCAAAAAACCGCGAGGCCAAAGCCGAAAACGGACACCGAAAAACGAACCCGAAAATGGAAATTTCAGGCTGTTAATGGAAATAGAAGGGGCCAAGATCCAGAGCAACAATGGATCTGATGTCTAGGATGGCAGATCTATGAATTAAAGTGATTAAAACTAAGAAAAACTATGATCTAAAGCAAAAAACTGAGATCTAGGAATTCGAAGCCAGCGGAGTCGCCAAAAACTGTTGGCTTGGTTTTGCAACCAAGCTTGAGTGCTATGGGCACCTATCAACAAGTGATAGCAGTTTCAAAGATTCAAAGCAAAAACAATTCAAAATTTAAATCTAAACTAAACTAGCATGTGCATATAACAAATAAATTTTTTTGAAAATGATTCAAGAACAAGAAATAAAAAGAATGAGTATTGTATTAAGATACCTCAAATGGTGAGGATTTGTGTTGAGCAACTTCCAAGGTGAGTAGCTCCAAGCTCCAAAGGTCTCTTCTCCAAGATAGCTACAATGGTCAAAAACTCATGAGAGATTTTGACAGCATGAGGATAGGATGATGGATGGATGGAAAGTGAGGAGCCCCTACCACCTTTTTATAGTTTTTGGTGGTGGGGAATATCATTATGGTTTTGAAGAAACCAATGGTATTGACCAACATGGTTTAGGTACCTTTTCCCTCATTTTTCATTTTTTGAATATTTTGAATATTTTTATTCCCTTTTTAATATTTTTGGGAATTTTGGACCATTTTTGAGGGGTTTTTATGCTTTTTGAGGAAAAATATTCATTTTGAGTGGAAAAGGGGGTGTATTAAGGTCTTTTGGTGACCTTTTGATGGCTTTAGAGGCTCAAATGATGAAAAAGTGGACAAATGGGTCATGTGAATAAGGAAATGAGCCAGTGAGCACTTTTTGGGTGTTAACACTAAGGCAAGTGACTTAGCTGTCTTCGGGATAAGTTTGGGTGGAACGGGCTCCTTTGGGTGTTTGTTTCCCTCTACAGTTATCAGGTTCTTATTGTCTCATTGTTTTATTTATATTGTATATCTTTTTTCTGAAAATGTTAAAATGTATCATGAACTCCAGATTTGTTTAGTTAGTATAGAGGATAATTATCTAATCTGATTATGTATTGTGAATGAAAGAATAGATTAGATATGAAGTATGATTGAATGAAATATTTCTATGTATTTTTCCACACACAGTTAAGTGTCGTACTCTAGTACAGAGAAGTTAAATTATAAATAGATCAGCATGATTTGAATATCGTAGTTAGAAGTTGTTTTATAAATATTTGTATTAGTGAATTTAATCTTTTATAAATGAAGTAAAATACTACTTATTTATAATACTGAACCTGTATTGGAAACCCTAGAAGTTGCTTTCACAATCAAACATAGGATATAATGTTAATATCAATTACAGAGTTATGGCTAACAGATATGCTATCACATATTGTTGCATTTTCATTGTTTATATTCAATAAACTAAATACACATTCATAGAACATAATTATTATATAATTATTAAACATAAACCATCGATAGAATAGTTCTGGATACTAATTACATAATCTTAAACAAGATTAATAAACAGAAATTCTATCATTTATTTAAATAAAACCTCATTTAAAAATTATCTTTAACTAAAAACCTACGGGTATTATATCCTGTAAGATCAAGTACAAATATAAAGGTATTATTTTCCTTATCAAACATTTTATGTAAAACGATACTGTATAATTATAATATACCGAAAACAGAGTTTTTCCATTGGTGATTTAAAAACAAATAACATTGGAATTAAATACTAAAATCACATTACTATACAGAATTAGTATGTCTCTTATAAACAACATTATACAGTCTAAGAATTTTAGCTAGGGTTTAACCCTGTAACATTCCACAACTTCACGAAGTGTTCAATGTACCCAGTATCATTTAAACATTATGAATTTAGATCAAGGTTCCTTCATATTACAACACACTTTAAATAGAGGTTGATGAAGTTTCATCGAAGGAATTATGGCCTGGTATATTTACAACATGAAAACAAACTTACTTGGTTAAGGGTTCGAGTCTCATAAGGGAACTCGCCCAACCATTTACTATGTATAAAATATTTAAAAAAAAATGAACTCATATTTCGGAACTATGTAAGGATTTAAACCAACCGAAAACAAATACAAAACATCCATTAAATACTTAGGGCTCGGCCCATATCTTATCACCACGAATCAAGGAAGAGCGAAGCCATAGATACAGGCAGGCTCATACCTGTGGCTAAAGTGAACTTAAATGTCTTAAAATAAACATCGTAATAACAAGAGCCAAGTTTATAAGCCTGGGGTTTTTTCCCAGCGATCCCAACACATTCAATGTTTTATAAAAACCATCAAATACAAAGTGGAAACTAATTAACGCAGTAAACACAATCGAGAAACAATCTTAGTTTCCAAGCTCGGGTGTAACCCTTTTATATCAATATCTTTTCTTTTCAAAATAAAAGCAAATCGTATTATAGTATAACATTACAGGGTTTTCGTAAGGACTGGCTTATGCCGAGAACCCAAAAACTTACACACATTATGGTTGTAGGATTCAACCCTAAAGGTTCAAGATTTATGCATAAACAAATCAATAACAACCGAAACTCGATTTTTTCCATTACTAAACAGCTTTCCAAACAAGTTTTACAAGAGTCTTAGATCGAGGGTTTGATACCCTACGAATGCATTCCAGAGTTTTCCATCAAACATAATTTCTGGCCAAACAAAACTTTAAAACCAAATTCAAGTTTAAACCACATCACAGCGAAGTATACACAGTTTGGCATCAATTCCATATCTCCATCTTTTACACAGCAGAGAGCTATGACTTAGGTTTCCCAAGAGAACCACCGAGGCTTACCAGTGCCTTGTATGCATATCGTCACCTTTAACCATCAATCTCTCACTTCTCAAGCTTCGTCAAGTAGAAAAACCTGTCACTTAACATCCACAAACCCAACAAGAAGAGATTTGGTTAATTAATGATGCAAGAAGACATTAAAAATATGAAGAGCTATCAATGTAAACTTTTGGGATAAGTTTACCTTCTTTTGTAACAGTAAACTCAGCCACGAAACCTCCATATCGAAACCTGAGAATACTCGAAGCTTCAAACCCTAAATAGTCGGGAGCATGTCGACCTCCCCTTCCACTACAATGCCAAATGAATTAAGTCACAAGGGTATGGTAGTCTTTCGAATGCACGGTTAGGGTTTATCCCAAAACCCAAGGCCATCACGTGGTCCATGCCACGAGGTTTCCATGGTGCAACCCACTAAGATCGCATTTATTCAACATTAAGTTTTAAACCTACCAATTGCCAACGATGATTTCCACTAAGTTATCATACTTTGGTCTAGGCGTTATATAGTTCATAAAGTCGGGTCGTGTTACATCCAAAGACCCATACATGTTTATGTTAAAATTTTATTAATGTAGTCGTGGGATCATAACCCTCCCCCATGTAATATTCTTACATAAAAACTATATATTATTAGGGTTGAATATTTATGTGATAAACTACGATCTTATACATTGGCAATAAAATGATAATATATGGAGATTTCTAACTTATAGTATGCATAAGTTAAAACATAAACCCTGTACAAATCTAGTATATACATATACTATTATATACTTGGTAATAAGCTAAACAAAACCATTTAAATGGGAATATAGTTGGGGTAGGTCTTACCCTAAGTTTCAAGTAGGTAAGTCTTCTACCCGTATGCATTTAAAATCAAAGTCGAGATAAGTACAACAATGACGTACAATAATTTAGACTTCAATCGAAGATATCACTTCACCTGTGATCTGTACAAAAGTAGTAATAGCATTAGCTATGTAATACCGAAGTAAGCCTCGGGGTATTTCATAGGACCCCCTCATCAAAGAAATTAAAAGAGTTAGTAAGCATAATTCATATATATTTCAAGCTGCAAAGACATAAATTAAATGTCGATCCATAAAGATAACAAAAGAACGATGTTGTCTATAATTTAAACAAGGACAAAAGCATTCATATATAAGTTTAAAACCACCTAAGAAATTAACACATAATTTCCGACATTAGTTACATAGACGTTATTGTCACTACAGTACTTAAACTAAATTACGACGATGCTTAAATAAGTACAAGCTGACATCATTATTATGAGTGAACAGCTTTTAATAAGACAGCTGTCATTAAATGCATCTTCCGCATAATGAATAAATAACATTTATACTATTCAAAAAAAAAAATTGTGAAATTTGGGGATGTTACAAAAGGATAGAGACCTTTGTACTACATAGAGGTCAAGAGGTCAATAGAGTATAATTAAATTATGCAGTATCCATGTTGGTGATGTGAGTGAGCTATAAGTCCTAGTTTATGAATCAAGGATTTTCCTATTCCATGGCTCCATTGGGAGACCCAATAAAATAACCCAAATTTGTTGAAGGAAGGTTGGCTCCATTCTTGGGTGAAGCACGGGCTTCCATTTTTCAAACAAATACTCAAAGGTCCCATAACCAATCCTTCCTAAGAATATTTTCTACACCACTACCATGTTTAAACATGAAACAAATCCACCCTCATACTAGCAAGTGAAAGATCAGAGTATATCCTAGCACTGGCCTTTAGGCATCTTCCATCCACATCTTCCGAGAACCCTCCATAATGAATTTACCCATAAAAATTTTGATCAATTCCTTCATCATCAACCCTTGAACCTTAGACAAATCCATACCCATCCCCACTACCATATTAACTTTATATTACCAGACTTTTATGCATTTCCTTTTTTTGGACCTTCACACCCATAAAACCTTGTTTTCCCCCTTTTTACTGGCCAGTCTTCTCTCCTTGTTAACCCTAGGAGATTCCTTTGCTTATAGGCCGATGTGGATGCCCACTTGTCTCTAACCCTCAACCCTTGGATTCCTTATGATGTAAATTGTGGAAAAAGTCTACGTGCGCAAAGCTTAAACATAAGAATTTTTACAGCTGAGAATAAACATTAGTGGCTTTTGTTGGAGAGTAACCATGTTCCACTCATGGAGACAACTCGAGACAAGCAATATCTACATTTGTTTCCTTCTTCCATATCCTATCATGATCTATTCTAGGTGAAGCCTCTCCTTCCTATGCATGTTCATTGAATTTCATTTCGTTTAGCATTCCCTAGGACGCAACCACAAAGAAGAAGGGATCTAAAAAAGTATTTTACTTCACCATTTGCCAACCAACTCCTGATGTGACCTAAAATTTATTATGGGGCTCATGGTGACATCATCACCATAGTCCAGCAGGTCTAGGTCTTCCTCCATGTTAAGTTAAGACTTAGCCTTTTAAGCTAGATCACAACAAAAACAAGCCTACAATAACCTTAATATGATCCACAAGCCATTCACTTCAAAATGACTCTCCCTAAGACAATGAATTAACTTATACATGTTCAATTTTAAATATTACATTTTTAAAATAATTTTTAGAAACATATTTGAAGAATTAAATTATATAATATAAAACTTTTTCCATGATATCTAAATTTATCTTAAAAACTTACATTTAGTTTAAAACGGTGGAAATTTAAATCTGTTATATAACAATATGTTATTTTAATTAAAAAAAATCCTATAAAAATGTATTTTATAAACAAACTTATAACCATGTAACTATACAAATAATCAAAAGCTCGATTAACAAATAATATATTTAAAATTAATTAATAATTATATTCTATGTTTTATATTATATAAATTTCCATAACTAACATCATCAATCTATAAAATATTTATGACAATACCTACATAATATAGACCATCTAACTTTTTTTTTCATAAACATAATATAGACCATCTATTTTTTATCATCAATCTATAAAATATTTATGACAATACCTACATAATATAGACCATCTAACTTTTTTTTTCATAAACATAATATAGACCATCTATTTTTTATTTTTTTTCATAGACCATCTAATATATAAACATATACATCCAAGAGGATATATTTACGGCGTTTCACTAGGATATATTTAAGCCGTAGGCATTTCACCACGAAGGTGCATAATCTCCAAGTTAGCTAAATTCTTTGCTAATGAAATCTTGCCACGTGGATGATTATGCTTCACCGCCGTCGCGTGCACTAATGCACTAAAACATATACATCCAAGAGGATATACTGCCACGTGGATGATTATGCTTCACCGCCGTCGCGTGCACTAATGCACTAAAACATATACATCCAAGAGGATATATTTACGCCGTAGGCGTTTCACCAGGATATATTTAAGCCGTACGGGTTTCACCACGGAGGTGCATAACCTCCAGGTCGGCAAGATTCCTCGAGAATTAAATCCTGCCACGTGGATGATTATGCTTCGCCGCCGTGGCCTACACTAATGCACTAATGGTACCTGCAAATAGTCCAAAAATGCTTCATTACCCCGATGTGATTCTGTAAATTCATGAAT
Organism: Larix kaempferi; assembly: GCA_027924585.1. NCBI lineage: Eukaryota > Viridiplantae > Streptophyta > Pinopsida > Pinales > Pinaceae > Larix > Larix kaempferi. The sequence goes on from BSBM01001121.1 coordinate 1,499,508, forward strand.
TCTTGGCATGCTAGATAAGTTATAATGGTATGCACTAATGGTACCTGCAAATAGTCTGAAAATGCTTCATTACCCCGATGTGATTCTGTAAATTCTTGGCATGCTAGATAAGTTATAATAGATGGATGGCATGCTAGATAAGTTATAATAGACGGAAGCGTCGACAGGAAGCTGCGAGATTTCTCGCCTATGCTGCCTCCTGACCTAATGTTACCTGCAAATAGTCCGAAAATGCTTCATTACCAAGATTTGATTCTGTGCTACCTCCTGACCTAATGTTACCTGCAAATAGTCCGAAAATGCTTCATTACCAAGATTTGATTCTGATTCTGTGCTACCTCCTGACCTAATGTTACCTGCAAATAGTCCGAAAATGCTTCATTACCAAGATTTGATTCTGTTAATTCTGCTGGGAGATGAGCCTCCTGACCTAATGTTACCTGCAAATAGTCCGAAAATGCTTCATTACCAAGATTTGATTCTGTGCTGCCTCCAGACCTAATGTTACCTGCAAATAGTCCGAAAATGCTTCATTACCAAGATTTAGATTTGATTCTGTTAATTCTGCTGGGAGATTTCTCATCGAAGCTCCCACATAAAGCTGCGAACCTCAACTATTACCTGCAAATAGTCCGAAAATGCAAATATTAAGCTCGGACAGACTGCGAGACTTCTCGCCGACGCTCAGGCGAATGTGTGCCGCTCCACAATATCATTTAAATACAAGCGACCGAACCTGCGTTCCCTTCGTCGCCGAACAAGCCATAACATCTGCGAAACATAAGAAATTTTCGTCGCCGAACAAGCCATAACATCTGCGAAACAGTCATTAAACAATGGCTAAATACCTGCTACCAGTTAGGGGAAAACTAGCGAACAAACGGACAAGATAAGCTGCGGCCCGCGACACACAATAACTTTATCTTGTCCAATGGTTTCAATTTTTTACTGTCATCTTGCTCGAGTTACGGAACAGGGGAATCACCCAGAATTAGTGCGGAAATCGTGATTTGAGCAACTCTTCAGCAATCTCAAAGGGCTCAAATTGTCATTTGACCTTTTTTATGATGCCGGATTCGAGCGATTACTTACTATTAAACAAATATCATTTTATAAATGGAGATATATTACTATTTTTAGCTTTTTTCCCCAAATCCGACCAGAATCTTATTTAAAAATTGCAATTTCAGCTACTTTGCAATCATTTTTTTAGCTTTTTTTTCCGAAATCCGACCATAATCTTATTTAAAAATTGCAACTTCAACAATCCAGATTTTGGAAATTGTCATTTGAATACTTCTTTTTATGCTGAATTCAGATTTCTGAAACTTAATATTTTTTTAAACCATTCATTCACTATTCTGTGAGTTTTTTCAGTCAGCATCAGCTCTCTCGCGCCAGTAGCATCCGCAGAAAAAATACTTTGTTTTATGCATTTAGTTTTAAAAAATTACACAAAAATACGAATTACAAATTTACGGATTAAAAATAAATAATATTACCAGTGTAAATGGAGGATATTTCCATGGAAAAGGCTCACATTGCGCATTTTTTTTGCCCAATACTACTATGGCTGTTCATGTTTTACAACTCACTATGGTTCCAACCTATCTCCAACTCTGAAAATAATCACGACTGAAAATAATCACGAGACAAAAATATTTATATTTCTGTTTTCCTATAGCAACAATTAAGGTAGGATACATTGCCTACCCTTGATCATTTAACTTTTCTGTATAAACAAAACTATGAGCGACAATTTGGCAATTTACTTCCTCTTTCTAGATGCAGCAATAAAATCTCAAGGCAAGATATTAATCGCAAAGAAACACTAATTTGTCAATCCGTGAGTCAATGAAGCTTCACGAAACCTGTAATTCTTCCAGTCTGACAAAATAGTACAAAATTCAAATAATATCAAGCACTGGGGCCTCTTTTAGGCATTAAAGAAGCTATATGCACCATTTCCTAGCCTCAAACCCTTCTTACAAGAGAAAACCCATTGATTTCTTAACAAACTCCAGTCAAATTCGAATAAAGATCAAGTTCGAAATCCATAACAAGCTAGATTAGAATAACAAATCATTTGTGTAACTATATCTGAAGCCGTGGAAATAACTGCAGGAAGATGGAACATCAACAGTTCTAGAGCTCGAAAGTTACCTGACCTGAACAAAGCGTGAAATCCATTTCGGACTAATATCAGCACTAAACTTCGTTTCACTCCATACATTGACCAGCGACAGTCTCCTTTCTCTTCTTATAGCCTTAGTTTTTTTTAAATTCCATCGAACCGCAACAAAGGTCATACTATTGCAGTTTTGGGCAGCTATTGCAGTGTTTCCTTGCAACAAATTTCAGTGATCTAGAGCTGGTGGAGCAATTGGAGGAACGTTGCTCTGTGGCATCCCTAAAAATCCAAGCAAAATGCAACCAATTGCTTTACTTTTCAGCGTAAGGGTCATGCATTTCTAGACATGTACGTGGTGGTTGTTGCTTTCCAAACTCCCTTTGCATGGTTTAAGCGTGGCAGTGGTGTTTTCCTCGGGAATGGAGACTCCCGATGCATGGTTTCGAAGTGGCATTTTTTAAAACAAACGTTGAATTTTAATTTTTGCTTGATTTATTATTTTGGTATATTACTGGAATTTGTCTTGGACAAACGTTGGATTGACGATTCGTTTTTGCCTGGCTTGAACGTGGCAATTCAACTAATCCATGCAATTCTAGACTTAATACATGCAATTCCAGGTTTAATAATTATTGTTTATGACCAGAATTTAATATGACCCGACATTGATTAAAGAATTAAAGAGCAGTGTAATGGTGTGGTTAGATTGCTGGATTTGCGTGAGAGGTAGACACGCTGGAAACAATATGGAGTTGATGATTAAAAAATATGCATATATAATGCTTTAAAAATTAAAAATTTGAATATGGCAGGTTTAAAACTCTTTCAACGGCCTTTCTCACGTAGCTCGGAATCTTTCTTTGTTGCTAGAACTTAGCTACTATTTCACTTGTCGTGACAACTCAACCAGCTCAATAACGGTCTTCCTCGCAACATTTGCATCCCATCATCCATGTGACATGCATGCAATGACACAGATGACAAATGGACAGCGAATGACAGATGACAATGTTTGCTTGAGTGGGGAAGATTCAGTGAACGTACATATAAGATACATTCCCTCCGTCGTCTCATAATGGGAACCACCTGTCGTGTCAAACTCAAGTCAAGAACTGCCAACTTTTAAAATCTTTCGTATGCCCATCCAATCCAAATTAGTAGAGCGAGAATGCTTGCAAAGGATTCCACACAGGCCTGCCTGCCTGCCTTTGAGAATAAATGTTTGATGGGAAACCACTAAAGGATTTATTTCCACTCTGGTTGGTTCTTCTTCAACAACCGGAGTAGAGGTAGATAACTGGAGTAAATGCGCTGGGACCTATGCAATTGCAATTAGCTTATCTGCTTAAAAATGCTTTCATATGCTACAGGAAATTAGGTATCAACTAACCAACTCAAAAAGCAAAGTTTTTCTAGAAATCACCGCCTCATAAAGCACAGGTTCTTCTCTAAATTAGAGCTTTTATGTTCCTCAGAGATCATAACTATAAATATTGAAGTTATGCCAAAGGTGTCGTTACTTTTTATTTTCTTTTTTAAGGCTTTCGTTTAATTAGATGATACTTGAGAAGGTTTTGGCTCCAAATAAATTGATAAGACAACCTTCAAATTGTTCTCGTCATTATTATTATTATGCATTATGTAATCGCGTGATATACACATTAACTAAGATGGCATACATAGTAATTATGGTTTCACTTATAAATAAATAGGTATACAATTATTTTATTTGTATAATATAATGAGTATGTAAGTATAAATTTATTTTATTTGTATATAATTTGAGTGGGGAAGTTGTTATTGTGGTGTTAATAAAGATTGATAAACCGCTTGAAGACTTAGTTGAAGCCAAGTGTTGTTACAAATATATGGTATTATAGGTGCCGAATAATGGTTGTGAACCGTTTGCTTTGAACATTTAATTAATGGATTTATGCAAAATGGGTTGATTTTTTTATTGATTGGTGTGGTGGTTTTCTAACAACATTATTTAATGTTTATATTAACATATGTTTCAGTTTCAGTTATCAATTCTCTTAACATCCTCTTCTCTTAACATCCTCTTTTAAAGTTTGCAGCCTCTTTTAAAGTTTACGGGGATTAATTCTCTTAAAGTTTACATGATCAATTTACATGATCAATGAGACTTTTAACATTTTAGATTATATTAATCTTATATTTTGTTGAAAATAAATACTCTAAATAATAATTAAAAAATAAATCTTTATTTTGATTTCAAAGATGCATCCTCTTAATATAATAATATCATTCAACTATATTACTCTAATTTTAACATAAAAAATTATTTTCAAAATCCTCTTAATATAATAATATCATTCAACTATATTATTCTAATTTTAACATAAAAAATTATTTATTGAAAATGACTATTCACAAATTAGATTCCAAAGATGCTTCTTCTTGATATAATAATATCATTTTTACTATACCACTTTAATTTTAACATAAGATTTATTTATTGAAAATGATTCTTCACAAATTATAAGTAATAGGTAACTTCTCAAGTTTATGACTTTAGAGTTTCATGTTTCTTCTTTCGGACAATAGTTTTATCTCCTTTGATAGGAGTGGCTAACATAAATTCAAAATATTTAAGCTATGATACCATGTTAGTTTTCTAGATAATAGTTGTATATCCTTTCATAGTAGTGGCTAACATAAATTCAAAATATTTAAGTTATGCAAGTTAGTTTTCTAGATAATCAATTAGTATTTCGTAGCATTTTTAATAATATTTAGGTTTATGCTAATAGATAGGAGTTCACTTTTTAGTTCGAGGTGAAGAGCCTATAAACTTAGTTCTCGAGCGAACCCCAATAATTTACTTCCTTTTGTGTTATTTAGGCATCAGAATGACGCTCGTCGTTAATAACTGATAACTCTTTGTTTTTGAGTGATCCAACCTATTCCCTTAGTGGGCTCAATTGTTCGTCGTTGAGTTGTGTCAGCGTTATTAGTCTCCTAACTTTACTATTTACACTCAACAACTAAACCATATAACTTACATGGTTTTACTGGTGGGGCCTTGGCCTTGAGGTCCTCACCAGAAACCAGTACAATAGTCAATAACTATTACAAAATAATAGTACATAAAGGAGGGATATTACATCCTCCTCCCCTTAAGAATAACATCGTCCTCGGTGTTCATACATTTCAGCAGTTCGTTTTGTATAATTTGGGAATGGTCTCCAATATCAAAGTCGGCTTGCGCAGATACTGCCTGTGTGTGAGTCGATATTATACGCCGACCATTATACTCCGACCATTATTACTCTGGGAGTGTTTCCCAACGTGAAGATGCTCCGACCATTATTGCTTCTGTAGTCGGCGGTCGGTCATTGGCTTCAATTACTCCGACCAGTGATCAAATTTGAAGTGTGGGTCCTAATTTTTATTGGAAGGGTATTTGTTCTTGAAGCCCTTCAAAGATAGAGGGAAATTTAAATAATTGTATTTTAATTGACGAGTATAAATTAACTAAACCCTTTTCCCCGAAAATGAAAAAAACAAATATTGCCTATCCAAATTTTTACAATGTTAAACAATTGAGCACTCAATATCTACTTGATAAAATTGTATATTTCCAATAAAATCGAATTTGAACACATTATTTTGACATATATGTAACATTAATTTTACAGTTCATTGAAATAACAACTATTTTGTTGTATTTTTATGGGTTAGACCACACTTCTTTATACATAAAAACTACTTATACTATGCAATAACCATATTGGAGCTTTTGCATGATCTTATGCATAGTGCAGGACGTTGTAACTAGATATAGTCTTAGAATAAAAGTAGAACCATGAGAAAATTACTTACCGTTAACTATGTACAAAAAGAAGCCACTAAGCAAAACGAGGCTATAATAAACCTGCAACCAAAATATACATATAAAACCAACCAAAACCTTAATTCAAACCGGAGAGAGGGAAACCATCCAAGCTTGAGAGATGTAAGAATGATGGGCATTAGGCCCCTAAGAAAAAATAATACATAGCTCAAAAAAACATTAAAAAAAAAATCCTCCATACCAAGCAAGTTAGCAATGCTAGCATCATAGGGCCCTGGGCATCAAATTTTGTTGTTCAGCACTTGTCGCAATGAAATATAGGTATGGGATGGAGTGGAAATGAAATCAAGCCTAATTCAACTGGAGCCTTGCAACTCACTGCATGTTTGAGTCTCGACAGTCTGCCTTTTAAATTGAACCAGAACAACAAAAGAAGTTCGTTAATGGCTCGATTTGCGAAAACTCTAGATACATGAGTAATTAAGAGCTCGAGGCTATAAAATTTGTTGTGTTTTTTACCAATCCATGATTCGTTGAATTCATAGTCATGGGCATGAAATTTAAGTTATTTAATGAAAGAATTAATCTATCTGTACCTCTATGTCGAAACTATTTTCCATGCCGATGCAAGCCACTGCCCTCCTTATTGTCTTACTAGAAGGCATGAGAATGAGGAAGATGACTTAAAATTATGGACTTCACCATCAAAGAAGCCTTACAATCACATTGGTAAGGAGTCATAAGAAGACCACAACAATCCGATGCGTCAAATCTCATATGAGAGTGCCAATTAAATATTTATATGGTAAATTTAATATAAGACTTACTTATAGTTGTATCCTACTCTTTCTGTCTTGATACATTTGATAATTTATGGTTGTCTCTGCCCCTTGACCCAATTGATATTATAATGTGAGGATGTGCATGCATAATAAAATTAGTTATGACTATGCGATGAGGATTTAAATAGAAGAGGATGTAAAGACATGCAATTTGTATATGTATTTTGGTGGCAAGTTTTGAAGATAAACATGGTGAGAAACCACATATGTTTGGAAGGACAGAGGGAGATTACACGATAATGATCATGTGCCACCCATCAAATTGAAGACAATTCCTGAGCCAATTTTTTTTTTTTTTTTTAATTTTATTAATAACCATTGTGGTACTTGATCTAAATTTTTTTCTAGCTCATTGTTTCTCTCTATTGTGTGCCCGGTGCCACCTATCTATCTCGATGCATAAATCAACCTCTGGTTGGTTTGTGGTTCTAGTTGCATGCCATTATTTTTAGTTGCATGCCATTGAGTGTTGTTTAGAGTTGTCGTGAGTCGATGACATTCATGCAAGAAATGAAGTCTTGTAGAGGAGGACTCATCAAAGAGGCAATATGAATTTAATTTTGACGAAAAATGAGTGGACATTGGTAGCTAGGTTCACATAGGAGGCTTAATGGAGATTTATAAGCATCTCAGAGAGGAGACTGGCACTGAGATAGTCTCCAGAGTAATTTTTGTATACGTACTGAGCATTGTATTACATTAATTGCCAAAATCCCACATAGTTTTGTTCAAGTATTTCTCCATCAAATGAATATTACTAAGATGAAGTTCATAGAATGTAAGATATTTACCATATGGAACTTGTAAACAGTGTCAGATGTGGAATGTTTTATTCCAGCGATAAGTTTCAACATTCAAATCTAACGACGAGAACTCTTTGGATTTACGTTTATAAGTCTGGTCAGCTCAAAAGAGTCAAGGTTTGGAGTGGGTTCTCTCCTCGTACTGGTGGTTGTTGGTATGGCAAGATCCAGCAGGAGGCTACATATTGGTCGCCATTCACGGCCCTAGGTTGCTCTGCTCTCACATGTGGGTGCAACTCGGACACCTCAAGGTGAATGCTGACAGAATCCGGACCAATATAAACTCTCCTTTCTCTGGTAATAACGACACTCTCAAGGAAATCCTTGTTCCTCCATAGTTCCTTTGGCTTCCACTTCTTTCTTTTCAGGCATGGATGTTCGTTGCTAGAAGTAGAAGACTGGCTTACCCAGGGTATTCTTGTTTTAAATAGTTATCTACATACCAACCAACCTTTATTTTTTATTTTTGTAGTCAATTAAATTTGTTTTGTATTTTTAATCCTTTTTATGATACTTGTGATGTGAAGGTGGAACCATTTAGGGAGAGCAGTGGAACTGGGTGATCATTAGTGGAGATAGGAATGGTGTTGGTTGACTTCATTTTTGAAAAAATTATCTACTATAAGTGGTTCATAAAAGCACTTTGTGTACAAGTAATATTATTTATCAAAAAAAATTCTTCTACATTTTGAAATAAAATGAATATTTAGGCCGTAGGTGTTTCACCAACGAGAAGCATTCCAGTCCATGTCGGCTAGATTCCTCGTTCATAGATCGAATGAAATGCTGCCCCGTGGATGGTTGTTTTTGTCTACGAGTTTGCTAGTATTACTTGTATGGTTTTTTCTGTCGCGAATAAAGCGTAATGTGTAGTCATCCAATATTACTTGTATGTTCAATCTTTAAATTTAGTATTTGATCATGTATGCGATTTATCTACTGGTTTCGGATGAAAGGGTGATTTATTTAATTTTCATTGCAACAATTTTTGTCTCCTAGAAAAGTTGGGCCTTCCGTTCCATGTTCATTTTGCCATTCCCTGTACTGTTTTCACTGCAAGTAAACGATGCACATCTTACTAATCTTAAACTATAGTGGTGCACTTAACATATTAGCTTCTATTTTGCAACTCTTGCATGTATGTACCATATATGTTTATGGTAGGACTCTTAAGCATATTATTGTTTAGAAGATTTTAAAGAGCTTGATAGCCTCCTTTTCCAAATCGTTAAATAACTACATGGCTTTTTGACATTTGGAAGAGCTGAATGATGATGACCTTGTAATCTTCACATTAGTGAATTTCTCTATAAAGGTGTTGAGATAGGATGCTGCGCTATATTATTTATCATAAGATTATTGAGAGTATTTGGGAAAATACTTCTAGGTTTATTGGTTGATAATTGAATTTTATAAGGTGAATTTTATTTTAGGCAAAAAAGGTTAATTAACTACTTGTGTGCATTTATTTTATGTGAAAAATACGATTGAATGGAGAAAAAAACTCTTTATTGCCTTTCTGGTTATTGCACTACTTTCAATTTGTACACACAGCTTACCTTAGCGCGAAGCAACTTCCAATTTTCCGTCGAGAGACACAATTTAGATAGTTCAAGCCCATATAGACTTGATGATGTTTGTTGTGATCCAATTTCATTCTTGAAATGATTTGTTGAAAACCTACGATACGACTATTAGAATTTTGAAGGATGACTTAAGGAGGGATATAGAGCCTTTAGGCAGATATGGATATCAACTATTCTTGTTGAACTAGTGTTAGATATCTCCTATTTGTATTTGATTTTGAGTTGTCTCACCAAGTTATCTTTCAAGGTTACTTTGAAAGTTTTTACATGATGTTTGGATGTGCTTCTATTAGATAGTTGAAAATTCATACTTAAATTGTGATTTTGTTTTATGTTTCAATGATACCAGTATGACCTATTGCCCATACTCTGCCTAAACTATTTTTCTTTCCTTGTGCTCTTTTCTTCTCAACGTTCCTTTTGCCCCTCCTGGGGCAAATGCTAGTTAAACATATATTACATGAATCACTACGTATTGTTTTTCCATTTCACCATTAAAATAATAATAATAACAACACGTAAATTTTTTTCCCATATTAAAAAAAAATATTATAAAGTTCACATGACCCAACTTTTTCAAACCTCCAACCATTTATAACCTTATCTAATTCACCTATTTTTAAGGTATTTGTGCAATTTAATAAATATGTTCTCAAATTTATATATTATTTACAAAGTACAATTTAGTAAATACAACTTTACAACTTTTAGTTAGAGCTTATAAAAAAGTGAATATTCCTCGGAGGAACTTATACTTGTTTGACCCACTATATTCATCTATAAATGAGTTCCTAGTACCACTTAAAGTTGTGGGACCTAAATATGGGGTCAATCCTTTATTAGAGAGGGAGAAATCTACTAAAGGTATTCCGGACTCATTAATATGTCACACTCATTAATATGACTTTTGTTTGGATTTTGATGTCTGACCTTTCTAGGAATTGGCTGTTCTACCCAACCAGTGCAAAAATGTGCACGTCAATTTCCTCTTCCATTATGTCATGATGTAACATTTCAATGTCTTTACGAGGAGACTTAAATATTATCTATTTGATAAAAAGGGCCAATGACAAACCATAAATGTTTTCACTTTACACATAAGATTGACTAAGTGAAACGAATAACATTACAACTGTTTTAATAGATGTGAGGTTACTCAACCTTGATCTTAACAACCAATATTGTGTGTCAATCAATGATCCACTAATAATATACAATCAAGTACATTAATTACCACTAAAGACAAGTCAGCTACTACCCACCGCTTGTGTACCATAGGGAAGGGTAATAAATGACTGAGTCGTAAATGACATTAAGGACCATTATGGTCAGATATTAATTTTACTAAATATCTCTAACATTTTGACTCTCCATTGAATTGGTAATATTGAATCTCCAAGAAAACGTGGGTGAAAAAATGTGTTTAAATAAACAATATAATCTGAGGATTTTAAGAGTTTTAATTCAAATTACTTTAAAATTGAATTTTTTTTATGGTTTTAGATTAAATTTGAAATATAATTAGGGATTTTGTTTTCATTTTTTAAGTTGCAATAAACTTCCATGAATTATAATGTCAATTTTAAAGACTACATTAATATGAAATTGTTGCTATTGCATTCCAAATTACAACCAAAAACTTAAGTCAAAATATTGACAATTTTAAAGACATTAATATTTTCCAAATATAGCAAATATAGATGACTGTAATGCTAATAATAAAGTTGTAAAAAAAGTCCATTGAAAATAAAGTCGTGGGTAACATCATTTTTATTTATACATAAGATTTACATTATGAAAATATTATCCTTTACATTATGAAAATATTATGCTAGTCTATATTTTCAGTAAAGCTTTTCCTTATATAAAATTTGGATTACATAGAATTCAATCGAAAGTAAACAAATGTTTTGATGCTCACATAGTGCATTGTAGGTATCTTAGGAAATAATGTATCCCTAGAGTCTCTATCCCATAAGTAGCTCCACATCACAAGTAATTAAAGGGTTTGTATGATTGCATCTATGTTAGTAATTGTTTTCAGAAAAATGTAATGAAAATGTCATGTAAGAAATGATTTAAATTCCAGTACAACTCTCTTTTCATTTATTTATTTTATGATTTTCATTCTATTTAAAAGTTTGATGTTATTATCAATATTTTTATAATTATGATAAAATTCATCCACATTTATCCCTATAACTATGTAGTAAAAATTTATTAACTTATATTTAAATTTTAAATATAAAAATACATATCACATAAATATGCTTAGTACAAGAATATCCATATGACTTAGTGTCATGAAAAGTGGTAAACAAATTGATCCATATTTATAAAAATAATTCAAATCATTCCATCATTCAAAAACATCATATTCAAGTGATTGATTAAATAAACCTCTTGATGTTTTCTCATACAAGTGTTATGACAAAATATCCACCTACAAACTTTGCTTTTGAAATGTGTGTCACCTTGTAAATAAATACACAATTAAGTGAATGTAACCATAAACACTTTGATCAAGTATTATGCACATCTATTCGTATGTATAACATACTTAATATAAAGAATTGTTTTAATAGTTTCAAATTTTCAAAAATAAAAAAAAATCAAAGATAAAAATCACAATAAGGTAGACATGTAGAACAATATTTGAAACAAGTTCAAACAATGTAATTTTTGAACTTTGGAGTAACTTTGAGGATGTTGCAAGACATTTAGTTTTGAATATGTCATTTAGAAATAATAAAATAAATGATAAAAACTATTTTAAATTTATATAATAATATATAAAATAAAAATAATTTTTAAAATATGATATTTAAATTAAATCAAAATAATTATAAATAATTCATAAAAAGTAGAATAATTGGTAATGAGAATTATAAATAGTTCATAAAAAATAGAATAATTGGTAATGAGTAATTGAGATGAGATAGCAAATGAAAAATAAAAAATTTAAATCCTCATAAATACTTACTTACAAAGAATTATTATTATTATTATTATAAATAAAACTTATATATATTTAAATACTCTCTATTAATATCGTATATATTATTAAAAATAATTATTTCAAATTATATTTTATTTTATAAATAAAAACTCTAATATAATTTGTATAACTTACTTAATATCCATAAAAAATAAATTAATACTCAATTTTATAAAATAATTTGTCAAACCCATCCCTGAAAACAATTTCCTAACTAAGTAATATATTTTATTGTTCTAATTCTCAAACTTTTGAAATATGTATGTGTTGCAACTTGTGAGGAGTTGGTAATGATAAAGTAAAAACAAGGCTTTGGGTATGTGTATGTGAATGTGGGATAATTTGGTATGTACATTTAAATGGGAACTTTTTAGTTTTATGTTATAAATGGAATTTATATTTTTTATTTATTTATATATTTTAAATATTTTTGAAAAGAATAAATTTGCATTTAACCAAATTAAATATTAATATGTTTTGATTTTCTTTTAAAGGGATTATTATTGGTGTTCAAAGGAAAGGATTAAATATATGTAATAATAAATATATATTATGGCGTAAAAGTTGATCATCCAGGTTGGCTAATCATATTTTTTTAATTCATAAGACTTTGTAAGAAAAGGTTCTAAGTTTTTGTTGATTTTGGTGTCTTCATCTCTATTAACATTCTTTAAATGAATTTTGATTTCCACCTGTTTTATGATTTTTCTCTTCCTGTAATGATCGGCTTTGATTATAATTTTTGCATTCCCAAATCCAATTTGATGTTTGTTGTTATTAATATGCTCTGTTAAAACTAATTTTTTAATTGTATTGTGTTTTAGATCTGCAATATACTCTTTTAACCCAACATTTCAAGACCTTCCTATCTCACCAATGTAAATATTTTTTTTTAACAGAAACAGGGGAATTTAACTGTATATATAAAAGGCTGTGCACAGCCATTCATTACAAAAATTGAGCCATAAGTCTGCTTTGAGAAGAGGAAAAGTACAGGTTTTACAATGATTTTTTCTCTTAAAATCCTTGCTCCTAATTTCCCTATGCTTCCTGTTCATTCTACTGGTATAGACCTTAACAAACTGTTTGCATAACAAAATACAGAAAAACATTTAAAATATTTGTTCTTTGAAAACCTGCGCTGTGAGCAAAATCCATCATTTCTGAAGAGTTCTTCTATCTGTAATTCGGGGGTACGAAAGAAGCAGCTTCATGCATGTCCTGATTTACTGACGGCGCCTCTTGAACCCTGCTGAGCTGAGTATAGCTAATGAAAACAGAGAGGTCCTCCTTTAAACTGTCTACCTTCCCCAGCATTTCAATAGTGTTTCTTTCGATATCATCAAGACGGGACTCAACGCAAGAGAGGCGTGAATGCACAAATTTGAATTCCGTGGTCTGTTCTTTATTCTGCTCTGCAATGGAACATACAGCAGAATAGGTCCTGTTGAGATATACTTTAACTTCTGATGTGAGCCGACTGAGGGTAGCTATAGCTTGTCGTATTCCTTCCATCGTGCTGCACCTGCTATCACGAGAACCTTCTTCAAACTGCCAGGTATCCGATTCCAGAACTGTGAGGTTTAGCTGCTGCAAGTCTGAGCCAAGCGAAAGTGGAATGTGTTGCTCCATGTCGCTGAGAGACCGCCTATGTTCCTTCTGCTTCATTAAGTGCTGGAGCGTGAGAGCTCTGGACGCAGGTGGGAAGCCACATGGCTTAGTCCTTGGCGCATGCTGAGGGGCGCGTGTATGGTGCTCCGGACGCCTGCCTCGGGAGGGGAACCTCCATTCCATTAATTTGAAACGATGCCTCCTGGTTATATCACTTAATTCGATGATATTGGTCGAATCCCTTTCCAAATCAATTAATCTGATGACGTGGCTCTTAAGGAATGAATTTATATCCCAATACATTATTTTGTAGCAATTGACCTTTCTCCAAATTGACTCCAATGTTGGCAAGCTTGTCGGCTGAGTCATTGAGATTTCTGAGGACGTGGAAGAAGAGAATATCGGAAGGAAGAGGCAGGGTTTCTATCCTTCTCCTTAGATTTTGTCTCATCGCTCCTTTCAAGTTCTTGCTTTTCATGCTCTGAATTACATGCCTGGAGTCTCCGATCACCTGGAGCTTTGCTATGTTTATGGAGGATGCATACTCGAGAGAATAGTAGATCGCCATCCACTCTGCTTCATTATTTGTTTTCGTTCCTAATCCCCAAGAAAAGTCTGCAACTATTTTTCCTCCAGGATCAAAAATAATCCCCCCCGCACCTGCCGCCCCACTCACCAATGTAAATATTACCAATGCTAATTTTTTTTTTTTTTTCAAAAAATGCAATCCTTGTTCAGGTTGATTGGCGAAGGGCCAAAGGGATGAGTATTTGAACTTCTATCGATATTTTGTGAATATGTCGTGTCTTCTCAATTAGTAAGGAATACGAATCTTTGGAGAGACCTTTTGTATATTACGAGTTTATATTAAAGTGTGATGGACTTGATATTCACTCTAAATTTCATGTGAGCTCTAAGGCACACCAAATTATGTTGTATGTAAAAAGAATATACCACATTGCATATTCATGATGTGACTGCCAACGTACATTTTTATGGGTTCACATGGGACAGCTGATTCATTTACTGTAAACTCTCTGATTGCATATTTTTTAAGCTTCAAAATGTTTTGAGAAGGGCTTGATATTATCTGTTCAATTTTATGATGTATAATACAATGGGTTTGACTTCAGAGGCACCGAAACTGGCTTTTTTTTAATATCTTAATGCTATAATGCTATAATGATGTGGTGTGTAAACATGTACTTAATGCTATAATGATGTGGTGTGTAAACATGTATTGATAATATAATTTGGAAAATTTGAGAGCTTTGATTTCATTATCATGAATTTGATGAATTCATTTGATGCAAATGAAGTTGATTAGTGCAGACAATATTATTAAAGGTACGGTTATTAATATTTATTGTGAGGCATTTATGTGGAATATTAACCAAAGTTTTTTATGCTACAAGGAAGGAAGCAAATAAATTTATTGTGTTCCAGAAAGGAGAATTATTTAACATCATGCATGATTGTAACGTGAACTATGTTCAAGCTATCACATACCTGGAAAAAAAAAGCATGACATGAATTCAAAACAAGAAAATAGTTGAATCTTAATCTTTCTTAATCTTAGTTTGTGCCTCATAACACAATAATAAAAATGGAAGACAAGGATGAAGGCTAGGTAGGGAGGCTACAAAAGCCTTACTTGTGATATATTGTATCTTGTTAATTGTTTAAAATTGTAATTACGATAATCACTTTATGAGTGTTGATGTCATCTCTAAAAGGTATGTCAACATGGTTAAACTGGATCCTTGATTACACTTTTGTCATTGGCTAGATCCTTTTATTATAATTTTTTCATTGGCAATGCTTTGGTGCCTGAATGATAAGAAAACACAACGTAAAGAAGGGACTTAGCTAGGATTGGTTGATGACATGGAATGATTAAATAAGTGTATGTGGTTTGCCTTCCATATCATTGGGTGCATATAATGATTCTAATTATGCATGGCATTGGTAATGTGAACAATATTTCCATGAGACAATGATCACATTTTTTTGTTATGAAGGATGTTGTATCCATTCACACTTGTCTGTTGTATTTGATATTTATGTATTGCTTTGATGCTTGCACAAGGTACAGATTTTGTCATTTATCATGGAATTACTTTCTTATAATATGTTGAATCTCGTTTGGAATTTTGATGTGAAGTATGCATTTAATAAGAAACCACCAAAATCACTCCAATGAGTCAATTGAGTTACATGACATGAAGGGGGGGGGACATTTATGATGTCTAAACAAGCATAGAATTGGATTCAATGACAAGAGGTGATATGGATTCCACCCAAATTTATATATATCTATATTAATACAATGAAGTAATAAATAAATAAAAATGGTTTATCCCATTGTATGGCCAAAGAGAATGTGAACAACATGCGATGAGCAATTGGGTGATAAAACTCTCATACACCTCTTAGTTATATAAACCAAGAGGGATACATTGAGTCAACTTTCTATTCTATGGTCAAGAGTAGAGTGGACCATAAACTAATTGCAGAATTTGCATTATAATTTTAGACATACATTTTCAAAGAAAGTAGAGGAAGCCTTGCTAGAGTTTGCTTGTTCGGATTGAATTGAGCCTCTCAATGACTTTTGCTTCAAATCTAGAGATTATGTGCATCCTTTCTTGTGTTATGTCAACACTAATGTTAAATATATTTTCTTGCAAAGATGAACTTGGTTGACATGTGGAGTCTTATACTCAAGGCAATGCACATTTCCAATCATTGGTGTTGTGATGTTGATTCATGGACAATTTCTCTTGCCTTTGAGCCCAAGACATCATTCCTATTCCTCATCGAAAATCCTTTTGTACAAAACTTTAATAGATTTAATTCATCCACACTGGTGTTCTTTATTTTTTAATTAGGTTCAATTATGTCTTTTTAGTGGAATATATTTATAACTATATTAACACAAGTAGTGGTAGGAGCATAGCTTGGTGGGTTAGCTTGAGTGGTTGAGTGAACATGTGAGCTACAAGTAGGAGGTCACGGGTTCAAGTCTCGGGGCTAGCTATCTATGTGAATGTTGAGGGCTTCACTCGATGTCCATGTTGGATTAGGCTCCATAATCAGGGCCAACAGTTTATCTTGTTTACCATCCATGAATCATGGGGAAGTACTTGGAGGGTTTTTTGCAAGGTTGTTCATTGGAAAAAAAGTAGTGGTAGGAATATAAGTGCATCATTTAAAATTTGAAGCCAATAATATACTAGCAATTGCCCCAGAAGTTGCAAAGGAATGCGGATAAAAGTAGCACATAAAAAGATTCACACAAGTATGCTTGTTCTCCTTTAAATGATCTTGTTTACCATCCATGAATCATGGGGAAGTACTTAGAGGGTTTTTTGCAAGGTTGTTCATTGGAAAAAAAAGTAGTGGTAGGAACATAAGTGCACCATTTAAAATTCAAAGCCAATAGTATACTAGCAGTTGCCCCAGAAGGCGCAAAGGAATGCGAATAGAAGTAGCACATAAAAAGAGTCAAACAAGTATGCTCATTCTCCTTTAAATGAAAGTGTTAGACAAGTATAGATGGTATGCCATTTAAAAAGCAAAGAGAACTCATAGTTATGTGCAATGCATGACCTTCAACACTCCAATTTTAATTTATGAAAATTGACATAGCTGAAAATGTATTTATACATTGAATCAATCTTAGCTATTTTAACTTATAGTTGCAAAAAGTTATGTGTATTTCACCATATATATATTTTAAAGGTTGAAATTTTATTTATGTGAAGGTTTATGTATTAAGAAATTATTTAGATAAGAAAAATGTGCATTCGATGTGATGTTCCAAGTCATTATGAAAATATAATAACCTATTGGTGTTTTTAAATAATAAACCTCTATGTGAAACTTGGTTGAAATAAAATATTTGCATTTGTCAATTGAGTGTAGATGGGGTGGTTGGGAGGAATGTTGTTATCCTCCCCACCTAGGTTCAAATCTTGCTTTGTGACACTCTCTCCTTGGGGGTAAACTCTTTCACACTTTCTATTAGTTATTTCTATCGGCTTTCCTTTGCACCTTATGGGGCAATTGCTAGTTATACATTAACAAACACAAGCCAAGAATATCTTCTAACTTTTATTGTCTATCACAAGAAGCACGTATGATGAGAGTTTCTAAACAAAATCCTATTTATATGGGTGTCAATTCATAGTTATATTTGTTACACCTAAATCTCGTCACCATGAGTCCTGTGTCAGCTTCATGCCTCAATCCCTGAAGTTTCCCTGACCAATAACACTCAGAGTAAGTTGTTAACCCTTGTGTCCACCTTTTCTAGTGGCACTGGCGCAGGTTGTCATCCAACAATAGGCGCCAGATCATGCCCGACGCAAAGTGTCATCTAGCATCCTGCGCCAGTGGCTCAGGTTGCCTTCATTCATATTGTGCCACCCCCTTCCTGGCGCAAATTTCCTTCATGCAGGGTGCGCCAGAGTTGGTTAGATTGGATAAACAAGGGCTTCGAGCGATTTCTCGAATCATGGTGAGGTGTATGTCTATCCCTGACTAGTAGGTGAGTTGTCCTTCGGTTCCCTAACGTCAAGGGAGGATCCCTTAGACTTCTTCCATTAGTTCTCAACCTACTCTATCCACTTCGTATTATAAATATGAAGCTCATCTCCATTGGAAGTGGAGGAAGGTCTATAGCACTCTCATGCTAGTGGAATTGGCTTAGGTGATCTTTGTACATCCTTGGGAGTCTTACTTCATCCTTGGAGGCTTTGGCTTGGCTTGTTGGAAGGAAGGTTGCAACGTTAAGACATAGGTTGTAACGTTCTTCTCTATTGTACTCTCCTTTATTACAGTTAATACAATCTCTTCCCATACACATTATTGTGTTGTTAATGTTTAAAGCTTACCTCCTTAACTGTTAGCTTAGATCAATCATATGCGATATATGCTTCTATTGCTTTTTTGTGTCTGTTTGTTCAACGGGACTTTGCAGTTGTAGTTCTAAAGGTTCTGGAGCATTGGATCAAGTAAGGAGCCAAGGGAATTGTGAATCTCAGGTAAGAGACTTACTTGTTATCTCACACTTCTTTCGATCTAGGGGAGTTGATTGCATTCTGTATCTATTTTTTGCTATATCTAGTTAGACTAGGGAGATATGGCCTTTAAGTCCGCTTAGGTAGATTGTCCGAAAACAAATCTAGCGACCATACTATGGACACTTCTACAATGACGTAACCATTCTCCCCAGTCGAGGTAGGATTACAGTGCGTGAAATCTATGCCCCATTTAGAAAAGGGGTTGACGGCAAGAACCGGATGTAAAGGGGCTAGATAGGAGCACTTTTTGAATTGAAAGTGTTTGCATGGGGGACACTTGTTAATGGCATCAATACAATCCTTGAAGATCGAAGGCCAGTAGTATCCTGCGCATAGTATTTTCTGGGTTGTAGACATCCCAGAGAAATGACCGCCACAAGCCCCGGAGTGACAGTCATTCAGTATGTGTTCAGCCTCCTCATGTGTTAAACACCGTCGTCATATACGCCACCACGCCAAATACTACTTGATCATTAGTGATACCTTGTATCATCGTGGTGTTGACTCCATCCTTCAATGGTGTTTAACACACAAGGAGGTTGAACACGTACTGAATGACTGTCACTCTAGGGATTGTGGCGGTCATCTCTCTGGGATGGCTACAGCCCAGAAAATACTACGTGCATGATACTACTGGCCTTCGATCTTCAAGGGTTGTATTGAGGCCGTTAAGATGTGTCCCCCATGCCAGCACTTTCAATTCAAAAAGCGCTCCCATCCAGCCCCTTTACATGCGGTTATTGCCGTCGACCCCTTTGCTAAATGGGGCATAGATTTCACGCACTGTAAGCCTACCTCGATCGGGGGGCATGATTACGTCATTGTAGCCGTTGATTATTTCACTAAATGGGCCAAGGCTATGCCTACATACAATGAATACGGAAAAACCGTTGCACTCTTAATGTTTAACCATGTCATTGCGCGATTCAAAGTCCCGCAAGCCATCGTTACCGATCACAGATCTCATTTTCAAAACACGATGGTATATGAATTGAGTGTCAAATTGGGTTTTTGCCATGAGAACTCAACCCCATACTACCCACAGTCCAATGGACAAGTAGAGGCCATCAATAAGGTCTTGAAAACCATGATTCAATGCATGGTGGGTACTCACAAATCAAACTGGCATAACATGCTCTTTTCTTCCCTATGGGCATACATGACCTCCATTAAGACTGCCACCGGGTTCACACCTTTCCAATTGGTTTACGGATTGGAGGCAGTTCTACCGATAGAGTGTGAAATTCCATCACTGAAATTTGCTGTCGAACTTCTCTCGCACACCACTGCCGAGGAAGAACATTTCCTTCACTTGGAAAAACTCGATGAAACCCACCGCGATGTTTCTCTTTCCAATGAAACGCATTAAATCCCAGTACGATAATTCATTCAAACCTCGTGTTTTTAACGAGGGGGATTTGGTCCTCACATATGACCAGAAACATGATAAGTTGGGGGCAGGCAAGTTTGAGTCCATGTGGCACGGGCCATATGTTGTAAAACGTGTCTTGGAGAAGGGAGCTTATGAGCTTGAGGATTATGATGGAATATCTATAGGGGAGCCTCGCAATGGGCTCTACCTAAAGAGGTACTACACCTTATTCTTTCACACATTAGTATCTTGTATATACTGTACATGGTGTGTGTTTTGTGTGGTGTGACACTTTGCTTTAGTGTGTTAGGATCTTGGCTTTATGCTTATATCATGTTCTTTCTGCATGTACAGATGGAAACTTGTTTTGGATTCATTGACAGCGCCAGCCGACATACCTATAGCCTCTCTTCGGCAACCTGGGTACTTTATTCCCCTACCGACGATCTCATTAGTTCAGGAGGGATTTGTCTAGGGTACGCAACCAACAACGCCGCAGAGTATCACCCGGTGATTGGAGTCTTAACCGACGCTCTTTCCATTTGTATGGACCACATTGTCTTCCACCTCAACTCACAATTATTGGTCTCCCGCCTCAACCGTGTCTACACCACCCGTGATCCCACATTACTCCTTCTTTTTCGACGAGTACGTCTCTTGGAGAGGTCCTTTAAATCTGTTTTGTACCTGCACATTTCAAGATACATGAACACCATTGTTGATTCCATGGCCAATTTCATATTAGACTGGTACATCGCACACACATGAAAACATTCACAAACATAAAAGTGGCACGACATGTACACAATGCATAAAAAAACACATAAACAAGATCCCATAATCATCCATAAGAACATAGTGTACAAATCCACCTTGGTTTTTTAATATATCATATCCAAATGTAGTACTGATACAAAAATCTGAAGCGTATAAGATTTCAGTAAATATCTCCTGATACAAAATCTGAAGCTTGTATCTTTCAGTACATAAACATATACAAACAAGCCTAGTCTCCACAACGCTCGTGGTAGAAGATGATCGCCCTCGCTACTTTCCTAAGTAGCGAGCCGAAACGCTCAGACACTCCAACAGTCTAACGTTGATACCAGCGAGGTAAGTCATGAACCCTCAGCTCTATGATGTCTAGAGTCAAACGCCAGAGGTTCTCCTCCAGCTCATCCAACTCCTCGACGGTATCACGCACCGCGACATCCATCATCGGTACTGTCCCTCTCCGCGCAATTGGAGAAACACCAACTGGTCGTGTCAGGACCACATCTGCATCAAACATATGTTGACCATCAGTACTACTCCAAAAACATCTAAAAAATATAAAATGAAAAAACACAACAGAGTTTTCGTTACCCATGTCGCCCCACTGCATCCCCTCGGGGAGAACCAGGTCCGGGTCACCCCTGTATTCAATACCATCATAAGGGAATTCCTCAACCATGAGGATCTGACCCCTCAACCATCTGAAGAAGGGTGTACCAAAAGTGATGATGGGACCACCGCCACCATGGTGGGACATAACCTCTATCCAACTGATCATGTGAGGATCTCGTAGATCCAAATCTTCTATTTCAACCTACAGGTGCAAATGCGGCACCCGCTCCAAGAAGAATGAGACTACGATTGATCTATAGTCGAACTGCTTTAGCGCACCACGTCGACATTTGGTGAGCTGATCTCGTAGGTTTGCGAGGAGTCCCTCACACCAGTTGAAGAACATGGGAGCCATGCACTCCTTAGCGTACAACATATGGGACTTGCTCGCCAGATGAGCATCCCTACTACCTGCCACCCTCTTGATGGTAAACAAAATTGTGCGGAGGGATAGATCTCTGACCTCCTTGATGGGACTCTTCCCACCTACCATCTGGGAGCCATCAGTGCACCACTGGTCTATCAAGTTCTCAGTGGTTCAGTCACTCCCTTTCGACCCTGATAAAGATACGGGATTCCCTCGCTGAGACAATCCAGTCAAGAAATAGATATCATTGATATCTATCATCAGTATATGGACCCCAATCTGAAAGTGCTACTGCACCGGATCCCAACACTGGATCAAGTGCTCCAATAATGTCACTTGGGATCTCATGCCCGAAACTTGGAAGTACTTCAGTAACCCACAGTTCCGCAATGCGGCCACGCATTGTGGATCATTTTTCGCTTGAGGATCATCGACCTCATGCTCGCGTTCTCGCCATTCGATCACCATAATGTCCACCCAAAACCTGTCCAAAGGAAATTTAAACACTATTAGAAACTTTTCCAACTATCACACTCATCCATTTTTGGCTAGGTTTTAACCTTGCCAAACAGACTTGCGTCGGCACAGCCCGTCCTTGCAGACAAGACGCTAGCAGCGCAAGCCTCTATGTCGGGCTCGTCGGTGCAGTTCCCGAAAGGGGAAACTGCATCGGGCCGAGGGCACAATTTCCCTCCAAAAAGCAAGCTCAAAACCCAATAAAATGGACAAGAAATCAAATTTTAAACCACTGGAAATGAAAAGGATGGGGATTAGGCCTACCTGACACCGACGGCACTGAAAATGATGGATCACGGTTCCCGCAATCGACAGATGAAAATTGCACTCCAAAGGGTCACTTTCACTTCTCAACTTGGTAAAAAACAAATAGTAACTATTTTTACTATTTTTCCCTATTTATATTGAAAAAGGTATATTTCCTTTTTTAATTTTATTCATTTATGGGTTATTTTACTATAGTTGGGACTATTTTTATATTGAATTACTCAACTAATCATTTTGACCGAGTCTTTGGAGTTCGCAGGTGATCTGACATGCCATATTATGATCTTTGGTTGCGATCGTAGTCATTTCACACCCGTTGCAAGGTGTGAACAACTCTTTGAGCATTCTTTGTGTCATTATTCTGCTCATTTAAATCAAATATTAATGACATCGAGCTCACTCTTTGTTCCTTCTCGGGATCGTAAAACGATGAGAATAAGTCATCGAGTTATATTTTATTGCTTTTCAGGCTTGTTAAAATTCTACAAAAAAGGAACCCCCCAGAGTACTCTTTTAATCTCTTTTCGGGCTCCCTAAACACGAAACGATCGCCAAGCGAGCTTGATACATTCCCGCTTGTAAAAGTACTTGAATGATCATCTTTCTGGTGATAATTTACCCCTTTTTCGAACCAGGAGGCACTATTTACGAAAAAGGAGCACTCCATCCAACCATGGCTGGAAGAGTTCTCTTTCGCATTGTTTTACCCTTTTTTTGGGCGAAGAGACTAACCTTACGAATAAAGGAATTCTGGAGTCTTCTTTAGTTCTTGTCAGACTCTCTAAACATGAAATGACGTCGAGTTTACCTTCTTTGGAATTGTTAAAATATGACATAGAAGGGCCTGTTATGGGACGAACCCCTCCTATCCTAGGTTCGTAAAATATTTGGGATCGGACTCATCCATGGGATGAGCTTTATTGAGCATCTGTTACCCTCCTCAAGCTCGTTAAAAAAAAAGAGGTACTCATCAATCATGATGGGGAATAGGGATGATATTGTGTTCATCATAGTTATGGTAGTACATAGTTGCTCTTGAACATGGCACTTAGTTGCATATGCATTTTAGTACTTGGGAAATCCGTTTGTCTTTGAGTCTTACTAATTCCATGGGTATTATCACTCCTTTAGGTCATCTGAAGAATGCTTCCATCATCAGTTGCATTAGGGGTTGGTATCATTCTCGTCGTTTCAATACTGCCAAGTCATGCGATGCCCATGTTCAAGAGATGTTCGTTATTCATTAACTGCAATCACAGTACCTTCTTTCATGTTGGCTTGCCGTGAGTCAATCTTGCACACCACTCTACTATTCGATTCACTCTAAACATCTGTGATCATGTTTCGTGTCAATGATGGGGGATTCATCATGGCCCTCCTTCGACGGATTCATCCTTGTTGAATTCAACACATTATCCGAGGATAGAATCTAGAAACCAATCAAGTACCTTGGGCCCGCATGCCTCAACGGCGGGTTACCTCGCTTTCAACATGAGTTTACATCATTGACTCTTGATTGAAAGATCCCGTCGAGTGTTCGACCTCAAATCATTAATTCACACTCGATGGTATGTACTATGGTACCTTGGGAATCATTGACATTAATGGTGATTTCCCTCCCATTTGTTAATGGTATACATTAATGACCGGTAATCAAGTGGTTTCTACCATGTTCGACTCCAAGACATTGTAATCACATGGATAGATTCGTATCATTGAAGATTCGGCTTGAAGAACCTGGGTTGTTTCATATTTTACCCAGGTTGCGATAGATATTTTTGAGTCATATCACACGGATCCACATTGTATTGGTCGTGGTTGTGTTATCATCTCATCATGGATCTACGATTATGTCCAGTAGACATGATTGTGTTCAGTCTATCTTTACTACCATGGATCTTCAATGTATTGGTCGACAGCCATGTTGTGAGTCATGTGAGACTTATATCTCGAAGTCAATAGTATTGCAACCACACCTTCCAACCAACAAGTCCTTTCCATCTATCTTGCAAAGCATATCACCTGTCTTATTTTTCCAGCTTCATGCTTTGGGGGGCATTCTGTTACACCTAAATCTAGTCACCATGAGTCCTATGTCAGCTTCATGCCTCAATCCCTGAAGTTTTCCTCACCAATAACACTCAGAGTAATTTGTTAACCCTTGAGTCCACCTTTTCTAGTGGCACTGGCGCAAGTTTTCATCCAGCAACAGGCGCAAGATCATGCCAGATGCAAAGTGTCATCTAACACCTTGCACCAATGGCTCAGGTTTCCTTCATTCAGATTGTGCCACCCCCTTCCTGGTGCAAATTGCCTTCATGCAGGGTGCGCTAGAGTTGGTTATATTGGATAAACAAGGGTTTCGAGCGATTTCTCAAAGCACGATGAGGTGTATGTCTATCCCTAACTAGTAGGTGAGTTGTCCTTCGGTTCCCTAACCTCAAGGGAGGATCCCTTAGACTTCTCCCATTAGTTCTCAACCTACTCTATCCACTTGGTCTTATAAATATGAATCTCCTCTCCATTGGAATGGGAGGAAGGTCTATAGTACTCTCATGCTGGTGGAATTGGCTTAGGTGATCTTTGTACATCCTTGGGAGTCTTACTTCATCCTTGGAGGCTTTGGCTTGGCTTGTTGGAAGGAAGGTTGCGACGTTAAGGCATAGGTTGTAACGTTCTTCTCTATTGTACTCTCATTTATTACAGTTAATACAATATCTTCCCATACACATTATTGTGTTGTTAATTTTTAGAGCTTACCTCCTTAACTGTTAGCTTAGATCAATCATATGCGATATATGCTTGTACTACTTGTTTGTGTCCGTTTGTTCAATAGGACTTTGCAGCTGCATATCAGAAGGTTCTGGAGCATTGGATCAAGCAAGGAGCCAAGGGAATCGTGAATCTAAGGTAAGAGACTTACTTGCTATCTCACACTTATTTCGATCTAGGGGAGTTGATTGCATTATGTGTCTATTTGTTCTAGATCTAGTTAGACTAGGAAGATCTAGCCTTTAAGTCCGCTTAGGTAGATTGTCCGAAAACAATATTACAATTTTTTTCCTTATTTAATCAGGAAAAGTGGTGTTAAATAATTTCCAAATAGTTTGTATGAATTTTAGTTATATTATACTAGTATAGCTACTTAACTTGTGTTCAATGAATGTCGATGGGCAAGTTAAGTTGTCGTGCAAACATTGGCAATAATTTCAAAATCTTTTGATCGAAAAATTATGTCAATTGATAGCTTCCTAAACTAATAGAATTTGGTTAAAATTTTGATAATGTTTTTAAAATCTTAAGACAGTAATAGATAAAAGTAGTTTTCACAGTAGTGATTTCCTCAGCTAGATTGAAAATTAATTTTATCGAATTAGCATGGGAAGCAAGAAGACATGGAAAGCACAACAAAGCTCATTTCTAAACGAGTTATTCCACCACCATGAGAGGCTTGAACAATATATTAAGGGAACACGCAGTATCAAATTCGAAGTTATTGCATCCATTCAACCAAAAATTGAACTCCATTTTTGGGAATGATTTTACAAATCATAGCCTTTTAAATATTGTTCAACATGGAGAAATGATAAAGTGTATAATCTGGCATTGGCATTACCAACAAACAGAGGAATTCAAAGTGAAGAAATGGTTAAATGTATAACCAAGTGTTGGGAATTCCAACAAACAGAGGACTTTAGATGGACAACTAAAACACAATCTACCATCCCCAACGAAAATTTGAGAACACAAACCAACCTACATAAAGCTTTACCCACCTTCTACAAAAATCACACCCAACCCACGTAGAATTTGAGTACCAGGAGCAACCGACACAAACCCTAAAACATTGTTCCACTAAATAAAATTCGGCATATAGAGCATTCAATGACTGCATCCAATTAGAAACAAACAAAAATTAATGAAGCAAGCCCCAAATGTAACTTTGGATCATTCTTTGTATCTATTTCGAACCAGTCATCAAATTCTATTCTATCTTCACACTCCTACGAAGATCTAGCACATATTGCAGAGGAAAAGCCACCAGTAGTTATCAATTGCAAGAATGAATTGGATTTGTTAGTGGTTGTTTCAAGGTCATTAGGATTTTTGAGAACCCACATAGCTAGCACATCTACCCAAAAACCTACAAGAGTGAGATAATTTTTTTGCATGAGTTTTAATCATTAGTTATGTTGATTAACCAATGATGACTACCATGAATCTTCCTAGATTTTTCAGGATTCTAGAGATCGACCTCCATCCCAAAAAGTGGAGAGAATAACACCTATCGTCGTAAAGAAGGATATTACTTCCTTTTTCTAATTAATCAAGAAAACAGTGTTAAAGAATGTCCAGATTGTTTGTATGGATATTCATGGGAGAGAGTCTCAATGAGAGTGTTTTAGGCTTATAATCACTTTTTAACAATATCCGGCTAACCATGATCTTCACGTTTGTTGCTTAACCTCTATAGGTTACAACTTCTATTTGAAGTTGAACTATGTTTCAATTTGAAAAAGGGGCATGCCAAGGGCTTAGCCCTCGACCCATGTGGATATGCCAACACCGAGGCATTCAAACTAGAGGATACAACAACCATATGTCATTGCATATGCTAACACAACAAACCAACAGTCCAATACACAGGCGTTCCAACAACGAACCCACAACACATACCAACACATCGAAACCAAACACCAACACAACACTATATTATATTGATATCACGTTAAAAGGGGAGGAACGAGAGGCCCGTGGGTTTGACCCCGGGACCTCCGTTTTCCATTACAACATATTATCAATGGGCCACATCCCATTCGTTTGGAAGGATATGGCGTGATATTTTTAAAAGTTTTGTGGAGATTTGGATCCCGAAAAAGGGCACGTAGCCACCATTCCGGGGCTCCAAAAACATTATATAAAGCCCCTTTTCATAGCCACGAAGGTAGTAGTTTGGCGCCCAGTGCTTGCACAGATCCCGAGGTGGGTTGAAGGTGCAGGAGGTACAATTCCGTATAGCACATGCAGGAGTGTTCTCTATTTTTGTGCCAGAGGAGGCCTCGGGAAAATATGTTGAGTTTATACTCATTCTTCTCAGAATTTAGAGAGGAACGCAGTGGTGCAGTCTGTTTCTATTTTTGATCGACAGAACTCAAGAGTGTTTCCAGAACTCATGTATGTAAGTTTTTGAAGACTCAATAAGATCGTCCTTCTCATTCGAAGTGGCCCGGAGACATATCCCAAGAAAGGTGAACTCCATTATCATCTGTTGTCTACAATTTTGATGGTTTGCATACTTGTTTATTTGCTTATGTGATTTGATTAAGCATTTAAAATTGACGTTTTAAAGTATTTTCATGGAGTTAAGCATTCAAATTTCACTTGCAAATTAATGGTTAAAAAGATCCTGAAATTTTTAGAGCAGTAATCAAAGCCATCGGTTAACACCGTAGACAGCAGTGGCTTCCCCTTAGAGAGGGAGGTATTCCGTGGATGTAGCTAGCACCAATATCTAGGGCGGTGAACCACATGAAAAAAAAAATGTTGAAGAAAAAAAGGAAGATCTATGTAATCAAACTACATAACTAGAGTGTTAGATTTGTATGAATCTCGATCTACCAAATTTACAAGTGATCTACCCAATACCAATCAAATTTTAATTTCTCATCAGTATTCTTCAAGTGCAACAGTCTTATAAGTTGAACATAAATTCCTTGTCAGTATCAGCCTATATTTCTGCACAAACAAGACAATTGTTGATCTTGGCGTTCTTGGAATTGATAATTGGGCTCAATTTTAGTCAAATCACTACTTCGGTACATAGTGAAAGATAACTACAAGCAAGGAAAGGGAGAGATATTATTGGATGTTAGAAATTTCAAAAATAATCTCTCATCGGTCGATGTATAAGCGAGCAAGTGCAAGCGAGCAAATTCAAGTGATGCCTGATAAAATTGCAAAATCTTCAATGGGTAAAGGAGGAAAGCGGTTACAAAATGCAAATCAAAAAATTAAAGAGATACAATAATCGTTAGATGATTTGGAAAATGAGATGATTAATATTCACAAACAACTTGATATAAAAACTCAAATGATTGAATTTCTTCAAATACAATCGATTAAACAAGAAAAGAAATTATTAGTGCAACTTGTGGCATAAGTGACATAATTCAAATGGTTGATACAACTTGTGATACAAATGATTTAATGGAAAATCTTGCTGCTACTTGCGATACAAGTGATTTAGTAAAATTAGTTGATAAAGATACTATGATTGAGGATTCCTTAACTAGTCATCGGAAGCAATCATTCAATGAATTGATGAGCTCTGAAGATGAGTTGGAAGAATAAGTTCAGAGTGACAGCAGCAGCAGTGAATGTAAATTTGAATTTGAAGAAAACAATAATGAAGGGCAGCATCAAATACAACATGATCTTTCCAAGGCGATCATCATACCCTGGAATAATTACAATCCAAACAGAAATCGATATGCTTAGAATATAAAAAATACAACATCTTTCATATTCCATATTACTTCAAACTAGATCAGTTTGTGAGTGTGGGATTTCTTGATAAAAATTTGAAGGCTCCATATGCTAATGAAGAAGACATTCAAGTAGTTGATGATCAACACATGGAAGAAATTCCTGAATGTCGACATTGTCATAGAGTTGGCCATTTGGAAACAACATGTTTTGATCTACGTCCTTGTCTTCATTGTGGGAAGACAAATCATCATTCAAAAAAATGACGGAAGAAGAAGGATAAAAATAAAACAATCCACTAAGGATGAATAAGTTCTTGGTGATGGAACCAAGAAGTCAAGAAGCTGCATAAGTATTACCGTATAGTTGAGACATAGGTAAATCCACTTTTGATTGAGTAAATTCAAACAACAAATGGTTTCCAATCAATTATTGTATAAGATAATTTTGGGCATGACTATGGCTCCTTCTAAATCGGTACTCCCTCGCACCTTAAGAGTGGAAAATACAAAAATTATTGGAGAAACAAGCACATATACAACCACCAAATGCATGGCATCAAATTCAACTATTGCAAAAGAATCCAACATTCAAGCTTGGATCCCTTCCACATTCTTCTCACCTCGCACCTAATAAGGGGGGCCATCAATGATGATAGTCAAGCTTCAAGATTCGTAGTTCTATCAAAATTCAATCAAACAATTGGTCCATTGTCAATCTACAAATCAAATCAGGAAAGTTCAACATGGCATATGATCTCTTCTTCAAATCATCAAATCATCATTTGGGAATTACAGCATGTAAACCGGTCTCCTCAACAAACTATTCAACTATTCATGGCATATTCGACACCTAATTGTGTCTAAATTTAGACATCCTATTTGCTCATTGACACCAAAATGGTGATCCTATTTGTTCACCAAATTAGCAAAAGATGTCAACTTATTCCTATGAGTCCCTATGCAATCACAAAGTCCTAGATCACCTCTCATGTGAGTTGTTATTCTTATCACATTATGAGTTGTCATACCTATCCACTGATGACTTGTCAATGAGATTTAAATCTTTAGATGACTATGATCCTCATATTTTATAATACCATCATTGGTATGAAGATCAATGTTGAGAGGGGATTAAACCTTTTCCACCATCTTATGTATCTTGCTTGCTTGCTCTATAGTTTATCATTAGTTAGATGATAATAACTTCTTTGTGCTTCTCTTTGATGGATCTCCTCCACTGATTGTTAAAAAAAGTCCTGAAATAAATCAAATTCTCAAGGAAGCATAAAAAATATGGGATCAAAAATCTAAATAGTCACTAAGGGAAAAATCTAAATAGTCACTTGTCTTACCCATCAAAGATAACATGAACTGAGTATTTGGATCTTCTCTACTTAGTTTGATATTAGGTCCATGAAGGGAATTGTTTAGTGGATGTAGTGCTGGAAGATAATTTAATTGGTTTTAATGGTTGATGTTGGTGGCTAAAAATAGTATATACTTACATGCATCTCTTTATCGATATTTGCTTCTAAAATATTGATAAGAAGAAACAACGGCATGGCCTATTGAGCATAACTAGAGTACCAAATCTAAAGAAACTGCATCTTGAATGGTCACATTGGCATCCCTGGTGAAAATTTATGAGTAGTTTTATCTTGATCCAGTCTAAGCAAAGTCATAACCTCCTACAAGCAGTCCTAAATACTCCAATAACTCCTAGTATGTAGTAAATAAACAAATATGATCCTCGCCATCCAATGTAGGGATTCATCAACAACTTATCAATTTTCAGGTCCCTTGAATTGTAATTCATCAACCTCTTGGTAAATTTTTATATCCATAATCATTCCAATTTGTTAATAGTTTTTGTGAAGCAAACAGTTGCACCCTTGCACCTTGTATTAGGAATAAGTGCAACAATATTGATAGCGTCGAGCTTTATACAACCTTTGAGCTATATGGCTTGATTACATATCCAATTCAACAAGTAACACACAACTTAATCTCAAAGTCCTTCAAAATTATCAATTGTAAGGAGTATCAACAAATCAACTAATCCTACAACCCTCAAAAATTTTGAATGGCTGTTACACTCTATCCTTAGTGCCCACCTATTACCCTCCAGATACTCTATAGTGTGCC
Source organism: Larix kaempferi (assembly GCA_027924585.1). Classification (NCBI taxonomy): domain Eukaryota; kingdom Viridiplantae; phylum Streptophyta; class Pinopsida; order Pinales; family Pinaceae; genus Larix; species Larix kaempferi. The sequence continues at coordinate 1,530,924 of BSBM01001121.1, forward strand.
ACATCAGATATGCCAGAGAGAAGGGGTCTTGTTTCATTGTAAAGACCAAGTTTGGGGATTGATTATGTAAAGGTGTTGGTTTGGTGGGGCTCAAGGCCTATGGTCTAGCCATGGCAATTCCTCTTTGTTTTCACTCTAAGGAGTGTTGACTTGGTGGCATAGTTGATTGCACCTTGATGTAGTGGAAGTCCCCTACCATGTAGGGAATTTATGCCCATAGTTGTTGTTCGGTGCTTCTTGGGATGATGTCATTAGGACACATGGCTTAGAGGCTCCCAATCACACTTTTTTTTATGCTTTGTAGAAGTGATTGCACGTGTAAGGGTTATCATACCCATCTTAGCACACCTCATTATGCCCACTTGGATGTATTTTTATTATGTATTGACCCTCCTCTTAGCTCAAGCAAGCCAAATTAATGATGACATCATCCTTTCGAAGAGGTTGTACCACCTAAAGGAGGAAGGCATCGAGGCAAAAATCACATCTTTGGGGTTTGTTGGGGCATGAAACCCTCCTCCCAAGCTCAACATTTCATCAAGTTGTGGCAATTCGTCATTTTTATGATTAGGTTATGTTGTTTGAGGTTTAGTCACCAACTTGTGGGTGACAAACCCTAAAACTTCATTAAAAAAACATTTTAAGTCATTTTAGATATTTTTAGGTTAGTCGACCTAAAAGGGAGGTTTAAGTTAGCCTAGAAAGCATATAAATAAGGTTATCCTCCTCATTTGTAAATCAAGATCATGGGATCAAATAAAATTTTATTTATTTTTCTCGTTGTGTACTTGGATTAAGTGGTGCACACCTCTTTCTTTGGTAATTTTGTTGGTTTTCAAGGGTTGAAATTGGAAGTGGAGGCTTTTTTATTGTCTTTCTAAGGCATGTCTAAGTGGAAGGATTCTTGAGAGGGGGGCTCTCTTCTTTTTCCTCTTCAATTGTGGTAAGAATCTTGTGTTTCTTGTCTTGCACTATTGGAGGCATCCAAGGTAAGGTCTAACCTAGGGTTTTTATGCATAATAACAGTCTTATAAGGTGAGACAACTCTCCCTGGGGCATCTCCTATAATTGGGTCTTGGCTTCCTTATTTTTTCATAGTTAAGTCAAAATCAACACAACCTAGGGTTTTTTGGTTTTGCCCTAACTCATACAAAATTAAATTACCAAATTCTTACAAATACATTGATCACAATCCCTCGGTTCCCGAAGGAAAAAGACCTAGATCTTCTTCCCATGTCTTCACCCAAAATCTTTTTTTTATCAAATTCTTGTACTATATCTTACAAAAAATACTAAAAATTGTATATTTTTGCAATATTCCAAAAATATATATTTTTTGTTGTACATTATTTTAACTGTGATTTTCTAAAGTATTCAATCGCAACAATAAAATTCAGATATAGGTAAAATATTTTAAAAAAATCCAAAAGAGTTGAAAAATATAGCAAAAAGGTCAATTTTATGTTAAAAGTTCCATAAAGGATGTGTCATCATCCTAGGATTAGGTGACAACAATCCTAAGGGGTTATTTCAGATCTGGTTTTTGAATTATTGCAAATTTATCTCAAAGGAAAAGTCAAACCCTAAGGGTTTGTGAAAGCTTGGGTCAAATTCAAGGTGACCGAGAGTATCCTAGGGAGATTTGAGGCCAAGGAATTTTCTGATTTGCTTTGACTGCAGTAAGTTATAGACCTGTAGCTTAAATCTGTGCTAAATCATATCTTTCATCCACCAAAAAAAGTGTGCCCTAGGGGGGGTAAGTGCACCCCTCCTTGCTAGTTGTCGAGAGTTCAATTTCATGCAATTATGATAGTTGGTTTGGGAGATACCTCATAGTTTCTATTGTTGGTTTTTAATACAAAAAATTGCAACAATAAGTTCAATACTGATTATTGCTCCTAAATTTCCAAGTTAAAGAGTTTACTGTAGACATATACTAACATCATAAAAGTGTTGTAAGGATAGAAGTACTTATTGTCGTGTCTCTTACAAGTTTATCCTTACCCTATTTCAAGGAACCTCCCATGGCCCAAAGAGTAGGGTCTAAAGAGGAAGGAGGTTACATCGAGATGAGAATGGGTGCACTTTCTTGAAGAATTGTCAATCATAGCATTGGGTCCACATATTTTGACTAAGTCCACATACCTTACTTGGGTCCACTTATCTTAGATCGTGGAAGAGTGCTAGTGTTTTAAGTAACACCCACCCATGCATTCTAATCTCAGTCCATGTTGTCAATTTCATTCTCTTCAAACTTCATCTATTAAATAAATTGTTTCTAGCCAAAATTTATGTTTAACTTTAAACATGCTCGATAGTCCATGTTGCAGTTTCAAAAGTTATCAAGTTTTTCCTTGGTATGGCCACTGCTTCAAATTCTTATGTCAATTGGGTTTCAACAGTTGGACTTGTTATCAACTAAGTTGCACTTAGGTGATTTCAAGTGAGCCTATGAAGATAGAACAACTCTACTTGTTCATAATTAGAAGATCAGAAGTCCTAGCAGGCCACCTTGGCCCTTTTTTTTTTAATAAATTCACATGTCCATGCCCTGCGGGGAAATTGTAAAAAATGTTATAGCATGATGTTTTTGTAAAGGAATCGGCTTTCCTAAGACTTAATTATTAGTCTGACTAGCCCAGAGTGTTTTTTCCCTTGTCAACTATATGTTGTTGAATAAACGACACATAATTTTTGAGTTTTTCACTCACACCTCCAAAGTTGGGGTGGTCGGCATGATTTCTCAGTCTTAGGAGGTTATTAGAGTTCAGGTGTCAATGTATATTACCATGGTAGATATTAAAATTGAGTCGTATGGACATGTGCTAGGTCCCCCTAAGTTTTTTTTAAATTCCGAAGAAACTAAATTTTTCTGTAAAACTAGACCATTTTTTAATGGTTTAAATGGAAAATTCAAATTGTAATAAAAGTGTGGTCTGGAGGCAGAATTTAGCGTAGAGATGCTCGTCTTGACGACCAGAGCGTCCTATTTACCCTTGAACCCACTTTCTCCATGTTCCGGGTGATTACGTCGCCTCTGGGAGCTTTTTTCCTTAAAGATGCAGCAAAATGGCATTTTAATACTAAAAAAACCCAAAATGCACCAAAGCAAAAAATAAAAAATTGAATTAAATTGAATTGGCATGTGCCAAATTGATTTGGCATATCTTATCCAACGTGGAGGGTGAGTTCTTTAAAGTGAATATGACTTGGTTGGACTAAAGCCAAAGGTTATGCGATCATTTCATGTTAGTGATGCGCTCTCTCCCATGGGGATGACGCGTTCCATAAGTGGCGTGTGTTGGTTGGTGATGGGTATCAAAAGGAGGATGGGCGCATCCCATGGGATATGGTGCCATCCATGATGGACCATCCCCGATCCAATCCCTTATTTCTCTCATAGTTAACGCCCCTAACACTCGAGTTGAAGATTATGCCATTTTCCACGTGAATGCACTCAAGGGCGATTGTGTTATGTGGCATATTGTTATTGGAGTGTGATAATTCCAAAGGGATTTCTCCAACCTCATGGACAAGTGGTGCATCATCATGTGTTTGGTGTTCAATCAAACATCAATCGAGGATCCAAGCTCTAGCTGGACTCTCCCTTCAAGCGCATGCGCCTTCCATTGATCCATTCTCACCTCCTCTAAGAATCTATTTAAGAAAGCCTCCTCTCTTCTTTGGAGTTAGTTCGAGTTGCATGAGTAAGGCTCATTACTTGTTACTGTAATATTTTCATTTTTGTATTGTTGGAATAAAAGCAAAATCTTTGGAGGCTCATTGGTGTAGTGTGTTTTGGATGATCATGGCCTCGCATGTTTGAACTAATTTGTATGTGATTAATGTTTTCTTGCACTCTTTTGTTGTGGATCTAGCCTTGGTAGGGTTGTTCTCAATTGATAGGAAGAAGGTATCTAATAAGTTTATTAGTTTCCTTCTGTTTGCTCATACATGTTTAAAGATATAGATCTGGCATTTTAATAAGGTTATTATTATGCTTCTCTAGTTTTTGTATGCATGAGTAACTAGATCTCACAAACCATTTGTGTAAGTGTCTTATGAGTAGCTGCAGGTAACCATCGGATAGGAGTTTGAACAAGATTGTTCACCCTCTCTCCAAGAATATTCATGTTGCTTAGTCCAATAGCATTCCACCGAAGGCTTCTATAGTTATTCTCTTCCGGAATCGGACCTATCTCTCCTTCTCTTTCTCCTTCAACAAACACAAATTTTTCTTGGTTACTTTCAGATCTATTATTCCAAAAGTTATATTTTCTATTAGATCTGATATATTGTTTAGATCTTGCATTTTAAAGCTTCATTCTACTAGATCTAACTTAGCTAGCTTCACTTTATGCAAGTCATTTCATAGCAAAAGTTCAAGGCTTGAAGTAGAAGTTAGTTTGTGCTTTTAAAAATGTTATTTGGCAAAGGTTAAAAGTGCTTCATTGGCTGCCCTCAAAAGCAAGCCAAGATCATCAAAAGGACTTGTCCTTTTGAGTCATTTTAGTCATTTTTTGCAAGTAGATTAGCTTAGATCTTTCCATATTTTTTTGTAGTTGCCCAAAACACTTTTAAAAGTGATTTTGGGCATTTTCTAACACTAATTTGTTTGCTGTCCTAAATTTGTTTTTAGCACATTTTTAGACTTTAGTGACAAAAAATCAAGTTTGAGGCCAAACCAAAGCTCCCCGGAGCTTCCTAATTTCATTGGGAAATTTACACTTATATTTTTGTAAGCTTTTGGATCTAGATCTGTAAAGATCCAAAGCATTTATTTCTTCCAGGTTTATTGTAAATCATAAATAAAAAGAGAAGCAAGTGGACTACCCAGCACCCACAACCCATCCACCTTGGGGGGATTCACAAAAATTTTCGTGGAGTTATTTTTTCTAACATATTTTATTTATTGTTTAAATAAAACCAATCTAGGACTAAAATTTAATGTTTGAAGTGTCCGATCCAAATATCGGCCTTCAAACTCACTCAGAACGTAGGAACACTCAATTTCTATTTTTTTGCAGGCAGTATACTTTACATATCAAGCAAGCTTATTATTTCAAAGTATTTTTGCCAAAGAAATCAATACTAACCCACCACGCTCTACCGAACTAACACAAGGGAAAAGATATTCGTGGTGTAGTAATTAGTTCAAACATTTACTTTCAGTCTTTGCTTTTGGTAAACGAACTTGGCATTGCTTTCCCAAAGTATGCTTTCGCCGTCACATAAAGGGCTTTGCCTGAGTACATGATCGGATGATCAGAAAAGAGACTCCTTGCTTGTAGTAATTAGTATAACACTTGATTTCAGTCATTTATCTTTTCTACAATCAAAACAGAATAAACATTTAGATCCAACTCAAAGTATGATCTTTCCCCTTGCGGGCATTTGCCTGGGCCTGTGGGAAATCAAAAAGAGTTGTAACTACTCTTCAATTCTTCACATCTAAATAAACAACTCATACTAATAAAATTAACTACCTTGAACATAGTGGAAATCTAGCACTTCGTAATTAAAACTTGTGTGGGGAAATTTCCTAGAGGAAGCGGGAACAACTGGGAGGCAACCTCAAGGCACAGTTAGACTACACCCTAGTTGGTGTAGTGTTGAACACTGTCTTAGAGACTCCATTTCATCCCACAAGTTCTCGTGAGCAGCCACCAATTTTAATTTCCGGACATTCCTCCTTGTACCTCAGGGTGAGTCTCGAGAGTTCCCATTTTTCCCTAACAATCTTGAACCATTAATAATTTAAAATTGACCAAGAAACACTCACAAAACATTTACAATACAACAACATGTATTTTTTACTCCATTTTTGGAACTGATCTTGTCTATACTTTATATATTTCAATCTTTTTCATGTGTTAAATGATTAATTTATGATGTTGATTTAAAGTTATTTTGCAAGTGATTTTTGCTTTCAATCAATCTATTTCAAAACTCCTAAACAACTTACCCAATCACAAATCTAAAGCTTAATCAGCCTTAGTAACTCATAGGGACTACCCCCCTTGGCTCAGTTAGGAGTTCTGCCTAAACGGAGGAGTTGAGTGTTGAGTGACAGTATCTCAACTTAAAATTGCCCCCAAGGAATGCACCTAAGCAGCTTGAAGATTTATGTTGCGATAACCCCCTGGTGCGTGTTCCGACGGCAACATCTTTTGGCACCGTTGTTGGGGATAAATCTTTTTATTCTTGGGTACGACATTAACCTTTTCATTTTTACCTTATTTTGATGCATTTAGTTTAATCAATAAAATTATACTTAATCCATCTGGTGACTCCACTAAACTTAAACTCAACAAGGTATTCTACGAGAAGGACAAACGACGGTTTGGTCAGTTTCATTCCTGAGGCTGAAAGGGTTTACAGAAGGACACAGGCCAGACTTGCTTCTCAGAGGATCCTTGAAAACTTAGGAGTCAAATCTATTGAAGACATCCATAACTTATTTGAAAACAATAACCTAAGTAATAAGTTCTTAGATCCAATGGAAAAAAATTCCGAACCCCTTGACTTCTCTCAGATAGCAGGTTATCCACACGACTTCCCTGACAAGGCTATCGAGAAGTTGTCGATGTTCCAAGGAAATAATGCCATTACTTCCACAACACACCTCACCAAATTTTCAAGAAACCTAGTATGGTGCCAAACAGCTGCTCAAAAGCAGGAAGATGTTTACATGAGGATTTTTTACTTATCTTTAGATGAAGATGCTTATGATTGGTTCACTGGACTAGATAACAACAGTTATTCAACATATGAAGCTTTCACAAAAGGATTCTTGGAAAGATAGGGTGAAAAGAAAGAGCCTCATTATCAACTAAATGCCCTCCATTCAATTAAAAGAAATGAGAATGAATCCATGGAGGAGTTCAACAAAAAGTTCATAACTATAGTTGCCAACATTCATGTTGATTTCAAACCCCTGGACAAGTCCATCCTTGTTTATTATATGGAAGCTTTGAGTGGTGAACTGAAATTCATGCTAAGAGACAAAGATCCTGAAAATCTAAAAGTTTCCCAGGATTTAGCTGTTAAAATTGATGAAAACATGCAATCATCAGGGAAATCTAATTTACCTGGCTTTACAAGAGCAATGCATGTTGTCCCTAAACGTTAGGATAAAGCAAAAGCTATTGAAATTGAAGCGAGGATTCATCAAAAGATGCAATGAAAGAGATTACTAATACTATAAAAACCTTAGTAGCAAACCACACTGCTCAAATCACTGCCATGCAAAATAGTTTTATTAATATGGAAAGCATGCTTCCCAACTCTCTCAGTTACAAAGGTTCCCCCCCAAAGGAAACCATGATAGATGGCATAAGAAGGCTCCTCCTTATGAGCAGAGACCACCCAACCAGTTAGATTCAACCAACATGGTTGAAGAAGTAACTTGTTTTTGCATACCTTGTAAATATTTCCATGAGGAATCTACTTGCTATAGTGTCTGTCACATCATGGAACATGGGGTTACCATAAACTAGTATCCAGGAAGCACCATCAAGAGAGCCTGAGTACATCAATATTGTAGGTCATACCTACCCTTTGTCGGATCAACATTGGCAGCAAGTTGTAGTGTATAGTCAAGAAAAGGATTTCATCACTCAAAACTATGGAGAAAATCCTACACCAGACCAAGTCCAAGACATGTTTAATGCCATATTCAAGGGGGGCACTTATCAAAGAAGAGACAATCTTGCCCCAGCCAAAGCAAAGCAGTACATTCCAAAGGTAACAAATCCTCCCATAGTAAATAAATTGAGCTTTGATATGGGTGATTGGTTAACACATGCTAAAGTAAATGTACCTGTAACTGATATGCTTAAGATTCCAGAGCAAAAAGATAAGTTCATGAAATCCCTAGATAATCCTCAGGATAAGATTTATGATACTCATCCCAAAACTAAAGCCCCATTTAAGAATGAGATTCTGGATAAATCTAAGGGTAAAGTTGTGGAAGAGATAAAACACTTTTGGAGATGCTATGGTTATCTTGAATAGTATGGATCTAAGAAAAGCATATCATCCACCCTTCTATGTTTCGTTATTGGTAAATGACCTCTATCTTCATAATTGCATGTTAGACTCAGGAGCATCATCCAATATTATCACCTTGAAGGTTATGGATCAGTTAGGTTTGAAAATCACAAGGCCATACCACAATGTTTGTGCCATGGATGCTAGAGAAATCAAAGTTGTTGGAATAATCACAAACCTTGAAGTAAGATTAGCACAGTATCCAGGAATCCATTTAGATATGGATGTTTTAGTCATTGATGTGTCGGATACATGGGGTATTCTCTTGTCGAGAAAGTGGGCTGCAAATTTGGGAGGGCACATCCAAATGGATTGGACTTATGCAACGGTACCTGCATCAGAGAACACTCAGGTTAAGCTACACAGAGAAGTTGAAAGAAAATACCATGTTGAAAACCCTAAGAATCCACCTAATGAATTTGTTGCCAAATCAGATAGTCTCAGAAACTATGCTATCATATCTAACTTCATGGCTCCTATTAAAGAAAAAATGAAATATGAAAAGTTAGATGAAATATGGAAGTTATATTTTGATGGAGCATATTCTAAGTCTGGAAAAGGAGCATGAATAGTAATCATTTCCCCGTCTAAGCAAGCATTCAACTTTGCTTTCATATTAGAGTTTGATGCATCTAACAATGTAGCAGAGTATGAAGCACTTTCACTTGGCTTAGAAGTTGCTAAAGATATGGGTATCAAACTGTGAAGTATCAAGGGTGACTTTGACTTAGTGATTTCACAACTAAAGAACAAAATAACAAATTTGCATGTAAGTGTCAGAGACTAAAGAAGTATAGGAATGCTATTTGGGACACTATGGAGTGGTTTGATGCATTGAAACTTGAAGCAATTCCTAGAGAACAGAACAGCTTAGCCGATAAGTTAGAAGTAGTAGCATCCACTCTCCAACCTACGGATGAAATGATAAACGGTGATGGAAAGCTTGAAATCAATTTTAGATCTTCGGTTCCTGATAATGTAGATCATTGGCAGGTGTTTAATGATGATAAACAAATCTTAAGGTTCATCCATAATGTTGAGGAGTTTTCAGATTGTAAAATCAGCTTTAAAGAGGAAGGCAAAGAGTATTCAGAGCCAAACAATAACATTAGAAATCCTATTCCTAGAAGCTACATAGGATTTGAGCAAATATTTGACAAGCAAGGCAGGCACATAAATAAAAAAGAGTCAATAAAGTCAGGCGAATATATTGAGATAAACATTGGAACATATAAGGAACCAAAAATTATAAAATTGGAAAAGGCACCTCGGAAGAGGAAAGGAAGGATTTAATTGATCTTGTCAGAGAGTATAGAGACGTGTTTGCTTTTAATTATGATGAATTAAAAGCTTATCGAGATGATGTATTTCAGCACACTATACCCCTGAAGCAAGAAATGAAGGAAGTAAAACCTTTCCGGCAAAAATTGAGACAAATAAACCCCAAATTAGCACCAATTGTAAAAAAGGAACTAGAAAAGATGTTGGTTGTTGGAATCATTGCACCAACAAGACATTGAACTTGGTGTTCTAATTTAGTGATTGTGAGGAAGAAGAATGGATCAATTAGAATATGCATTGACTTCTAAAACCTCAATACGGCATCCCTTAAAGACAATTATCCTTTGTCAAATATGGAAACCCTTCTCCAAAGGGTAATAGGTTCACAGATGATGCCATGTTGGACGATTTCTCCGGATACAACCAGGTATTGGCCAACAAAGAGGATCAACATAAGACCACTTTTACCACTCCTTGGGGTACTTTTGAGTACTTGATAATGCCATTTGGCTTGTTAAATGCGGGAGCTACTTTTCAGAGGGCTATGGATTATGCTTTTAAAGAAATCATTCATAATATCATTGAAGTCTATTAGGATGATTTAACAGTTTTCTCTAAAGAAAGATCTAACCATGTTAATCACCTAAAGCAAGTTTTTGAAAGATGTCGCAAATATGGCATATCATTGAATCCAGCCAAATCAGTCTTGGGAGTTGATGAAGAAAAGTTGTTAGGACACATCATCTCCAAAGATGGTGTGAAGATAGACCCTGAAAGAGTTTAAGCCATAAAGAAAATTCTCATTCCCCAAAATGTCAAAGCTCTCCGATCATTCAATGGTCATATCAACTTTATCAGGAGGTTCATCCCCAACTTAGCAGAATTAATGAATCCATTACAGGAATTATTAAAAAAGGATGCTAAGTATCAATGGAAAAAGGAAAGAAATGAAGACTTTAAATGTATCAAAGATAATATTTCCAGATCCCCTGTGTTAATCAGCCCCAACTACTCAAAGGAGTTTTAGATTTTCTCATTTGCATCAGAACATACAATAGCAGGAGTCTTACTCCAAAAGAATAATGAAGGTCATGAGCAGCCAATAGCTTTTATGAGCAGAGCTTTGCAGAACTCTGAGTTAAAATACACTTCCATGGAGAAACGAGCTTATGCTCTTGTCAAATCCCTAAAGCATTTTAAGATGTGCATTGGCTACTCAAGAATAATTGGCTATGTCCGCCATTCTGCGGTTAAAGATATCTTAGCTCAACAAGATTGCTTAGGAATAAGGGGAAATTGGGTCTCTAAAATCCAAGAGTACGACTTAGAAATAAGACCCACAAAGTTAATAAAGGGACAGGGATTAGCCAAAATGCTAACTCAATGTAATGAAGAAGCCATAGGGATGGTGTGTCAAACCAGTGTATTAGAACCAGCCATGTCAGAAGGTCTTCAATGTTTAAGTCAAACACAGTGGTATGGGATATAATCTATCCTCTACGTAACTTTGACTGCCCTGAGCATCTAGTAGGCCATAATAGAAGAGCATTATGATTAAAAGCTACTAGATATTGCATCTCTCAGGATGGATTGGGATGAAGGAATCTGGATGGCTTAATTCTCAGATGTGTCGATGAGTCGGAATCCAGAAAGCTCCTAACAGAATTTCACTCGGGATTTTGTGGAGGGCATTATGCAGCATATACAACAGCCCATAAAATCCTCAGAGATGGTTACTATTGGCCTACTCTATTCAATGATGTACATAAGTATGTCAGATCTTGCCTCCAGTGTCAGATGTTCACTAGGAAGTAAAAGTTGGTAGCCTTACCTTGAAACCAGTAGTTGTTCAATCCAGCAATGGGATCTTGATTTTATCTGCCAGTTCAAGGAGAACTCAAGCAATGGTTACTCATGGATCCTTACTACTACCGACTATTTCACCAAGTGGGTGGAATCCATCCCCACTAAAACTGCATTTGATAAAGTAGTTATGAATTTCCTAGAATATCAAATCATAACTAGATTTGGTGTCCTAGCTAAGATAACAACTGATAATGGCCCAGCATTTAGCTCAGCATCTTTTTCATCTTTTTGTTTCAAGTATGGCATTGTCTTATCTCACTCTTCCAACTATTATCCACAAGGGAATGGCTTAGTTGAATCCAATAACAAAAACTTGATGAATATTTTAAAGAAAACAGTTGGAAAGAACAAAAGGTCTTGGGATAGTCAAATCAAGTTTGCAGTATGGGCTAACAAAATAACACAGAAGCGTTCAACAGGAAAGACTCCTTTTGAACGAGTCTATGGTTTAAAAGTATCAGTGCCCATCTACATACAGTTGTCAATGTATCAATTACTTCATGATTATGATCCAGATGATGATGCCATGAATCACAAAGTTGAGCAGATAATGAAGTTAGATGAGACCGGGAGAAGAGCTTCAGACCAAAGCATCAAAAACCAGGACAAGGTGAAGAATACTTTTGACAAATCTGCGAGAGCGAAAGACTTTCAACCCGGTGATAAGGTTCTATTGTGGGATAAAAGAAAAGAGAAGCCAGGAAATCACGAAAAATTTGATAGCATTTGGATAGGACCATACATCATATTCGAGCCAGCAAGGTTCAACTCATTCCACCTTTGCATAATGGATGGGGAAAGATTGGTTCTTCCGGTTAATGGCCACCATCTCAAGTTATTTTACAGAGATAACAACTAATGTCCATGGGAGATTTCTTGTAGCAGGGCCATTTCTAAACCTTTGCCTTGCGTTGTTTCAATTTTTTTATTTTTTGTACAATACTTTTGTATATTATGCTCCATGTATATTATTGATGTATAGAGTTTCATTTATGTACAATAATTTTTATGCAACTTAGTTTTTATCATTTGGTAAAGATGTATGGATAACTAATTCAATCTAGTTTTTGTGCAGGAACCCGAGATTTTTGGATTCTCGAACACTCTCTTTGATTGAGAATAAAGAGTGAGTGCGCGTCCCATAGTTGGAGCCAGATGTTATCAACTAAGTTGCACTTAGGCGATTTCAAGTGAACCTGTGAAGAGAGAACAAGTTTACTTGTTCATAATCAGAAAATCAGAAGTCCTAGCAGACCACCTTGGCCCTTTTTTTTAAATAAATTCACATGTCCATGCCCTCCAGGGAAATTGTAAAAAATGTCATAGCATGATGGTTTTGTAAAGGAATCAGCTTTCCTAGGACTTAGTCATTAGTCCAACTAGCCCATAGTGTTTTTTCCCTTGTCAATTATATGTTGTTGAATAAACGACATAATTTTCGAGTTTTTCACTCATACCTCCAAAGTTGGGGTGGTTGGCATGATTTCTCAGTCTTAGGAGGTTATTAGAGTTCAGGCGTCAATGTATATTACCATGCTAGATATTAAAATTGAGTCGTATGGACATTTGCTAGGTCCCCCTAAGTTTTTTTTAAATTCCGAAGAAAATAAATTTTTCCGTAAAACTAGACCATTTTTTAATGGTTTAAATGGAAAAATTCAAATTGTAATAAAAGTGTGGTCTGGAGGCAGAATTTGGAGTAGGGATGCTCGTTTTGATGCTTAAAGTGTCCGCTTTACCCTAGAACTCACTTTCTCCATATTCCAGGTGATTACATCGCCTCTGAGAGTTTTTTTCCTTAAAGATGTAGCAAAGTGGCATTTTAATGCTAAAAAAACCCAAAATGCACCAAAGCAAAAAATAAAAAATTAAATTAAATTGATTTGGCATATCTTATCCAACATGGAGGGTGAGTTCTTTAAAGTGAATACAACTTGGTTGGAGTAAATTCAAAGGTTATGCGATCATTCCATGTTAGTGATGCGCTCTCTCCCATGGGGATGACGCGTTCCATGAGTGGCGTGTGTTGGCTGGTGATGGGTATCAAAAGGAGGATGGGCGCATCCCATAGGAGATGGTGACATCCATGATGGACCATCCTCAACCCAATCCCTTATTTCTCTCATAGTTAACGCCCCCAACATTCGAGTTGAAGATTGCACCATTTTCCACGTGAATGCACTCAGGGGCGATCGTGTTATGTGGCATATTATTATTGGAGTGTGATAATTCCAAAGGGAGGTCGTCAACCTCATGGACAAGTGGTGCATCATCATGTGTTTGGTGTTCAATCAAACATCAATCGAGGATCCAAGCTCTAGTTGGACTCTCCCTTCAAGCTCATACACCCTCCCTTGATCCATTTGCACCTCCTCTCATAATCTATTTAAGCAAGCCTCCTCTCTTCTTTGGAGTTAGTTCGAGTTGCATGAGTGAGGCTTGTTACTTGTTGCTGTAATATTTTCATTTATGTATTGTTGGAATAAAAGCAAAAGCTTTGGAGGCTCATTGGTGTAGTGTGTTTTGGATGATCATGGCCTCGCATGTTTGAGGTAATCCGTATGTGATTAATGTTTTCTTGCACTCTTGTGTTGTGGATCTAGCCTTGGTAGGATTGTTCTCAATTGATAGGAAGAAGGTATCTAATAAGTTTATTATTTGCCTTATTTTTGCTCATACGTGTTTAAAGATATAGATCTAGCATTTTAATAAGGTTATTATTATGCTTCTCTAGTTTCTTTATGCATGAGTAGCTAGATCTCACAAACTTTTTTTGCAAGTGTCTTATAAGTCGCTACAGGTAAATGTTACTTAGTCCAATAGTATTCCACCGAACGATTCTATAGTTATTCTCATCCGGCATCAGGCCTATCTCTCATTCTCCTTCTCCTTCAAGAAATACAAATTTTTCTTGGTTACTTTCAAATCTATTATTCCAAAAGTTATTTTTTATTAGATCTGATATATTGTTTAGATATTGCATTTTAAAGCTTCATTATGTTAGATCTAACTTAGCTAGCTTCACTTTATGCAAGTCATTTCATAGCAAAAGTTCAAGGCTTGAAGTAGAAGTTAGTTTGTGCTTTTAAAAGTGTTATTTGGCAAAGGTAAAAAGTGTTTCATTGGCTGCCCTCAAAAGCAAGCCAAGATCATCAAAAGAACTTGTCATTTTGAGTCATTTTAGTCATTTTGTGCAAGTAGATTAGCTTAGATCTTTCCATAACTTTTTACAGTTCCCCAAAACACTTTTAAAAGTGATTTTGGGCATTTTCTAACACTAATTTGTTCGCTGTCCTAAATTTGTTTTTAGCACGTTTTTGGACTTTAGTGGCAAAAAATCAAGTTTGAGGCCAAACCAAAGCTTCCCGGAGCTTCCTAATTTCATTGGGCAATTTACACTTATATTTTTGTAAGCTTTTGAATCTAGATCTGTAAAGATCCAAAGCATTTCTTTCTTCCAGGTTTATTGTAAATCATAAATAGAAAGAGGAACAAGTGGGCTACCCAACACCCACAACCCATCCCCCCTGGGAGGATGGGAGGATTTGCAAAATTTTCGTGGAGTGATTTTTTCTAACTTATGTTATTTATTGTTTAAATAAAACCAATCTAGTACTACAGTTTAACGTTTGAAGTGTTCGATCCAAATATCGGCCTTCAAACTCACTCAGGACATAGGAACACTCAATTTCTATTTTTTTCAGGCAGTATACTTTACATATCAAGCAAGTTTATTATTTCAAAGTATTTTTCCCAAAGAAATAAAAAATCAATACTAACCCACCACGTTCTACCGAAGTACCGAAAGGGACATAGGAACACTCAATTTCTATTTTTTTCAGGCAGTATACTTTACATATCAAGCAAGTTTATTATTTCAAAGTTTTTTTCCCAAAGAAATAAAAAATCAATACTAACCCACCACGATCTACCGAAGTACCGAAAGGGAAAAAATATTCGTGGTGTATTAATTAGTTCAAACATTTACTTTCAGTCTTTACTTTTGGTAAACAAACTTGGCATTGCTTTCCCGAAGTATGCTCTCGCCGTCACATAAAGGGCTTTGCCTGAGTACGTGATCAGATGATCAGAAAAGAGACTCCTTGCTTATAGTAATTAGTATAACACTTTATTTCAGTCATTTATCTTTTCTACAATCAAAACAGAATAAACATTTAGTTCCAACTCAAAGTATACTCTTTCCTCTTGCAAGCATTTGCCTGGATCTGTGAGAAATAAGAAAGAGTTGTAACTACTCTTCAATTATTCACATCTAAATAAACAACTCATACTAAAAATTAACTACCCTGAACATAGTGGAAATCCAACACTTCGTAATTAAAAGTTGTGTGGGAAAATTTCTCACAGGAAGCGAGAACAACTAGGAGATGACCTCAAAGCACAGCTAGACTACACCCTAGTTGGTGTAGTGTTGAACACTGCCTTAGAGACTCCATTCCAGCGCACACGTTCTTGTGAGGAGCCACCAATTTTAATTTCCGGACATTCCTCCCCGTACCTCACGGTATCTCGGGAGTTCCCATTTTTCTCTAACAATCTTGAACTATTAATAATTTAAAATTGACCAAGAAGCACTCACAAAACATTTACAATACAACATGTATTTTTTACTCCATTTTTGGCACTGATCTTGTCTATACTTTATATATTTCAATCTTTTCAGATCTCATGTGTTAAATGATTAATTTATGATGTTGATTTAAAGTTATTTTGCAAGTGATTTTTGCTTTCAATCAATCTATTTCAAAACTCCTAAACAACTTACCCAATCACAAACCTAAAGCTTAATCAACCTTAGTACCTCATAGGGACTACCCCCTTCGCTTCGTTAGGAGTTCTGTCTAAACAGAGGAGTTGAGTGTTGAGTGATAGTATCTCAACTCGAAACTTGCCCCAAGGAACGCACCTATTGCGATAACCCCCGAGTGCGTGTTCCAGCAGCAACAGGCTCAAATACCAAACGGGTCTTACTTTAGAATCACTAGTCTATGCTTGATCTTCTGTGCAACCGCCAACACTTAACTCTTTCAGAGATTCATTGTGTCATATTCTCCTCTAGCAATATTTTAAAGTTGAATGGTTATCGAATGTTTTATTGATGGCCTCTATTGTTTTGCTTTGGCTTTTGGTTCCTTCAAACTTTATGTAGTCTTTCTTTGGCTATGGTTTCCAACTTCCATGATTAATATGGCTCAATTCTCTTAGTGTCTTCCATCTACATCATTGTTCAACAATGTTCTTAAGGCAAATCAAATTTCGCTCTTTGTAATTTGATTGCTTCAAAGTCCTCTATTTCTTTAGGATTCTTCATTTTGACTTGATCCTTCTTGATACAAAAGACTCAAACATCTAATATTGAATAGAGTAAAGCACTTGGCCACTGTTAGATATGTGCTGTCACCACATTTTGACAGTTGCCACTTGACAACTGCTCAAACTCTACTAAAAAAGAAAATGTATTTTTACGACTCCATCTGATTGAAATGCTTTAATAACTTAGTGGCCCATCAATCAAACTTGAAACTTGTCACAAGTTAAAACTTGCAGTTTGGGTTCATATAATTTCATTGCGACAAGTTTTGGCATCTGAATCGAGAAGCACAAACAGTATCTTGTGACACCATTCTAACAGAAAAAATGGTAAAAAACAAATCATGCAAAGTAGCCAATACAGAGTCATTTTGTCATTTCAGAAACTCAAGCAGGTTGTGGGCCCAGGTAGCACAATTTGCAGGGCAAATCTTCGGTCTTCTATTGATGAGTTCGTTCACCGAAGCTGATGGAAATCGTTAAATCACAGAAATTGATATCTAACAATCTGCTCATCGAGAAACACATGATGCTGAGATTACACAGATTGTTTCAATAATTTCATATTCGTTACTATGGAGAAATCAATGATCCATCCACGACACAGGTCATTAAGGATATGACTAATTATTTTCCTTTATGTACAGTTTGCTGTGGTATGTTCCTGTCCCAGACCCCATCCTAGTAAAGCAGAGGTTATCTGTGCCCCCATTCCCTGCAACCCAGATAACCTCCAGAGGTTATCGGTTCTCCCATTCCCTGCAGTCTCCAAATTATTTTGATTTTAATTTTGAGCGGGGAAAGAGAAGCTCAAGGCTCAAATGTAATTCCATATTTATTAGACACCCACCTTCTCACCATAATTGAGGAGATCCACACTGACTGCTTACTATCTTTTTTATCAATCAGTATCGCCGCTTATGATTTCGCTTATAGCAAGTCCCAAATCTTGGGATAACATAGTGATTTACATTAGAATTTGAAAAAGCATAAGATAAGGATTTGAGAATAACGTCAAATGGAAAAGAATATAAACTGGGCCTGGATCACAGTAATAAGCACAAGGTGACCTTGCATGGTACAAAAAGTCGCACAATCCAAACAACGAAAAAGAATGAGGCTGTGTACATCTTTCAAAGCCATTACAAACTACTAGCATTTTGTCAAGATCACATGGGACTATTAGATATAAATAATTATTTTATTACAGCAACTCACGGAGATTGTACAGGTTTGAATCACTCTTTCAAGACAAGAATAACGGGTTTCAAGTCCAAGAAACTTCCACTTCTGTTGATGGATGCCTTGAAGATTACTTGTAGAGACTTGAATCATTATTACCTAACCCTGCAGACAGCAGGTCCATCTCTAGGAGCAGGAGAATTATTGTGATGAACATGACAACCATTGATGTTACTACCATTTTCTTTCAAACGATTCTGCATCTTATATGCTGCTATCCCATTATTTAAAGTATACACTAAGGAAGCATTCACCATATCCTTCCTATTTTGTAGAGGTTCCAATGTCTCAACAACATCACTCATTAGAGGCCTTGCCTTGGGATTTTGGTTAAGGCAGTGATAGGCCAAGCTACAAGCTTTCTGGGCACCTTTCATGGAATACTGTCCTTCCAGCCTAGGATCAATAATCTGCAGCAACCTCCGCTTATCATTTAGATGTGGACGGGCCCAGTCTACCAGGTTATGTTCTCTGTTTGGTCTAGTCTTATCCACAGACCGCCTTCCAGTAAGCAGCTCAAGGAGCACAACACCAAAGCTGTAGACATCACTTCTAGCTGTCAAGTGCCCTGTGATGAAAGTTACCAAAGGTCATGGACTGATAGCATCGGCAAGGAGGGCCCAATGTAAGATGTTGAACCAACTAAAACCATGCAGTTGTTTTCTACAATGGAGTTTTATAGATCAAGTAGAAACGGGCAGGTCAACAAAGAAGATTCTTTGCTAATCCTTGACTTACGTAAAACAGCAAACAGTCCAAAACTTACCAGTCATAACATATTCAGGAGCTGCATAACCATATGTACCCATCACCCGAGTCGAAACATGAGTTTCATCTCCCTGAGGACCATCTTTTGCAAGTCCAAAATCAGATAGCTTAGCTGCATAGTCCTACAGAATACAAAGAGAATGAGCAGGGGATTTACTTACAGCTTGAATATTAGCAATTTTTAAAACACGCACACTCAGCATTTACAATAAGCCCTCCAACCAACTTAACATTGTAAATCAAGGAAACATATTTCACAGGAATAAAAAGGGCACTCTGGTACATGTCAGAAATACTAACTGAATCCAATAAAATGTTGGATGTTTTGAAATCTCGATAGATAACTGGTTTTTCTGCTCCATGAAGAAAAGCAAGCCCTTTGGCAGCCCCAAGTGCAATCATCATCCTTGTAGACCAAGGCAAAGTCACGGATGCCTCTGTGAACATCATGATAATATCTAACATCAGGAAGTCTCCTTGAACACTCTTTACAAACTAAACAGAACAAGACCAGTGCCTTCATGCTTATTACATAGTAGCAGCTAGAAAAATGAGTTCACTGAGGGAGGGCTTGAACGAATGAATCAGGTTTCTCATAAACGTTAAATTCAATGCTATAATAGTATAAACCAAGAAAATTTAATTCCAACCATATTATGCATCAAGATGCTATACCAACCAATTTCCCTGACTGGATTCAACCCTCTCTGATAATGAACAGTGACATAGATCTATACCAACTGAACTAGTTATCAATGTGGCAAAACCAACTTCATGTCTATTGTTCAGCAAAGCATAGTAGCATACTACAACCACCATGAACATGATTCCTTTCCAGTCAACATATTTTGTTAACGGCATTCCAACCGTGAATAGAAAAGACAAAACTCACTTTGCACTCAGAAATAAACCGTCAACCATTATGCATGGTTAAATGACCAATTGAAATCCATAATGCATACTATACAAAACTACATCTCCCGGTTCAGACCAAGACAGCTAGATTAGTCGAAACGATCTATAGAATGATGCGTCAAGGAGTTTGAGGCCGAAACAATTTACATAGGTCTTGTTCCAAATTTCAGGAATTCAATAAATTTAGAAAGACAAAATATATCTATATATAATTGAACTGTTAGTTCTGATTAAACATACACAGCCAGTAAGTAAGGCGGCAGATACATACTCCGAAATAGATGATTCTCCAGACTGCCACGAAACATAAACTCGTAAACCAGCAATCTATGATCATCCTCGCAGCAGTACCCTATCAGTTTGACCAAATGGGGATGACTTAGCTGCCCCAAAAATATAACTTCCGTCTGCAAAATAAATCGTAGAAATCAGCCTTGAACAGCAAAATACCCACAAACCTACAAAAGGGGAAAACGAAAAAATTATTAATCATGATTACAACCCAGGTCGGGATCTTTGTCTAGGTATAAGCTTGGTACTATGGTGAACCCATTGGATTGAATTGCTCTGAAACTGATGATCACTAAAACATATCAAAAACCCACATAATACATAAGAAAAAAAACATGGTTACCAGCCATTCCCTGTGGCCTTGAAAACCATTTTTGTTGAGAACCTTCACTGCAACAGGCAGAGGTTTGAGGCCTGCTCTGACATTCTCATCTATATACCCCTTATATACAGTTCCAAAGCCTCCTTCCCCCAAAATATAATCGGAACGGAAACTTTTGGTGATGATCTCCAGTTCAAACAATGTGAAAACCAGCACGTTGGATCCAGAGTCCTGTCTCAGGTCTTCTACAGCCCTGGGAGTTGATGGATTGCTCAGATCTGATGAAGACAAGGATAGTCTCTTAACGGGGGTGGGTTTTTTGCTTATTGCAGGAGATGGGTCTTGCTGCTCTTTCTTGCGTTGCTGTTCTTGTTTATGTGCCAATGGTACCGGCTGTGTCTGGACTGTGCCTAAAAAACAAAACATGGCCCTGATAAATAACAGTAGATCAACACTCTCAGAAATGAATACATTTGTAGTTACAGAGCTGAGGAGTTTTAACATAATACAATATGTCAATATTCCACAATGGAGCATGCCGCAGTGGCAATGTATATCCAACCTAGAATGTAAGACCGTGACCTTATTAGCTAGCAAGTTAGCTCAGATAAAAACCGGATATTCTCTTAGCCACATAGAGTGTGGGGCAATCGCATTTGGTTAATCAAGATTCAAAAGGCTGGCTGGTAATGTAATAATGAAATATTCGATATATTATCATTCCATACCATATTCCCAACATTCTGCAATGAAACAAACATGCCACAACAATCTGCAAAGAAACAAACCATGGCGAGATTCATACCCCCACTGAAACTCCATAGTGCCAATGTTCTGCAAGGCAGCATAAAATAATGGGATTATATACCCCCCCCCCCCAACACACACCATATTGTATAATGGTGGCATACATCAGCCCAAAACTTAACTAGCCACAGAAACCCCACGTTCTCGGGATTAAGTTCCACACCCCTCTGATGATGTTCAGTGTTAATGCAACTTGGGCTCTAAAGTAGCGACAGAACAAAGGGGATCCACATTACGCGGAGAACAATCAAGCAGTATCAGCAGCAAAAAGAGGCAATGACACTGGCACAGAGCAAGAGAGGGTACCAACACAACAATCCAATGATTTTCACCCCCAACAACCTGCAACTGGATTGCCTACAATTAGACCCATATTGTGCCTCATGGCCCATCTCGAAATAAAAGGTCAACCCTTTGAAGAGTTGGTCCTGAAAGGCCTTACTCAGTGGGTCGATCCTGACTGAAAAGATCAACCCTTCTCGACAACACAAGGTCTTGAAAGAGCTTATTGGGTTGGTCATAGCTGAAAAGTGAACCCTTCTCAACCACTTAAAGTCCTGAAAGATCTCACCGGGTTAGTCTTGATTGAAAGACCAATGCTTCTCACTCGGTATTCTCCTGCCTGAAAAGCCTTGCTGGGCAGATTGAAATCAGCAACCCTTCTAGCTCTAGGAAGATCTTTCATGACATTGATGTGTAGAGTTTGGTGCAGGATAAACTCATGCACAAACAGCAGCAAAAGAAGTAAATAAAAAGCATCAGCTGTGCTTACCTGGCTTAGCTATAGGGACAACACTGGTGACAGTAGACTCCTCTCTTGTTCCACAGTTTCCCATGATCAAACTCAATCCAAATGCATCCTCCCTCCTAGCTCCACTATTGCAACCACTGCACAGCAGCATTGCTCACCATTGCAGTCACTGCAAAAGTGGGTCTAACACATAATGCATATAAACTTAGATCTCACATTAGATAGGTTCTTAATACCTGAGATTGGGGTTGTAGACAAAGGCCAATGTGGTCACATGCCGACAGCAAATGGGCCCTTAAAATCTGGGTTTTGGCTTCAAGATCCATGGCAATGTGGTCACATACTCACTGCAAATGGGCTGTCAAAATCTGTGTTTGGGTTTGCAGATGAACAGCAATGCGCTGACATGCTCACAAGAGTGCTGTGGCTTCTTCTCCTGAAAAAGCCTACAACATGGGCCAATAAGCTCCTTCGCTAAGCGCCCAACTCCATGTGACCTTGTCTTTGAGCCGTGTTTTCTGATACGGGAAGTACACACATCATGCAGATCCTTTGCAGTTTTTTTAGGAATTCAGTGCCCCCAGTGAAAATCTGCAGCTCTGCCATTGGATCTCCGTCATTGGACAGAACAGAAAACGCTGGAATTGGGTGGAACAGAAGGCAATTTGAGTACAATCTACCGTCGATTTATGAAGTAAACGTAATTATTACGCAGAAATTAATAATTGAAATAGAAATCAACTCAATTTATTGGGGCTGTCGTCTGATACATGAATCCCGTGACTTTGCAGGAGTGGGTTTTCCGCCATCTGACGGTGCTCAAGTCTGTCGGAGCCTCTTTTGGACCGTTTCTTGACGTTGATTTGTGCTGTCCGCCAACTTGCAAGCTTTCCCTTCAACTAAATCTACGGTGGAAAATCAATTCCAAGGTTTGTGGGGGTGGACCCTCTTCCTCCAATCAAGGTAAACATGGTGAATGTGATTGTCAAACTTCTTAGATTCCTTTCAATTGTTTGGATATAAGTTTTTATGATGGAGGAGGGAAAAATTACAACAACATTGCAAATCTACTCTGTCATAATCAAAACGTGGATAATTTATATAAATTTATTTTTTGTTTTCGATATAAAAGTAATAAATAGTGTTTTTGTCAAAAATTATACCAATTTAATTTATAAAAGAGTTTCCATTTTAATGAAAAATTAAATATTGTGAGTAGGAAGATTTTTACACTTTGCCACAAGTGTGAGGTCTTAATAAATTAATTAATAAATTGGGTTGTAGTTTTGAAAAGTTATGTTTTTAGTGAACATAACTTTTTCAATTCAAAAGTAATGATGAGTGCATTGTCCACTAAAATAGTTCAAAATAAAATAAAAATAAAAATATTTAATGATTTATTTTTAAATTTTTTTAAATATGGTATAAAGTTAAAAGAATATTTCATTCCTTTAATTACAACTTTCTCTCTTATCTAAAAAAAGTCATAAAATTAATTAAATATGATTCAAATAATGAAATTTTATTTTTAAATATATTAATTTTTTTCAGTGGAAAAAAGTCATATTATTGCTATTTATATAAAAATCAAATAGTACAAAATCACAAGTCTGCAACCACACTTATATGCACCACTACATCCATAGTTGAGTACAGTTTTACAAATACTTCAAAAAGTGTAACTACCATCATATAAATAAACAATCCTTCCCCCTATTTCCAAACTAGTTCAGCCTAGCTAATAGTATTCAAACAAGTTGGCCCTCCCCTTGTCACAGTTATGATTTTCCAAGAGTTCTTCCCATTTGACAACACCTTCGGCTTCACCATGAGCTTCCTTCGAAAGTGCATCGGCAACAGTATTGTGTTGACAGTAGACATGCTCAAAAGTGATGTCATTAAACATTTTGATGTTTTCCAGTATTTTGTTGCACCATTGTTGCAATGATATGACATTAAGTTGGTATTCCTGAAGTGCCCATTTTATAGTCACCCTAGAGTCACCAAAGATAGACAGATCCCGAAATCCCATGATAGCTGCCACCGTAATAACACACCAAAGCCCAAGTAATTCCGCTTTAGTATTTGTGCCAGTACCCACATCCATCTTAAGGGTAAAATAATGATCTTTGTTGATAAAAATCACCCCCCCCACAGCACAGGAGCCATCAATGGATGATCCATCAAAAAACCCAACCGGTTTCTGACACTCAAAGGAAAAGGAGCCAATAACTCTGACATCCCTCAAAACAGGCATATGAATGTAATCCTTTATTAAAGCCACAGTCTTGTGAAAAGATGTGTGTATGTTGGGCAGCTCATCCTCAAATAAGGCCCGATTTCTAATTGACCAAATCATCCAGGTATCAGGAAGGTGTGGATAAGTTTATTGTTGATTTATTGAGGTGTATTTTTTTTTAGTTTTAAATTTTTACACATCCAGAAATTTACATTTCAAGATAAAAGATTTACATATAAGATATTGATTTTTTAATTACTTTTTATTTGTTTTTAATTTTTTATCATATGAGCTTACATAAAAAGTTTTAATTACTTTTTATTTTTAATAACATTTACTTTACTTTACGTTACATTACAATATCTCCCTAGACTAGGTTGAGAGCACCTAAGTGCAATAATTTATTTTAACTTTAAATTATTGATAGAAACTTGTATTTTCAAACTAACCTTAAATATTATCCTTGGAATAAGGAATAGTGTTTATTGTTGATGAATTGTTTTATTTTAAATTATTGAGTTATTGATATAGATTTGTATTGTCAAACCACCTTGGAATAAGGAATAGTGCTTAATATCGATAAAAATATATATATAATAAAAAAGTGTATATATATTATAATTTTTTAAGATAATTATTACATTTTGAAAATTAAAATATTTTTTAGTAAATATTTTGGAGCAAATTATAGTATGTTATTAGAAAGTATTCTTATGACATATTTATAAAGATATTGTGAATATGAAGGATTTGAAATAATATTAAGTAATTTTTGTTAATTAAATATATGTGATTGGTTTTTTTCACATGGAAAAAAGACTGTTCCCCCAAAACGCCCTACAAGTATCACTACAACATAAAGATAAGAGAAGCAGTATATCCCCCTAAACACCAATACATAGCGAAAAATAACATAGAGGAAGCCAAGAAGGATGTGCAGCATCACATAAAAGCCAAAGAGCCCATGGTACCCCCCATACAGAGAAATAAAACAACAGGTCTTAGCTACAAAAAATAACGAGAAAAACAAAATAACTTCATCAGATGGGAGTTGTATAGAATTCCCTCTCTGTATTTTTGTATTCTTCACATAAGAGGAGGTCATTCATAACTCCCAGAGATCTTCGAGACAACCTGTCCACAATCACATTGTGTTCCTTGTAGATATAACGAAAATGAACAGAATCAAAAACAGAAAGGAACTCCCTTGATTCAAAAGTAAGGCAAAGAGATAAGCTCCCTTGTCCACCCAATGAATAATAAGTATATGTGATTGGTTGCAACTAAAAGTTATTATCTTTCTTATAAAATTGAAATTTTACTTTATAATATATTTACTTTTAGTATAAAAAATACTTACTTTTGATAAATTGAACTGTATACCATTAAATGAATTCAAATCTTACTTTAATAAATTGAACTGTCAACAGCGCCCAAAAATAACCACACATCAAAATCCAAACTAAAGTTGGTCTAAACCAGAAGCATGTTTGTAACTGACTTGTCCCATCCATAAACAACAACAATAAAGGCGTTGTCCCCATTGAATAGCTTGTGGTAATGATGTGCAGAGTTTAGAGTCCTTTGAGATGAATGGATGGACAGATATATCACATGAACTTTTGCAAAACCAAAAAGTAATTATGAAAGAGGAATAAGCATTTTTAATGAATATCACACTGTAACCTAAAAAGGGTAGGGGACTACTTGGGGATATCTCTCAAAGCTAATCACATGCTTAAACTTTATGAATATTTGAAGGACCCACAACTTTAATTACGTTAATGTTATGGGCCCTACAACTTTACCTAAATACTCCCACTCTTTACTCCTCCCTAAGCTCCAAAGTAAAAAGAAGGAAAGCAATGGAATGGAAAAATTATTTTATATTTTTTCATATTTATATTTCAGAAAGTTGGATTTATTAAATTGTAGTTGCAAATACCATATAAAAGGAAGACCAACGAGGGAAGATGATCATGATGAGGAACGAAGAAGAGGTTTTTAAAAAGGTGTGTCGTGGTTCACGTGTGATTTTCTTTATGTATTTTTTTAAAGCATTTCGTTATATATATATATAAGTTAATTAATTTAATTAATTTAATTAATTTAAATTTTAAAAAAAAAAATTAATATTATTTAAAGTGAATAAATTCTAATATATAATTTTGGGGATTTTTATTAAGGTATTTTTAGAATTGAATAGAGCATTTTTCACATATGGTGCAAAGCTCATAAATCACATAAGACTTTTTCGGCCTTTGTCCTTTGGCTAATGTGGAAAGTGCATAACTCGTTAATATTTGAAGATAAAAGGAGTTATCTCTTGTTGATGGTTTACAAATCCATTGGAACGTACAATTCTTATAAGGATTTGATCCCCACTAGAGGTCGAGCTCGCAAGCTGAAGGGGTAGTTGATTCTTGTACAGCCACGGGTTACTTCGATGGTGCAGTTGTTGATGGCAAATGTGCAGCTGGAATATTTCTACTCTTAAATAAGAATCATTATTTCAAATTCAAACCAAATTGTGGTTTGGGCACAAATTCTAAAGCAGAGATTCTTGCTTTGTTGTGCTTACTGAAAATTGTAGCTTCCTTTGGGATTGACACTCGGATTTATGGTGATTCGATGATGGTTATCAATTGGGCTAAAAAATCCATATGATCCAAGTAGAACTCCCTCGAGCATTGGTGCCGCAGAATTGATTCTCTTCTGTGCTCTTTTCACTATTGGACTATTGACCATATTTATCGTGAACTCAATGATGCAGCAGATGCTTTGTCCAAGGAATCCCTCAACACTGAAGATGGTCTTATCATATGGGGAGAATGGATTGATGAAATACTAGACTTCAAGGGATCTTTTCTTTTTTTAGGATTAGTTACTCTTTGTATTCTAGGTGTTGTCATATTAGTTTTGTTATCATTTAGACTTTTGTGGCCGGATTGTCTTCCTTAAACTTGGTAGGGATAGTGTTTTTATTATGGATAGCCATGACTTATTATGTATTTTGGCTTGATGATTTGGTTTTTTGTGAAGATATGGATGTAAGGAGGAGTACTTTTTTATTTTCAATAATAACAAAAGTACAGTTTTTTCTTCTTGAAAAAAAAAAAAGAATTCGATAGAGCATTTTTGTTGAGGCAATATTCAAGATTGGGCTAGGGCATTTTCAGTTAGGAAATTAAGCATAGGCACAAACAATACTTTCAAGATTGGGGATTTTTCACTACGGCATTTTCAATGAGGCATTTTTACAGGATATTTTTAAGATTGGTCTTTTTCATTAAGGCATTTATTATCATTTTATTTTATTTATTTAAAACTAGTTTTTACTCTACAAGTATAAACACCTTACCTGATTTACCAAAGACTACCAAACGAAGACCTGGAACACTTAGATTATTTATGATCAAATAGTGTCTATAGAGAAATGTGGGGAAGAAAGAGAATCTAAACTTCAAAGTGAACTAGAGGCCATGCTTGATAATAAATTTGCATCCTTTGGAGACAAGATTCAAAAACAAATCGACAATAAGATCACAATGTTGGAGAATAAGTTGCACACAATGGAGATTAGATTACAAGAAATGAAAAGGCAAAGCCAAGAAACAAAACAACCAACACAACAAGGAGAGATTGATAATTTAGAAAATCTTGAGATCAAGAGGAAGATTAAAGAACTGGAAGCAAAGGTAAATGCCAATCTAACCCTAAATACTCTAGAAGGTAAATTGTATATTAAACAGGAAATAAATAAGTTAATTGAATTAAACCATGAACGTAACAAATGAGCCTTTAACCTAGTAATTTTTTGTTTGAAGGAGGAGGTCGAAGAGGATACACTAGCTCTAGTCAAGAAAAACTACTTAATAAGTTACAAATTGAAACTATTTGTCTCACATAAGCAAAGGGGTTGGGAAAACTAATTGAGAATAAAGATAATCTACTCTAGGTTAAGGTTATCTCTAAATACCATAAATTCGACATATTGAATAAAACCCTAAGTCTAAAAGGACCACGAATATATTGTTAGAATTTTGATACTTCAAGGATGGTTATGTTAGATCTTCAAACAATTTATATATTATCACAATAACCATATACAATAGGATCACTGCAAGATAGACAATCACAACATAAACAAGAGTACACAAAGATTTACCCTTGGGAAACCCTCTCACAGGAAAAACCCATCAAAACTTCTTCAGTATAGATTCGTCACAAGTACAATGTCAATCAAGAGCAAAATCTCTTTCACACAAAGATCCTGAGAATAAGATAAGATAGAAAACCCAATAAGAATACAATAAGAATATCTTTCGAAGTTACGCAATATTCAACACTCCCTCTTAACAAGGATGGTATTCTTTTGGCATAGTCATCATCGTCATCGTCATCGTCATCATCATCATTATCACTATTGTTGCAACTCTGTACTCTGACCATTGACTTGTGGCATCGTCATTATCATTATCTATGCATCACTATAAGTTTTGTACGAGCAAGCCATCAAGTGGGTCCAGCCTAGGAGCCCTCATTACGTTTCCAAAGCAACCACCTTCGTTACCACACTACATGTCCAGATCATCTCGTGAGTATAGCCTAGGACCCCAAATTACATAACCGAAGTGACTACCCGCTAGCACATCACATCTCATCATGTGGAGACCAACCTGAGACCACGAATTATGTCACTCAGTAACCACCTATGTCTTCACACATCTCGACAACATGAACCTCATGAGTATAGCATAGGAGCACAAATTACGTCACCAAGTGACTACTTGCTATCACGTCACATCATGTGGAAAACAACCCAATACCATGAATTACGTCACCCAGTGACCACCTGTGTCTTTGCACATGTCGTGTATGCCCAACATAGCACTAGCAGTCAGGAGACTCAATTACATTACCAATGTGACTACCTACTGCATCCTTGTGAGTGTAGTCTAGGAGCCCACATTACGTCACCGAAGTGACCACCCACTACCACATCACCTCAAGTGGAGACCCGCCCAGGAACACAAATTACATCACTGCATGACTACTTGCGTCTCACACGTGCTATGTCACTCATCCCTCCCTCTTTCGAGGATCATCGATCTGGACAACTCCAAGCTTGTCCCTAAAGTACTCAAACTTCACTCTCGATAGAGGATTGGTCAACACATCATCTATATGCTCGTATGTCACCACATACTAAAGCCTCACTGCTCCTCTCTGCACCATATCCCTGATATAGTGGCACCTGATCTCAATGTGCTTTGACTTGTCATGAAACACTGGGTTCTCAGACAACTTCACACAAATTTGGTTGTCGTAGAACATACAAGTCGCCTCTAAATCGAGATCAAACAATCATGCAAGTAACTTCCGAAGCCTCATTGCTTCGCAGCTAGCTAAACAAGCTACCATGTACTCTACTTCAGTTGTACTAAGTGCCACACTCGTTTGCTTCCTACTAAACTAGGAGACCATACCTGATCCCAAACTGAAGCAGCATCCTGAAGTGCTCTTCCTGTTTGTGACACTACCATACCAATCTACATCAGCATAACCCTGCAGGTTAATCTTCCGATCTGTCACATATCTGAGCCCATAATCAATCGTACCCATTAGGTACCTCAACCCATGCTTTTCCGCAATCAGGTTAAAACATATCGGCTCTACAATGTACCGACTCAATGTGTTCATCGCAAAGCATATATCTGGCCTCATGTTCGTTAAGTACATCGACAAACCAATCATCTATCTGTATATTGTGGAATCCACTGTCTCTAGAGAATTATCACACAACAACTTCATATTCGATGCCATTGGTGTGGCCATGGCCTTACAATCCATCATCTTGAATCTCTTCAAGATCTCTACTGCATATTTTCCTTGGCTAAGGAAAATATCTTCTATATTTTTCCACACCTCAAGACCTAAGAAATAGTGCATCATACCCATATATTTCATCTCGAACTCTATAGCAAGCTTCTTCTTCGTTTCTGCAATGAGGTTCTCGTCACTTGTCAGGAACAGGTCATCTACATACAAAAGTAGTATCACTTTTTTTCCATCCTCGACCTTGAAGTAAAGTTTGGAATCTTCTTTACTCTTGGTAAATCCCAAGCTCGTCAAAAATCCATCAATCTTGTCGTACCACGTCCTGGGTGCCTACTTCAATCCGTACAAATCCTTCCTCAACTTGCACGCATGTGTCTTCCTGTCATGTGTCTCAAATCCTAGTGGTTACTCCACATACACTTCCTCTTCTACTACGCCATTCAGGAAGGCAGTCTTCATGTCCATCTAGTGTACCTTTCATTTCATTATTGCGGCTATAGCAAGCATAGATCTTATCGAAGTGTATCTAGCCACATGAGCAAACATATCCTCATAATCGACTCCCTCTTTCTGAGAGAAACCATGAACCTTGCCTTATACTTCTGTAGTATGCTTGATTTTGTAAATCTACTTGAAGGTCACTGTTGAACCTTCAACACTTGTTCTTTGGAACAAGTCTTATCATCCTTCTCTTGTAGGTCATAGCACATGATTTTCCTACAAGTTAAATTGAGTGATATTATTAGTAACATTTCATAATCATCAAACCATATTGACATTTTAATGACAAATTCATAATTCACACAATTATGTAACAATGCATTTTAGCCAATGCCTCGGCACAACACTCATCCATATCCCGTATACACACGGTAACTATCTATATGCCTTGCATCTCTACCAGAACATACTATTAAGAGTGTGCACTGCTCTCATCATGTTAGCAAAGAGGTTTCAACCTAGACTATCTCCATCAAGGGATCATGGGATGTTGTGCAACACTATAGGCCACTTACCCATAACATGCACTTACATGAGCCTACTACTAGTCAATCTTAGTCATACATAAATGCATAAAAGAAATTGTATCACAAATATACATGTAACTATTATGAGCAATATCCTTCAAAATACTCAGGAATTCAAATGACAGTAAATAATTGTCTTTCATGTGTTTTTTAGGCTCCCTCTTAGTTTCTTCCTCGTTGCAGAAGTCACCTTGATCTTCTTCTTTGTCTAGTTTGGAACTTTCGGAAGTCTTCATCCTTGATCCTCATGTACTAGATTCAAGATCTCTTTTTGTTGGAAACATATTCTTCACATCCTTTACATACACCATCATGTTTTGTCTGGATATCGGGTAGACCAGTCACCATTTTGCTTACAATCAGTAAACCCTTGTAGTGTATATATATACAAGCCTTATGTGCCACAGTTCACTTGGTTCCATAGTGTCATGAACCAATGCTTGATCTGGTTATCCTTTTAATTTGAACAAGCCTCCCTCTTGCTCTCGAATTGCTATTGTATCATCAAAATTTTAAGACATATTCTTCATCAATTGAGGAATCTCCCCTTTCTCTCTTCTTAACTGGTTCATCATCTTTTGTAGCATAATCATGATGCCTCTTCTTCTTTCCTTTCTAGTTGTTGCCTTTGTTTTTGGGGGCAATCTCTTGCATGGTGTCATTTTTTATCACAACTGTAGCATATGTAGTTTGAGTAGTCTTTATGAGGTATATGATTCTTTTGGAATCTTCTAGGCTTCTTGTGAGAGTGTTCTTCTTTCTTGCTATTTTCCTTCTTTGCATGAACTACTAAGGCTTGATTGTCATCTTCACCCATCTTCTCTTCTTTGGATTCAATTTTGGATTCCTTTTGTGTATATATATATATTTAAGGTGAGCTTCCTTCTAGAACAAATTCCTTGAGTGAATGATTCACAATTTCTTAGGAGACCATTCAATGTAGTCATCACCAATTCTGCTTCTTCAACATTGTCTCCAATAGATTCTAGTTGTTCTTTTATTTGGGAGACCCTTGTGAAATAGGATTGGATACTTTCTGAGTTCTGCATCTTCACACCCTTGAGTTGAGTTCGCAAGGTCATCTTCCTATTAATGTCATTTCCTTCATATAGTCCCTTCAATGCATCAAACACCTCCTTGGGAGTCTTCAATGATGAGATATGGGGGACCAAGTGATCTTTGATGGAGTCAGCAATGATCCTCTTAGCCTTAATCAAATTCTTCTTGTGTTTATCCTTGTCTTCATCTCCCTCTGGCTCCACAACTTCCTCCTTAACATAGTTTTCCAAATCATTCTCTTCTAGAATGAGCAGTACTCTATACTTCCAGGCTCAGAAGTTATCAGCTCCTTCAAGCTTATCCTCAAGCTTGGTATTGTTTTTCATCATGATAAATGAGAACCTCAAATGGAAATAAAGATAATTATACTTACCAATAGATATGCTCCAACCAAGTGCTTGCGTTAATGCCTTTTGAAATCTGCTTCCTGGTTGACCTGGGGTTTGTTAGAGAAACCCTAATTTTCCAACTTTGGAATCTTGCAAATTTGAGTAGAGGGAAAGATGTACCGTCCTAAGGAGAGTTGAGAAAACTCCTGCTTCAGCCAAATTTGTGGACAGAATTGTCAAAAATGGGAAACCCTAGTTTCTGTAGGTGCTGCAATTTTTGCAGAATTAGGTCAAAAATTGAAAATTCTCGGATCTGGAATCTGCCTCCACATGAAGAGGCGCCCTCCTAGAGCGAATTAGATTGACCAAATTTGGAATCTTGCAAATTGGAGTAGAGTTAAATATGCGCCTTCCTAAGGCGAGTTGAGCAAACTCCTCCTTCAACCAAATTTGTGGACAGAATTGTAAAAAATGGTAAACTCTATTTTCTGTAGGTGTTGAAGTTTCTGCAGAATTAGGTCAAAAATTCAAAATTCTTGTATCTAGAATATGCCTCCACAGGAAGATGCGCCCTCCTAGGGTGGATTAGATTGACCTCCTTTTCAAGCTAATCTATGGAGGGAAGTGCCCATAATAAGAAGCCCAAGTTTTCACTTCCGACAGTTTCGGTTGCACAATGTCTTCTTTTAGGCTAGCTCTGAAACCATGTTAGAATTTTGATACTTCAAGGATGGTTATGTTATATTTTCAAACAATTTATGTATTATCACAATAACCATATACAGTAGGATCACTAAAAGATATACAAGCACAACTTAAACAAGAGTACACAAAGATTTACCCTGGGAAAAACCAACAAAAATTCTTCAGTATAGATTCGTCACAAGTGCAATGTAAATCAAGAGAAAAATCTCTTTCACACAAATATCCAGAGAATAAGATAAGATATAAAACTCAATATAATATGTATTCAATGAATCTACTCTTTCTCCCAAGCAAACTTGTCTTTCTCTCTCTACTCATGTGAACTTGCTTGAGTGAGTGACGTGCCAAATGAGATAGGCACCACTCTATTTATACTAGTCACAAACTGATCGTTTTACCTAACTGGCATGACTTGACTTCCCTAACTGGGCCAACTTGACTGGGGCAGTTTTTCCCATTGTTTGGGGAAGACTGCCCATTGTTTGGGGTAGTTTACCCACTGATTTCTGCGGGGCCGACTTGTCTAGATTTCTTTTAGGGTTTTTACATTATCAAATACAATATGAATATTTCCCTAAGGAAGTACAATAAGAATACAATAAGAATATCTTCCGAATTTACACAATCTTCAACATATATAAATGAAGATCTCATTCCAGAAGATCAAGCCCAACTAAGAAAAGAAGTTCAAAATGTAAAAGAAGCTAGGAATGAAGGAAAATAGGCACTAATAAAAAATAGAGAGGTTGTTATCCGAGATAGAGACCAAAAAGATAATAATAAATAGGAATTTGGCATGATTTATATCCTCTATTGGAACTATGGAACTACCGGGGCTCTTCATGGAATAGATGTCCCAAGTTAAGTTGGATTTCGAATGAAATTGATATTATATTGTTGGTTGAAACTCAGGTGCATGAAGAATATAAGGTCCCTACAATAGAAGGATTTGTTTTATGGTCGATATGGAACAAGTGATCCTGTTGTCAAGGGATTGGAGGCATAGTTTATTACATTAGGAAGAACATTTCCCCTCATGTTTTTTTCCATTGAAAAAAACTGCAATATATTAGATAATAGATCACATTAGCATATATATTTAAAGATATTACATGAAAATAAGACTCAACTGGCTAGATACAACACGATACAAAAAAAAATCGTTGAGCCACAGTTATCCCCAACATAAAAGAAGTTTGGCTTATAAAATTGCCACTAAATACAAAAAAAAACCATATCCCTAAACAAACATAAATCATGAGAGGAAGTTGTAACAAGTCCAAAGATCATAACATGTACAAAGGTGGAAAGATAGGAAGAGCCACCACTCTTCCCCATTAAAGAGGCTATATAACATTGATAACTCGAATATAAATCTGGGTCAAAGGTAAATTCCCCATGATCCACCATATCCTTTCTAGACCAATAGCGCCCTACCACCTGAAGACCGTCCTTTGAAAGCTTGTCATCCATGGAATTTATTTCCCTAAAAATATGAGAAAAAAATACAAGCTAGATTTGGCTCCTCAGTCTTTGAATCTCATCATAAATATGAATAAGGAGAAGATTTATGGGGGGGTCTATTCTCCTTAAGTCATTCAATGACCAACTTTGAATCCCCAAAAACCTGTAGAAATTGCACACCTTTAGGGAATAGCCAAAATCAAAGATAACTTAAGAGCCATAAGTTCTGCTCAATTGTTGGAGTTGGGTCCTAAACCTGTAGAGAACTAAAACCAATCATGATCATTAAGATACAAAATGCCTCCTTCTCCCCCTAAAGGACGAGTTCCTTGAGTGGCTTCCTCAAAGAATAGCCATGGATGAGTTTTATATATCTCTTCCACTTCAATCACCCTTGGCTTGGCACAAATGTCAAATTGAAAGATTTGTTCAACCAATACATATGGATGGAGATTACATATATTAATGCTAAAAAAATATTTATAGCAATTTATTATTTTGCACCTATCAATTCTAGCTTTTATAAGAAGATTAATTTAGATAAAACTTGTCCTTATAATGGCCTTGAAAATGATATTTTTAGTTTAATAAATGAAGGTAGTATCCTCTTAATGGGTGGCTTTAATGCTTGAACTACTAATAACCAAGTTATTCTCTTAACCAATGCTTCCAACCGCAAAATCCTTTATGGTTAGATGAAGACCTTGCTTTAGCCAACAATTACAAAAGAAGTTTTGAAGATTTAGGGGATAATTTGTTTAGTTATGAGTTGATCAAGCTATTTTGTGCTCAAGATCTAATTATCTACAACAACCTTATGAAATGGCCTAAGTCTAGTTGAATGACTTGCATTCATGGGATTCGAAGTAATACAGTTGACTATGTCATTTCCAATATCCTTTTAAACAACCGAATAATAAATTTTGACATTTTAAATGACCATGAACTCGACTCATATCATAGATCTTTAATTTAACTCTCAACTTTGTTATGCATAGTAGTCCCATAGAAATAAATTCGTAGAGTTAAAAGTACTTAATCTTCAACAAATTTAAGTGAAGTTGATCTTTTTTGAAATTATTTAAATAATAATATGTTTCATATGTCTAGTAGGGGCAATATAGAAGACCTTTATCATAATTTTTCTACAACCCTCTCCTCTTCCATTAACAAGTTCTCTATTGAAGTGTTGTATAAAAATAGAAATAGAATGACTAACCCTTGGTATGACAAAGAGTGTAAAATCGCAAGACAAGAAATCAAAGAATATATTAAGGAGTCCCTAAAATTTGACAAGATAAACAAGTACAAATCCTTCATTAAAAGAAAAAAAAGGACCTATATAAATAATAAAAAGGAAAAGCATTTACACCTCTCTAATATGGATCCTAAGAAATTCTGAAGACAAATTCTAACTTGCAAAACTAAAGAGAATAATATGATTGTATTGAAGGACTAGAATTCCTATCTTAAGAAGATTTATGAATCAAATGATGTTGTGGACAACATTCAACCCCTTTTTATGGAAGATGGAATTTTTTCTTTAGAAGATATAGATTTTGGGATTAAGCGTCTCACGAATGGGAAAGCTAAGGACATCGAAGGGTACCAAGATGAAATCCTAAAAATCCCTCACATCCATAAGCTCTTCAATCTAGTAATCAAGCAAGGCTTCCCTAAACCTTGGACTCAAAGCTTTATTGTACCCATTTTTAAAGGCGGCGATAAAAAAACCCCTCTAATTATAGTACCGTTTTGATGACCTCTCTTAGCCAAGTTATATGGTATGATTTGGAAAATAAGATCAACATATGGCTAGAAAGTCAAGGTAAAATAGCTAAAGGGCAAGTCGGTTTTAGAATATATCATTCCACCATAGACCACCTCATTACTCTCAAGATCATTGCAGAGGAATGTTGCAATAATAAGCTCAATCTCCTGTGTTGCTTTGTGGACTTTAGGAAATCTTTGATACAATGCCTAGAAATAACTTGTGGAAAATATTAGAAGAGTTAAGGTGCCTTTCGAGTTGAGATCCATTGCAATAAGGTTGTACGAGAATGTCATTGCCAAGTTTAAGAACACAGAGGGTTTGTCATAATATATTAATTGTAATACAGGAGTCAATAAAGGTTCCCCCCCTCTCCCTACCCCTTTTCGGTAGATACATTGATAAGTTAGAAGGTTGTTTAATAGAGGCATGCTACACTAGTATGGTGTTAGCAGGAATTGTCATTATCCTCCTTCTTTATGCTAATGATATTGTTCTTCTATCAAGATGTCCCTCTGATCTTGATAAGTAATTAAGAATTATTAATGATTTTTACTCTAGTATGGGCATGACCATCAATACTGACAAAAACAAAGTTATGTTGATAAAGTCTGATA
This sequence comes from Larix kaempferi, assembly GCA_027924585.1. Taxonomy (NCBI): domain Eukaryota; kingdom Viridiplantae; phylum Streptophyta; class Pinopsida; order Pinales; family Pinaceae; genus Larix; species Larix kaempferi. The sequence goes on from BSBM01001121.1 coordinate 1,567,603, forward strand.
AGGTCACTTACACTCATTTTTTGTATGATAATAACAACTTGGGGGAAGCGAATTCCTACACATATATTGGGATTGATATACATCACAGTTTAATTGGAACTACAACATCGAGAAAAGGATCAATGGAGGATGAAAAACTTATTTTTCTCTTGAAAACAATTGTAAGTCGACAAACCTTGTGATGTGAGATAAAAAGAAATTTCTCTTTGAAACTCTCATCACTCCCATTCTCCTGTATGGGTGTGAAGATTGTGGCTTGAACCTCTCTAGAGAATCTTGGAGAAGGATTGAGAAAATCTAGAAGTGTTTTATAAATTATAATCTTAAAATTAAAAGCAACATGCCATATCATATTCTCCTAATTGAAATGGGTCTTTCCCCCATTGAGAGCATATGTATGACTAGGTACCTGATGTAAAACAAAAAAATAAATAACTTGGGAGACTAGATACTTCCAAAAACTGCTTTAAATTCTAGTCAAAATCACCTAAGGCACAAGCGAGGTTGGCATAACGATGCCATGTCTTGGTTAAAGATGTGGGGGATTGACGAAAATGCCATATGAAAAATATAGATGATATCAAAAATATTATTACTTCGAAGTTCAAAGAGAAGCTGTGGTGTGATGAAAACTTAGATGATAAAAGAAAATTAAGATATTACAAGGAGGTAATTAAACCTAATCTTAAATATCAAAATTATCTCTATGTTTTAACTAGTGTAAAGAAAAAGATCCACATAGCTAAAATAAGAACGAACTCTCATGAGCTATATAGTGAAACATGGCGTTGGACTTTTCCTAAAACTCCCTAGACTGAAAGGATTTGTCATCTTTGTGAGACTATGAGTGTTGAGGATGAAAATCACTTCTTCTTAGACTGCCCTGCGTACACCCACATAAGATCCCAGTTTCAATTTTTTTTATACAATATGAACTTGCCCAACCTGCTATCTCATCAAAGTTATAGTAATTTAGAAACACTCATCTCCAATATTTTTGAGCACATAAATAAAAATCTAAAGTAAACCAAGTAGTTCTGTACTTTTCTTTCTTAAGGTTCGAGAGACCAAAATCGGTCTAAGTGGACGTTAACTATCATCACCGTCATCAATATAATTGATAATGATAATGCTAATTATTAATATCTATTAAAAATAATTTTGGTTTATCGAGTTTTAAGAAAGGTAAAATATTATTTGGTTCACTATAGAATTTGTTTTTTCTATTCAAAAAGTTTTAAGAGAAGTATTCATAAATTGTCATATTTTGATGAGTTAAAAGGTTATGAAGGTTGGTATTGTAACAAATATTTGAATATGAGATTTAATGTGGATGCACATAGGACATTTTAAGAGAAATTGCTTTTCATCTTCAACCCTTTTAATGTCACAAAGATGACAAATTCTTTCAACCCACACCTTTTTAGGAATTGTCCAATAGTAAAAGTTTGCTCTTAATAACAATAATAATAATAATCCATTTTTAAAGTCACAACCAAGCTAGCCACTAATTTGGTGTATGAGACCCCCTTGTTTGTGGGACAAAGGAACCCCCTCTACGCAGTGATGTAACTATTAAAGCCTATAGAGGTGTATATACCCCACCCCCCTCCGGATTTGAACCTATGACCTCCTAGGAGGAAACACATGTTCTTAACCATTAGGTCCACTTAGGTTGTACTATAGTAATGTTGATGTTCTTATTTTAGCAATGTTTATTTTCTTCTTTTACTCTAATTTAAAAGGGAGGTACTTTTGATCTTCTAGATATTATGGTTGACCACCTCCTTATAGTATTTTAAATTTCTATTACCCTTTAATTCTTTATCGCATCACAATTTCTCATTAATTTAAATGTAATAATAATTTTAATTTTTTTTTTCACATGTGGTTCACAAACCTCCTAGCGGCACTGCTATGTCCATGGTGAGAAATCACAGGGGGGCCACCCGAAGGGGCCGCACCCCCTTCACTCTAATTACGGAGCTAACCCGATGGGGACATCAAGTGAGGCACTTATATAGTGATGTATAGCCACCCTGGGATTTGACTCCGAGACCTTTTGCTCACAACTTACAACACTCAACCACTTGAGCTAGCCCACCGGACAATAATAATACTTTTAATATTATCGGTGTTTTGCACTATTTGAATACTCTTGTAACACCCGAATCATACAATTCCAACAACATATATATGGAATTCCAACAATTTCAATGAGGTTTTGGAGAAAAATGACAAAATAGTCCAATAGAGCATTTAAACTATTTTATTTAAAAAATGTAAGTTTATAGAAAATATTAACTTTTAAAATTAGTTTCATTGGCTTAATGTTAAAAAAAATAAGTCCCAAATTGTGCCAAATTAATATATCCTAAATACTACAATAAATTAATAATAATAATAAATATTTAAATAAGAGCAGTTTTGGACTTTATGGTGAGTTTTGGTTGAAATTAGGTAATTTTTTTTTGATAAAATCTATATTTGGAAGTGTTTAAATTGTATTTTTGAATCCATAAATAAATTAAATATCCTAGAATGTTCTTACGACACCCAAATTATGCAATTTCCATAATTAATATATATGATTCTAATTTTTTTTAAACATTTTCAACCAACTTTATATAAAAGAAAACAAAAAAATATATATATTTTTTAACAACATAGAATATTTATAAAATATTTACACTACACCCTTATGTATAATCATACCTAACTCCAAACTCAAGATATCTTTTAACATAACCTTATAACCTTACATCATGAATGAATCTGGTAAAGCTGTCATAATACAGATTTTATATCATGAATTACATTAAATATTATATTAATCCATGAAATCAATGGGGTTGTTGACATGAAGATTATATATATATATATATGTAAAAGAATACCATCTTTGGGATCAAAGCGTCAAAATTAAAAAGTATAACATAATTGGGGTTATGGGGTTGTATCTCTAACAACAATAGCAAAATACTCGCGTTTATAATGACTTATATTAAATATTTTATATATTTTTATTCTTAATATATATCATATAAAAAAATATTTTTATATTTTTAGTAACACGAGTCTTGTGGCGTGGAGTTGTAAAAATAAAGATTTGTTTATGCCGTATTATATATATATGGGGGGATATTTGTGTTAGTTATTTTAAATTTATTTTAGGAAGAGACAAGGTATTTCATCTCTTGACTTGTGTTTGTTGAAGTTTTATTTTGAAATATTTTTTATGGTATAATTTTTTAATTTTGGTTTTTTATTTGATTTTAGTATTATGAGAAGTTATTTTTAATTTAATTTTGGGTGTTTTAAGGGTGAGAATTTGCATGGTTAGATGTATATGGGTTTTTAAGGAGGAATTCTAATAGGGTGCAGGGATTCATTTTTTCTCATTAATAATTCTGTAGTCTCTTCAGGGTTATGGATGACCTTCATATAGCATTTGAATCAACATATAACCATCCCGAATTTATACGATTCAATGTGTAGAAGTTGAAGTATTGGGACTAAATATTTGGACTAAATTTATTAGGAAATCAAGACCTAATAATTGGAGGAGACCTCAATTTTACATTGAACATAAATGAAGTTTGGGGTCATGCCACCAAGGTGGATCCACTATCTGGATATTTCATACAAGAAATGGACAAATTAGGCCTGACAGATGTTAAGCCAATAGATATAAAGCCAACATGGTATAATAAAAGGATTTTCGAGGCGACTATCTCTAAGTGGTTGGGCAGGTTTCTGGTGTCGACTTCATTACTTTGTAGAATAGATAGAAGTAGATCCTAGATTGTTATAGGGGGAGTATTAGGACACTTACCCATATACCTACACTTGGAGGTGGGGGAGAAAAAATCGGTTGCTTCTTATAAAATCAACCCGAAATGGCTAGGGGAATCATAATTCATATCCCTAATAAAGGAAGGTTGGGTGGCCTGTGATCCAACGACAAATCGCGCCATGAGTAGACCGTTTGTGAGCTATCTTAAAGGAGTCAAGAAATTGGCATTTGATTGGTCAATGAGGCGGTATAAGGCAAGAGATGCAAGATTAAAAGAAGTAGAACAAAAAATAAGCACTATGCATACATCCAAATCCTCAAGAGTATTTCATGCAGATGAACTCAAGACACTGGTGGAGATGGAGAATTGCAAAACTGAAATTCTTAGAGAAAGAGATGTTGAATGGAGAATGAAGAGTTGGGCAGTATGGTTTTCATTGGGGGATGAAAACACCCCTTTTTTTCACAACTTTTCCAATAAAAGGAAACAACAAAATACCATATGGGAGCTTCACTATATTGAAGGCAGATCAATAAGAGGATTTCACAACCTCGCAGCTCAAGGGGTTTAATAATTTTTTTGAAATTTATAAAGAACCATAAACAACGAACTTAACATAGATCATAAAGGCATGCTCATTCTTCCTGAGGTGGGTATCACCTGAAGAAAATGAGAGAATATCAGAACCAATGTCTATGGAGGAACTACAAGGTATTATGTCAAAGATCCAAAAAGATAAAAGTTCGGGTCCCGACGGCTGGACAATAGAATTTTTCCTGGATTTTTTTTATCTCATTGGGTCTAATCTCTCGAGAGTGGTAGAGGAGACACACACAACTGGAAAAATATTTCCTTGTTTCAATTCTACCTTTCTGACACTAATAACGAAGGTGGACAAACCACGGACAAACCAACCAACTTCGGGAAATTTCGGCCAATATCCTTGTGTAATGTGGTGTATAAGATCATCACTAAGGTGATTGCGTTTAGAAAAAACCAATACTCTTCGATGCAATCTCCCCAAAATAGTTTGGCTTTTTGGAAGTGCAACAAATCCAAGACTTAGTGGGGGGCACGCAAGAATGTATTCACACCATCAAAATAAAGCATCTGGAAGCAATGGTAGTAAAGCTTGACCTGTTAAAATGTTACGACATAACAAGATGGCTATACATTAGGTTATTGCTATTACAGGTTGGGTTTTCTCTGAAGTTGGTGAATTGGGTAATGGGATGCATCAACTAGTTCTCATATTCGCTCCTGGTCAATGGATCGACATTAGTTTATTTCAACCCCACAAGAGGACCCTGACAGGGCTTCCCATTGTCACCATACATGTTCCTAATTGTGAGGAAAGGATTAAGTTGGGCACTTATGACAGTAAAATGGCCCGAAAAAATATTTGGTCTTACTATTGGAAGGGAGGTAAGTATCACACACCCACTATTTATAGATGATGTTTTGCTTTTCCTAAATGGTTTAGCTTCTGAAGGGTGGGCGATGATGGACATATTAATACTATTCAGTAAAGCAATGGGTTTGGTGGTAAGCACAGAAAAATCGACATGTTTCTATAATGACATTGAAGAAGGAACTCGACAACTATTATATGATATACTACAACTTGACTAGTCAAAGCTTGAGGAAGGATTCAAATATTTGGGATTTCTACTAAATCCAAATTGCTACTGTAGATAAGATTGGGGCTAGCTTATAGGCAGGATTGAAGCTAGAATCAATCTATGGTGAAAATGGCGTCTCTCACGCGGAGGAATACTTACACTAGTGAAGGAAGTATTGGAGGCCATACTTGTGTATTGGCACTTAGTAGCACATATACCGAAGGGAGTCCTGGAAAAAATACGGAAACTATGCTACAATTTCTTTTGGCATGTAAGAGAAAATAGGGAAATACAATGGGTCATATGGTGGTCTATATCTAAGTCAAGGACAAAGGGGGATGGGGGATAAAGGACATACACATATTTGGGGAGGCACTGGTAATGAAATCATCATGGAGATTCATAACTAAGAATGGACTATTGCATAAAATCCTAAAGACTAAATATCTGGGAGGGGAAGATGTTGTAGAATGTATTCACACGCCAAATAAGAATTATAGGGGCAGAATGATCCATTGGAAGCGATAATTCAATCTTTCACTCTAATTGGGCCTCGGTTAGCATGGAGAGTGGGAGATAGATGTAAGGTCTAAATCAACCTTGATGCGATAATGGGATGTGATCCAACTTTTACGTTACCTCCAAAATTGATCAAATTTTTGAGCGATAAAGGCTACTATACACTGAATCACGTAGCGGATTAGGAGACTACAACGATCTTGCAACAGGGGTGGAGAATTGGAATTTCTTTAAGAATAACAGATAACCAGTCTTGAGACCGGGAGAGATGGCGATATGAGTTGAGGAAGGGTCACATCAGGTTAAGGGAGGAGTCATATGATCTGATCTGGATTGAGAACAAGACAGGGGGAAGCTATGTTGTCTAAATGGGATATCAATTGGCACTCCTACAAAGAGAATAAAACCCACTATGGTGGTGGGTGAGCATATGGAGGGTCAAAGTGCCCCTAAAGAACAAGGTCTGCATATGGCTAGTACTATGAAGTAAGACATTAACTTGATACTTTTTCAAGAAGAGGGAATATCAGGGGCCAAGTATCTGTTATCTGTGCAGGAGGGATGAGGAAACCAAGGACCATTTATTTCTACACTGTCCATTCACAAAGCACGTATGGAAGGACGTGGGTAGATTGCTTCAATATAACAATATCTGGGAAGAAAGCATAATGGACGAGTGTCTCAGGAAATGGTTCGAAAGAAAAAAATTAAGTCGATTAGATGTGTGGCATTTCTGACATTGTGGGGGGATATGGATAGCAAGGAATAGGAACTTGTTCAAGGGTGCATAGTCACAAACATTTAAATTTTCTTCGCAAATACTAGCATTGGTGAAATACATTCGAGACGAAAACAACCCCTATGCCACAGAGAATTGGGAATCTAGAAATAAACAAAATAATCAACTAGATTTTTTTTGATGGGTCTTGTCAAGGACCAGAACATATTTGTGGAATAGGAGGTACCCTTCATAAAGAGAACAACCATTACATATCTTTTCAAGCAAACTATGGTAAAGGGACAAAAAACACAGCAGAATTGGTGGCACTAAGGATTCCAATTAAATTGGCCCTCGAGGAAGGAACACAACATTTGCAAGTATATGGAGACTCGAAACTTGTAGTAGATTGGATGAGAGGATCACATACGCTAAAGGACATATCCTTACTCGAAATTGGGAATCTTTTGAAAGAATTGGATGGAGCATTTAATTCCTTCAAAATTTGTCATATATTTATGTGAACATAATGTGCAAGCATATACAATATCAAAGGAAGGGATAACATTTCCAGTTGGATCCAAATCCATATCAACCTACCTAAATGGTGAGGCACAGGAGAGCATATTCTTCTTGGATTTTATCTGAAAGTTAAAAATATTTTTATGAAATATAACAACGGAACTATTCAAGCATTATAAAGCATCTGTAGAATATTTTTGTCACTATGTTTAAAATTCTGGTATTGAAACTTCTTTTTGGAAGTCAATAGTCACTTGTAGCATGCACTATAAGCACAAAAATTTGTAGGTAAAAAATTCTGCAAACACAAAAGATATGTACTTTTGGAATAAAACATGCAATAGTGCTCCTATAGCATAACACTAGGAATAACAATCATCTTTAGAATGCATTGTAACAAATTTCAACCATCTTAGTGATGGCATGGGGTTTAGCAATCGATGCTTCTTGCTAGCACTGTTTGTTGTTACAGAAGGTGCATTACATGTATGAACATCGTTATTTTAAGGTGGATCCAGGTACTGATCAAGCTATAGTATTGGGCCTTTTAATAGGTGGTTGGTAATGTGATAAGCTTACATAATAATGACATAACAATTCAAACAGTAGTATCACTGTAAAGCTTTTGTCACTATGGTAAAAATTCTGATATTGAAACTTCTTTTTGGAAGTCAACAACAACTTGGCACGCACTATACGAACATAAATTTTTAGGTATAAACTTATGTAAGCTTAGAATATTTGGATACTTTTTGGAAAAAAACATGCAATGGTGTTCCTGTAGCATGACATTGGGATTAGCAATCATCTATAGAATGTGTTGTAACAATTTTAGGTATTTATCTATTTTGTAACAATTCCAGGTATACATGTAGTAAGATTTTTTCCACTATAGTTAAGATTTAGATACCGATACTTCTTTGAAAGTAATTCAAGTAGTATCAGTGCTAAGCACCTCTAGCATGTATCTTTTGTTTCCAATATGGTTACTAAAAATATGAAATTTTTTCTTGGGGAAAAACTTATTTGGGTTTTTTGTTTGGGTCTATTTTTAGTTAACTAGACAAATATTAGGCCCTGTGCATCTGAAAGTGTCATAATTAGTTATTGAACCTCATTCAATCCCACAAATATCCTTAATTCCATTAGGGAATGTTTATTTTTATTCAAAAGTTTACTTGGTCAAATTTACCATTTTTCTTGGGTGGATGAGCACACACCATGAACAATGTATTTTCCTATCTATATCACACTTGTGGTCCATTGGGTGCACATATCTATAGAAAAAACAATGTTGTTTACTAGTTGTACATGTGATCTTCCTTATACACTTGTATTTTAGATGATCAATATCAATGGTTTGACCATTACAAATAGAGCAACCTTCCACTTTGTGTGTAATGGCTAGTCACATCATCCAAGCATTCCCAAATCTATTTATATTGCACCCCACCATTTGTTAAGGGCATTCCTTTAACATATGAAAACTCTACTGGAATGAAATCTCATTTGTGAATTTGTGGATCCCCTATCATCTACCACACTCTTGAAGTTATTAGATCTTCTATCTCCACCAAACCTTCACTTGTTGAAGGTTGCAACTTTTGGTTTCTCCTCTTTGCTATTTTAGATTAATTGGTTGCATTTTATGACATCTTTGTTGTATCCCTTCACACTTTGGTCAATTTTCAACCCCACCTTGAAGGAAGCTTTGGCACATACATATTATAGAGGATTTAACCTTCACCATTGATGGCACATTGGGTCATACATTTATGCATTATTATATAAAACTTGTGTGTGGCTGGCTTGTTGTTCTCATTTCTTTGTATTTAGAGATTGGATTTCCTTTATTTATTTTACTAGGGAAATACTAACATGCATCCCATGTACATTGAGAGGTCCTAATTTAATTTAATTTTTTTGTCGTGTTTCTTTTCCCTAATCCAAAGTAACTATTATTAAATTACACTTAGTTAATAGTTTTTACATGTCTAGCAGGTATAGGGTTGCTTGAACATTACCAAATTGGGTAAAAAACCTTAATGAATGTTGCTTCATTCTTTGATTAGGTTTTAAAGGGATATTTAGCTAAATTGCATTCTATTTCCTTTACTCTCTTTTTTAGTTTTTTCCTTTGTCCAAGTAGGTTATGTAGATCACCAAAGCAACTTAATCTATTAATAAACATATATTAGCTCTTAGTTCTTCTTGCTTTGTTAATTTATGTACTTGATTTACTTATTTTCGTTAAAAGATAATCAAACTCACATTGAAACCAATCACCAAGAACCCCTAGGTTAATTAAATAAAGATTAAATAAACTAATAACTTAGTGGTGTCCATAGCTCCCATACCTTGTTTCTCGATTCCCCTAAAAACAATTGGGAGGTGACTCCAACCCACTAAGTATAGTCTACCTAGTTTGGAAAGCCTTAGTTAGTAAAGTGTTGGCATTCCATCTAGGTTTAGATTCAGGTTACGTTTCCCAAGATCCTTAGCCTCTTGGTTGCAATGTGGACCTCTCATCTCTTCCTTCAAAGGATTTTATCTAACGTTTACCTTACTTTGTTTACTCTCACACCATATATTTTATCAAATCCATTGCGGAGTTCTCATACACCTTTTTACTTATACACTTCCCAATAGGAAAATACCTTTATCTTTTATTTTTGTCTCCAAATAGAGGGGTTTCCCCTTCCGCAATCTTACGTAGATCTACTTTTCAAAGTAATTTCTACCCTCATATTTTCCCTCTCCACCATGGAAGCACCTAATGCTAGCATTGTAAACATGGTTCGTTACATCACTAGTCATGCCAACCCCAATGTTTGTAAATAAACGTGCCTTCAAGGTGTTGAACCCTAATACTAGGAACTCAACTTCTCACAAGGTCCTTTCAACTAGCTTCCTAAACAACCCCATGTTCCAACAAAATATTAGCGAATGGAATAATTAAACTTGACCACTTGGTTGAAGAATTATGCCCCCCATCATCCCAAAGTTGGTTCCTTAATATAAGTCAATGGCCACCATCTCGCTAATGATTCCTACCAATATTCCTTCCAAGAGGTTGTCACCTCAACTCCTTTCTATTTCTCTACTTATGAAACTTTTGAAATGGCCACTTTAGCTCCCTCCTAACACAACACCATGATTTGTTAAAACACCATGATAGAACTGTTATGCCACAATATACCTTAACCCAATCATTTATCCCTCAACCTAAACCTAACCCCTACAGAATCCTTCTATGGGGATCTCTCAACTTTTACCAACTAGCCATGGTTTAACTGAGCCTTGGACCCAACCTTCTCATATCCCACTAAGCCTTTAGTTCATTGAGTTTAGGAACTTCCACCACCACATCTAAACTTGCACATCAAAACTATCCTTTAGACACAAACCATATCTAAAAAGATCCCTTAAAGCAACTTCATGCCTCAAAGCCAACTCAATTGAATAAATCAAATGGATCCCAAATATTCTTTGATCCATAACTAAATAAATGTGACCTTCAACCAAATACCACTTATCCCATCTAACCACCCCTACATGAACCTTCTTATAAATTCATATGTTCTCTAAATGAACACTTTTAACATGTTACCGCATAACATTCCAACACTACATCATATTTGATATCTGGGCTCCAACCCTTACCCAAGTGTAAATCCAATAAACACTCAAGCTTACAAAAAAATTCACATCCCAACCATGACACCCCCCTCAAAACCAAACATCCTTTCAAAACATGGACTTCCAAGGAAGCCCGAACCCCAACCTAAATGCAAACATGTTCAATACTAAATGATTCTTTAGGCATTTTTATATCCACAACATGGGTTCCCTTCCTCAATCCAAGTAGCAATTTAGGATTTCCACCTCCAAATAATAAAAACAACTAACTTTGACATATATTTCAAAAGCAAAATTAAAACAGTGTCGAAACTAAACCAACATTAGAGGAAAAACATGCTTTTGCACAAAAGCACTTATCTATGTTCCATTTCTAGAAAAGGTGGGCGAGCAAAGTTTTTTTAATTTTTTAGATGTTTTAGGAGAATATCATCTTTATTTTTGTCGAAGATCAAGTGCTTTTGCTTATCTGGGTTTCTTCTATGGGATTATTATGCATGGAATAATTATTTAGAGTTAGAGTTAAGGGTCTATGATCTGAGTTTGGATCATTCTCAACTAAGATGTCAATATAACTATTTGGATGTATCTGAGGTTATATTAGATATAACTTAATATCCCACACTACTACCAAGACCAAAGATACTACTCATTTGGATGGATTTTATCCATTTCATTAAATTGTTACATATTATTAGGCCTCGACAAAGCTTGATTAGTTTAGATCTAGATATATTTTTGCCTAAATCTTCAAAGCGTGTTTTGTAATTGTGAGTTAAAACAAGGTCCTCATCTAGACATAAAGGGTTAGAGTGATAGACATTGCTTAGGATAATAGCTTGGTTACTTCTTGTTCTAGCATTAAAGTCCCCTAACAAGAGGATATGACATTTGTTTCTTAGACTAGAAATATCATGTTTTGAGCCCTCGTATCAACAATTTTTATCTAAATCATTTTTCTTATTAAAGGTAGAATTTATAGCACAAAATAAAATATTTCTAAATAATTTGCTTAACATTAATGTATGACATCTACACCCATATGTATTGATTAAAAGGGTCTTTCTTGTGAAGCTTGATATAATGTTGAGCCCTCAACAATCCCACCAAGTTTTTTAAGGAAACTTGGAGCATCCATTCTTCTTTTATTCTTGAGCTAAGTAGATCTTTGTTTGAAATGATGTCACTTTTCTGTTGAATCACTTCACTTGAATGGCCAAGGAAATCATGTTTCCATGTTTTGTTTACTCTTTGTCCTAGTCTTATTCAATGATGAAGTCTTGAATTCTTTTGAACTTGGTTTTGTCATTTTGGTTGTTTATAGTCCATGGATCTTGATTTTTGAATTGGGCTCGATTTACAAATAAATCCATAGTTCAAACTTCCATCATGATTCATCAATTGGTTTTGAATTGTGAATTGAGTATCTTTAATTGACTTATGAAGAACCCTTCCCCTAATGAAGAAATGAGGTCATTTGTGATTTGGAGTCTTTCATTTCTATTAAACAAAAACCTATTCAATGTGTGATTGAAAACTTTGTTAAAAAAAACAAGTCTTAATATTGTTGGAACTTAAGGTTATGTAACTTCATCACACCTATGGATCTTCTAGAGACAATCAGCCAAAGGACATAAGTCAACTAGCAGATCATTTGACTGGAGGTGCGACTAATCACCCAATTGAATGGTCGACGACGCCAACTACAACGTTAGACTAAACTATGGGACATTGTGGATTTCATGGAAATGATTAGAAGCAATGACCCCTATTTTGTGGACCAGATCATCCTCACTTCAAGGGATTTTGTTAGATCTAGAGACTATAAAAGAATGACACTATGGTTTTGTTGATATATTCCAATAGTTGCAATTTATATTGAAGAATGCAATGTGATATTATGATCATAATGCGTTATGCATAAGTGTTGTAACATTGTCTTTAGACAACACCTCTTTCTTGGAATATAGTTCCCTTATGCTACTTTCTTTTTTGTTCTATGGTTTAATGTGAAGAGTTTCCCCAACCTGGTAACAAAACTATTGGTTTTGACTTAGCTTGTTGTTTGCAAATTGTACTAAGTCAGATCAAGGGTTGATCGACTCTAGGATGAAGATTTTTCGACTGTTACCTCTTCTTTGAACTTGGATAAAATCTGGTTGATCAAAAGGATGACTTCCAAGATAGAACCTATTGTTATGAATGGACATAATTATGTAATCTGGGCACCAGATATGGAAAATTTGTTGAAGAGCAAGGGACTGTGGTGGTATACTAAGTTCATTATTCTAGATCTGATGGATGATCAGGCTAAGTTTGTCATCGATGGAAATAAGTATGAGGTTTTTGGGGTCATCATGACCTACATTTCAAGAGAGATTCACTTTCATACAAGCCACGACATCAACTTCCCTCATGCCATCTGGAGTAAGATGAAGTCACTATTCAACAAGGTTAATGAAATTCAAGTAATGCAGATAGAGAAAGAGTTTATCTCTCTGGAACCTCTCTCATTTGAAAGGATTAAGGAGGCGCGTTGACTAGTTAGTTTATCAACCAACCTACACAAACTTTACCTTTTCTATTAGAACTTCCCAGACATTACATGCCCATACCAATTAGATAGATGGATTGTTGATTATGGTTATACTCATCATATGGATAAGGATGCTTCTCTTTTCTCTTCCTTGAATGTATCTCCAGAAAAAAAAAGATTTATGTAGCTGATAATTACACTCTCACAGTTGTTGGAAGCGGCGATGTTGAATTATAGCATGGTCGAATATCCAATGTATATCATGTGCCTAGCTTGAGCACAAATTTGTTGTCGTGCGCAACTTAGCTAGACTAAGAAGAATGGTGAGTTTTGGTTAGATCAATTTATTGTAAAGGATTTGTGGCTTGGGGGGGTGACTGTTGCTTTAGGATATCTAGATCCCAAAGACAGACTTTAAAATTTCTATGATTCTCCCAAACTAACTGGACTGGCTGTCCCGACTAGACCAACTGGATCAATGGCACTCATTGATAAGGCCGATGATAGAAGTCGAATTTGGCATGAACGACTTGGACATCTCAACTTTCAAAGTTTGAAGATGATGGTAACAAATAATATGGTTAGTGGTCTCCCAAATACTGTTCCACTTGATGGAGTTTGTAAAGGATGTGTGCTTGGAAAGCATCATTAGGCACCGTTTGATTTTGGGAAAGCATGGCAAGCATAGGACTAACTAGAATCTGTTCACAATGATCTCTTTTGCATGAACAAACCCTCATTAGTAGGTATGAAGTATAGTTTGACCTTTTTTTGATGATTTATCTAGATTTCCCTTGGTATATTTCTTGAAGAATAAGCATCATTTATTTGAAATATTCAATGAATTTAGCACATTGGATGAAAAGTAGTGTGACTGACAACATCAAATGTTTGAGATCAGACAATGGTGGTGAATATGTGAGTCGACAGTTTGAATAATATCCCTTTAAAAATGGAATTTCCTAGCACATATTTGTCCCTCGCACCCCTCAACAGAATGGATTCGTGGAGAGGAAGAATTAGAATTTGGTAGAAATGGCCCAGTTCCTATTATAGACCAAATATCTTTTGACTAAAATTTGGGCAAAAGTTGTTTATTATTCGAACTATTTCCTGAACCTTGTTCTAACTAGAGTTATCAGTGACATGATTCCAGTTGAGAAGTGGAATGGAAGGATACCCTTTGTTGGACACCTCAAAACCTTTGGATGTGTTGCTTGGGTGCATATCAGTGATAACTACAGGAAGAAATTGGATGCAAAGAGTCATGCTTGCATCATGATGGGCTATTATGATGAATCAAAATCCTATCGACCATTTGACCCTGTCAAACAATATGATCAATTTTGAGCTTAAATGTGATCTTTAATGAAAATATTTTAGGTAATAAGTTATTGAATTCCTCTTCTGGTCTATTGCATGGTGATCCTTTTGATATTACTAAAGAATCTGGATCGAATGTACCCTTCTCTAAAGCCTTGACCAAACCAATGAATTCTACTCCTGAGTTGAATGGTATTCAGTCTACCATGACTAAGTATGTCGACACATTGACTCATTCAATTAACAATCACTGATCTGAATCACCGTCGACTTATCTACCTCGGTGGGATGCTAAAACAATTCAAGTTGCTAGATTGGATGCTAGAGATGCTAGTAATGGTTGGAAGACCCTCAGTCAGAAACAACATGGCAGTGTTGCATTGATGGCACGTGTTCTTTAAACCTGTGATCCTGAGACTTATGCTAATGCTTAGGGATTTCCTGAATGGGAAATTGATATGGTTTTTGAAATTGATTCTTTGAAACAGAATCGAACTTGGGAACTTGTTCCTCAACCGCTTGGAAATAATTTTGTGAAGTGTCGATGGGTCTATAAGACCAAGTTTACTTTTGACAGTGCTATTGAACGTCACAAGGCTTTTTTGGTATCCAAGGGATTCTCTCAACAAGAAGGCATCGACTACATTGAAACATTTTCCCTGGTTGCAAAGATTAACTCTATTTAGATGATTATTTCCCTTGCTGCTCATTTTGGATGCAAACTTCACCAAATGGACGTTAAAAGTGCCTTTCTTCATCGAGATTTGTCTGAAGAAATCTATATGGAACAACCTTTGGTTTTTTGATAGATTATGGTCTTGTTTTTCGACTAAAGAAATCATTGTATGGTTCGAAAAAAGCACCTCATGCTTGGTATGAGAAGATTGATAATTTCTTTCTCTATCTTGGCTTAAAACATCATGAATATGATCACAATATTTATGTATTACATGTTCATGGTGATACTTTGATTGTGGCATTGTATGTTGATGAGTTAGTCATGACATGAAATCATATTAATATGAATTTGGGTTTGAAGAAACAACTTTCAAATACCTTTGAAATCACTGCTCTTGGTATGTTGCATTTCTTTTTGGGCTTTCAAATTTTGCAAATGAATGATGGTATCTTTCTTTCTCAACCAAAATATGCTTTGGATATTTTGAAACGATTCAAAATGGATGATTGTAAGACTTGTGATACACCTTATCATTCGGGCGTAAAGTTGTTGAAGGACTATGACTCTCCACAAGTTAATGCCACTCTTTATTGCCAGTTGGTCAGTAAACTGATTTACTTAACTCACAATCAATTTGATCTCTCCTTAATGTTAGTGTGGTTTCTCAGTTCATGCAAGATATTCAAGAAATACTGTTGGAAGGTTGCAAAGATAATTGTTCGCTACATTAAAGGAACTTATCAGTATGGTATTAAGTATTGTTGCAATACAGAACTATTGATCAAGTTCACTGATTTTGACTAGGAAGGTGACATTGAGGACTGGAAGTACACTTCTGGCTATGTTTTTCGACTTTGTTCTTGACGCCTGGTCTGGTAGTGTAAGAAACAAAAGGTAGTCTCTCTTTTGACTACATAAGTAGAATATCATGACAATGTCAATGTAGGTATAGAGACATTTTGGATCCATTATATTTTAGAAGAGCTTGGTTTTCTTGATCAGGCCTCTATTGTTATCCATTGTGACAATCAAAGTACAATACAGGTTTTTGGTAATCCTTTTGCTCACAACAAAATGAAGCATTTTGAACTTCATGTTCACTAGTTGAGGCAATTGGTATAGAACAATGTTGTCTCACTTGTTTATTGCAGAACATATGATCACATCGTTGATATCTTTACGAAGCATCTTCTAGAATATAAGTTTTTGAAACTTTGGGCTATGATTGGGATTTAGGTAACTACAATTATCGAGGGGGGGGGGGTGTTCAGAGCGCATAATTTTACCTCCTGAATCTCCAGAGCATTGTGCTGATGGGTGGGTGTTGGGCATGTTCATCAAACCTCTAGATATTCTAGAGATAGCTAGTTGAAGGACATCAGTCAACTAGCAGAGCATTCGATTGGAGGCTCGAATGAGCTGTAGACTAACTAGTTGACTAAACGGTCGACAAGGTTGTGGTTGGATCGACTAGAACAATCGACTAAACTATGTGACATTACAGATTTCGCGGAAAGGGTTAGAACCAATGACCCTATTTGTGGACTAGATCATCCCCACTTCAAGGGAGTTTGTTAGATCTAGAGACTACAAAAGAATGACCTTATGGGTTGTGTTGGTATATTAGGATATTTTTCAATTGATATTGAAGAATGCATTGTGAGGATATGATCATAATGCGTTGTTCTTAAGTGTTGTAACTGTGTATTTAGACACCACCTCTTTCTTGGAATATAGTTCCCTTCTGCTACTTTCTTTTATGTTATATGGTTCAATGTGAAGAGGTTCCCCAACAAATACTACATACCTTTACTCCATGGAAGCCACAATAGTTCCAAGAGAGGACTTTGAGTATACCAAATTCCTATTTATTGTTATTTTAATGTCTTTATCTTTGAAAAATGCTTTTATATTTCTAATTATTTCCCATTTCACTTTCTTCCCAACTTCCTTTATCTTTTGAGCTTTCTTCCTTAATTATGCTTTCTCTACTGGAATGAGATCCTCATTTATAAATATCCCTGAGCCTTTTAGATTCAAAGTTTTATTGAGTATGCCATATTTGTTTCCACTAGAGCTTACTTTAACAAGTATCCTATTTTTATGGTTAATTTTTTTTCTCAACCTTTACTTCTATGATATAGGTTGTTTCAATTTGTAACTCGTTTTGTAGCTCTTGCTTAATTAGTTTGAGGACATCATATCTATGGGACATGAGTTGGATGTGCATTTGCCTAAATCTAGAGTATAGTACATATTAATTATTGTAGGACGCCATCTTGTTGGGACATGAGGTAGTGAAGGGAATCTTAGAGCAATTCATACATCCTAAATAATTTAGGACACCATGTTGAGGTGACACGAGGTGGTGTAGGGAATCTTAGAGAAATCCTTTTTTAAGGGGGAATTGATATAGTTAATGAGGGTGATGTAGAAACACCAATACTTAGTTCAAGATAGTTTGGTATCTAGGATTTATGATTTTTTAAAGGAAATTTTTGTGAGGAAATGTAAGGATACTTCTTCAAATTCATGGATGATATATTTAGTAATTCATCAATATATATTAGTACATTTGATTTCATTTAGAGAGATTTAAATTGAGCATCTACCATATAGAATTAGCCAAATACTTAACAAAATTTACAATAATTAATTAAACTAACTTTTTAAATTAATTATTATAAATAAGTATATTTTATCCTAAATATTATTTTAAAAAATACCACATAATTGTTAAACAACTTACTAATGGTTAAACAACAAATCTTGAAACTTACTTTCACATTTACTTAATGGTTAAACCACAAATCTTGAAACTTAGTTTCACATTTACTATATAGTGATACTTACTATATGTTTGGGATAGTTTTTATTATAGTTTCCATCACTCTAAACACTTATATGTGAGCTTGTCATTTATAGTGAAGGGTATGCGAATAATTTTAGGATTAATTGATTTTATGTGCACCTTATAATTCAAGGGACTTGAGGGAAAATTGGAAATTGAGTAAAAGAATTGAAATTTGTTTTAAGGGATGCCTGGCTTTTTAATAATATTAGTCATAACCTTGTAGAGGGACAATTCCATTCCCCCATAAGTTTAGAAATGAGCTTCTCATTTACCATGGGTGGGTATATGATAAAATGTGATATTATTTGTTTTTTTGCACCTTATAGTTGAAGTGACACAAGCAAAATAAATTGAGGAATTTTTTTAAACATTTGCTTTCTCTTAGTGTATTAAGATAGGTTGATAATTGACAGCCATTTGATAAGTGATTGATGAGAAGTAACCTGGAGGTGGAGGTGGAGGTGGAGGTGGAGGTGGAGGTGATGATTGAGAGTTAATTTTATTAGTTAGTATATTTGAGTAATTTATGATTTATTTTTTTTAATTAGTTACTGTTTATTATTAATGTTGGAAATTTAATACTCTGGGATTATAATATAAATTATAATGTAAATATTTACTCAGTTATAATAAATGAAAGATGATAAATGGAAGATGAAGAGTCATGGAGACTCCAATAAATGGAAGATGAAGAGTCATGGAGACTCCAATGGATCTCTTGGAATCCAAAGCCCAAGAGACACTTGGACAATGTATAAATAAGGAAATCGAAGCCCAAGAGACACTGTATAAATAAAGAGATTGATTAATGAAATTCATCAATTTGGGATTTATACATGTTAGTGGTATCAGATCTTGCCTACCTACTCCAGCATTCCTACCATAAATCCTGCGCCCTGGTTGCTTGCCTGCTCCATTCATTTTCTACGCCTTGGCTTCCTTCCTGCTCCATTCATTTTCTGTGCCCTGGATTCCAGACTGCCAATTCATTTTCTCTGCTTTTCGGGGTTCCATTGTCATCTAATTTTCTCAGTCCAGCTCTGCTTGGTGTGTAACAACCCCTTTCCGGTGACTGCTATGTGGATCATGGATGCTCTTTCCCATTATCACGCATTGGGATGAATATTCGTTGATACTCTCTCCCTCTCTCCACTGCGTGAGCTGAGTGAAGACCATTTTCCCACAACTATTGTTATCATGTTATCACATCATTACATGACTATTGTTATCATGTTTTTGAGGTTGCCTTCTGCGTTTTTGAATATTTTATCAATTTCCAGAGTTGCATTCACGTTTTGAGAAGCTGCATTGATTTTTGTGGTCAATGGTTGTTGTGAGCCATATTTTGGGAGCAATGAAGGTCCATTAACGTTGCAAAACCCTAATTTTTGAACCAAGACATCAAATTCCTGTAGTTGTGATCATGCTAGGTGAAGAGTGTGCGTGAATGCTCGTAGAGAAACACCATTATCTATTCTTGCATGATGAGCTGCGACCCTGTGTGTTGTGACCACTTGTGGGAGCTTTCTTGAGCTCATAGAGCTAAATCTAAGCTACAGTCTCATTATGCTGGTGTGATCTTGAAGTGGTATACACTTGCTGAGGCATGGAGGAAATGTGAATCTCAAGAGCCAACCTCATGTTGTCTTTGTAGAATGCGACCTGCGTGGAACCTTAATGAAGAGCTTGTTGGATGGCTGGGACTGTGACTGGAGGTAAAACCATTTTTTCTGCAATTTCTTGTGAACGTTGTAAAACCCTAATTTTAACCTAATATATGTGTGGAGGATTTTGTATGATATTAAGGTTGTTTGTGATTTCTGAGACCATGTGGAGGAGTTTGAACTAATTCGAGCAACAAGAAGGTTGATGCTCGACCTCCAGTCATTAAGAGCTTCTACTACCTCCTTCATTGTGGGCCGTGACCTCGAGGAGCATCATTCCTCTTGCATGAGAAACTTGTTGTGCTTATGTGTTGCGAATTGGTGTGGGGGAGGATCAACCTCCATCACATCTATGTCGTGCTCTTGTTTTTGAGCTCGTTGATGTCAACCAATTTTGAAGCTGCAAATCAGTTTTGAGTGGTATATATCATTGTATTGATTCATTAATCAAATCAATTCATACATAGGATGAATTTAATTTTCTATGAGTTGTAAAATGTAATAGCGCTACAGAAGAGTGCTACACATCGAAGGTAATTTTTTTTTATGTAATAGCATTGTAATATGTGTTTCAAGGTTTATGTGGTGGTTGGTTTCAGATTGTATATTAGGAGAATCCATAGTTGTCATGATTTCCATCGATGTTTCGAGTCCACAACAAGACTTGTCATCAGGAGGATTTTACCCATAAGGAGGTGGGAAGATCCTGATCACACATCATAGCTTTTGCAACCTCACAGATTGTTATGTTCTTTATTTTAGCAACCCTATTCTGTTGGGGGTTGTAAGGTACAATCAACTATCTTATTATTCCCGCATCTCAATAGAAGTCATTAAAGTCACGAGAATAAATATCTCCTCCATTATCATATCTCAAAGCACGAATGTGCTTTCCAGTCTGATAAACAACCAGTGCTTTAAACTCTTGAAACTTGTTAAAAGTTTCACTCTTTGACTTCATAAAATATATCCAATACGTGTGAGAAAATTCATCTATGAAAAGCACATAGTACAAATAAATACTCAAGGATGGTGCTGACATAGGACCACATAGATTGGAATGAATAAAGTCAATGATTCCTTTGGATCTTTTGGTACAACTTGGAAAAATCTTCTTGATGTTCTTTTCAAGAGTGCAACCTCTACAAACACTATCATATTCAGATTTAAACACATGCATACCTTTTACCATCTTCTGCAATCTAGGTAGCGCTTTGAAATGAATATGACCAAGACTCCTATTCCATAGTTCACAAGGACTGGTGGTGTCATGGATCATAATTTGAATGAGATTTACAGGAACTTTGTAGAGACCTCCCTCTCTAATTCCAATTACAAAGGCAGAGTTCAAGTCTGCATGCTTAGGCCATAGGATCACTTTATTGTCCATAAATATTAATCTGAATCCTTTATATTCTAGAACCAAAATAGATAGGAGGTTCTTCTTCAATCCGGGAAAAAACAATATTTCATCAACATGCAGTACATCTCCTGAATCCAACTAAAAATAAGTGGATTCAACTCCTTGGATCGAATAGGTGGTATTATCTCCAAGATCCACCTGACATGAGAAATTATTTTCCTTCATATATTTGATAGCGCTCCTATATCCAGTCATGTGTTTAGATGTGCCTTATCCACCAACCATGTCTCAACACTAGTGGTAATGGATCCAGATAGGGCTAAGACAAGATAATACTCCTTCCTTGTCTCCTGATCATTAGAAGAATTATTTCCTGTAGGTTCATCTTCTATAGCAGTAGAAGCACGAAACATACCCTTGAACTTTCCTCTTTGTTTTGAACATAATTCTCTTGCAAAGTGACCCTTCTTATTGCAATTGAAGCATTTGACTTTAGACTTATCAAAGTTCTTGTTATAATCATTTTCCTTTTGATGAGAAAACTTCTTGTGAGAAAAGGATTTCTTACCTCTTTTCATATGTGCCGCAAGAGCAAGGTTCTCTTCTATGGAGGAAGTATATTTTATCTGGATTCACCCTTCTTCTTGTAGGAAACCATGTTAAGTTTTTACTTATTATTTGAGCAGCATATAGCATATGAAAAATTACTGAAATATATACAAGCACAACATAAAAGACAAGAGACACAATTTATCCTGGGAAACCCTCTTGGGGTAGAAAACCCAGCAAAGCGTTCCTCAATATAGAAATCACAAAGTACAAGATAAACCCAAGACAAAAACAACTACTCCCTTGCTTGTGCGCTACTCTCTTCTCCACTAATGCGAGCTTGCTTGAGTGAATGAGATAATACAAATGAGAGAGAGCACGCCTATTTATATTCTTCCGTTGAGATGAGTAATTCCCCAATGGGGCCGACTTGTCTAATTGGATGGTCGATTACATAATATAATAATATTTCTGGGGCTTTTCTAGGTCGACACATGTCCTAGGGTTTACATTGATTCTTTCAATGACCTTTACATTATTAATTACATGACCATCAACTCCCGTAGGAGGAATACAATAATATAAATAGAATATCTTCCGCAGTTACATTATTTTAACACTCCCTCTTAACTAGGAAGGTATTATGTAGGTAACAACATCTGCACAACTGACTTGTGAAATTCTATATGTCGTAGGAAGGCTTTGATCATCATCTGTCTTGGGTTATCAACTGTGGAGTAGCAACATCATCATCTGCCGAATATGATCATCATCGGCAGCATCATCATCAACAATCATCCTCTTGCTGAAACATCATCTACTGGAACAACAACATCATCAACTGGAACATCTTCTACTGGAGCATCCTTATCAGCAACCTCATTAGTTGGAACATCTCCTGCTGTCTGCAACCTTGTCATTTGGAACACCATCTGCTGGAACAAGATCATCGTCGGCTGGAACACCATTTGCTGGAACAACACCATCAGCAGCACCATTAGCTGGAACACCATCATCATCAGCTGTAACACCATCTGCTGGAACAACAACATCAGCAACACCATCAGCTGGAGCACCTGCAACAAACATCAGTAACAAGTATTGATACTATTAGTCATCCAGTACTGATCTTCCCTCACCCCTGGAGAGGCATCAGCTCGTGAGAGCTGGAACTATCAGTCAGCCAGTACTGATCTTCCCTCACCCCTGGAGAGGCATCACCTCGTGAGAGTTGGAACTGTCAGTCAACCAGTACTGATCTTCCCTCACCCTTGGAGAGGCATCCATCCCTCCGGACAGGCATCAGCTCGTGAGAGCTGGAACCATCAGTTATCCAGTACTGATCTTCCCTCACCCTTGGAGAGGCATCCATCCCTCTGGACAGGCATCAGCTCATGAGAGATGGAATCATCAGCCAGCCAATACTAATCTTCCCTCACCCTTGGAGAGGAATCCATCCCTCCAGATAGGCATCAGCTCGTGAGAGTATCTTTGTAGCATTAATCTCTGCATCGAATAATCCTGTCAACATCTTGCGAAGCCACACTGCTTCACCACAAGCTAAACAAGCTGCAACATATTCAACTTCCGCTGTATTGAGTGCAACACAGGGTTGCTTTCTACTGAGCCATGAGATCATGCCTGATCCCAAACTATAGCAACATCCTGAAGTGCTCTTTCTGTCTTCAGCACTTCCAGCCCAATCCGAGTCTGTGTACCCATACAGCCTGAACTCACTATCTGAGGCATATCTGAGTCCATAATCCAATGTACCCTTCAGATATCTCATCACATGTTTTGCTGCAACTAGGTGAACATTCCTGGGTTCTACCATATACTGACTCAATGTGTTTACTGCAAAACATATATCTGGACGAGTATTGGTCAAATACATCAATGACCCAATAATCTGTCTGTACATGGTGACATCCACTTTCTCTGAAGAAGCATCACTCATAAGCTTCAAATTTTTCACCATCGGAGTAGTCATGGCTTTGCAATCCAGCATCCCAAATCTCTTTAGGATTTCTACTGTGTATTTTCCTTGACTCAGGAAAATCTTTTCTGGAAACTGCCATACCTCAAGACCTAGAAAGTAGTGAATCTTACCAAGGTCTTTCATCTCAAATTCTGCTGCAAGCCTCTTCTTGCATTCAACAATAGGCTTGTCTTCTCTAGTCAGAAATAAGTCATCCACATACAGTAATAATATCATGGGTTCATCATTCATAATCTTGTAATAAAGATTAGAATCCGCTTTACTCTTGGTAAAGCCCAAGCTCATCAAAAAGCTGTCAATTCTTCCATACCATGCTCTGGGAGCTTGCTTCAACCCATACAGTGCTTTCTTCAACTTGCATACATGTGACTTATTGTCTTCTACTTCAAATGCTTTTGGTTGCTCAATATATACTTCCTCTTCTATGTTTCCATTCAGGAAAGCAGTCTTCACATCCATCTGATGTAGCTTCCATTTCATCTTGGCTGCCAAGGAAAGAATGGTTCTAATTGAAGTATATCTGGCTACCGGGGCAAAAGTCTCCTCATAATCAATTCCTTCTTTTTGCGAGAATCCCCGGGCTACAAATCTTGTCTTATACTTTTCAATGCTTTCGTCTGCTGAATGTTTTGCTTTGAAGATCCATTTTGATGAAACAACCGATTTGTCCTTTGGTCTTGGTACTACATCCCAAACATTATTCTTGATGATGGACTGATACTCTTCATTCATGGCATCCAACCATTCCTTCTTCTTCACTGCTTCAAAACAAGTTGGTTCTTCTTCAACAAGATTGCACATCAAGGCTACATAGCTGGAGTATGGCCTTGGTCTCTTGCTCTCTCTACTGGATCCTTCTGGGGCACCATACTTTCCTGCATCTTGGATTAATTCATGTGCCCCGGCTGGTCTTCTCTTTCGAGAGATCTCTACATGAGGTATCTCCTCAGGTCTCTGAGGTTCTGCCATGTCATGATCCTCTGGAGTAGGATCACCCTCAACATCTAGAATAGGTTCTTTGGTTGATTCTGCAACTCTAGGAACTTCTTGCTCCTTTTCATCCTCATGAGTCTTCTTAGACTTGTTGAAAGCCGAGTCTTCATCAAATGTAACATCTTGACTAATCTCAATCTGACGGAATCCTGGGATGTATATGCGGTAAGCCTTAGATTGCTCACTATAACCCACGAATATTCCCTTCTTCCCTGAAGGCTCTAGTTTCGATCTTTTCTCCTTTGGAATGTGGATGAACACCAGACATCCAAATATCTTTAGATGGCTGACTTTAGGTTTCTTTCCAGTGAACATCTCTTCAGGGGTCTTCTTTCCAAGAGCATTATGAGAGATCCTGTTCTGTACATACACTGCGGTTCTGGCAGCTTCTACCCATAGATGCATGGGTAAGTCTTGATCGTGGATCATAGCTTTTACTGCTTCTATGATCGTTCTGTTCTTCCTTTCGGCTACACCATTCTATTGTGGATTATAGGGAACAGTGAGCTCCCTCTTAATCCCTGCTTGCTTATAGAAATCTTTGAAATCACCTGAGGTATATTCCCCTCCATTTTCTGACCTCAGAATCTTAATATTCTTTTCAGAGAGATTCTCTACGAGTGCCTTGAACTCTTTAAACTTTTCAAAGACTTCATTTTTGTTCTTCAGAAAGTAAATCCAAGTTTTGCGAGAATAATCATCAATAAAAGATGCATAGTATTCACACCCACTGAGAGAGGTGGTGGACATTGGTCCACAAATGTCTGAATGAATAATGTCCAGAATACCTTTTGCCTTACTGTCACTACTTGGAAATGGGTTCTTAGTGCTCTTCCCTTAAGCACACCCTTTGCATACTCCTTCATGATCCACTTGGATCTCTGGTAATCCAGTCACTACCTTAGTCACAATTGGCAAGGCCTTGTAGTGTACATGAGCTACTCTTCTATGCCATAGCTCACAGGGGTTCATGGTACTAGCCATCATTGCTGCATTCGCATGACCCTTTAGTTTGTAAAGTCCTCCTTCTTCTACTCCAATGACTACTGCATCATCAATAGTCTTCCCTTTAGGCCACATGAGAACTTCACCATCTACAAATGCAAATCGAAGACCTTTCTTATCTAATGCTGAAATAGATAGAAGGTTCTTCTTTAACCCAAGTACATAAAGTAAATCCTTCATGTTCATGGACTTCCCAGAGTCCAACTTGTAAGATGCTTCTCCCATACCTTTGATGGGATATTGGTAGTCATCTCCGAGTTTTACTTTGTGTGGAGATTCCTTCTGGATGAGATGAGACAAGGATTCTTTGTATCCTGTCATGTGTTTTGAAGCTCCACTATCCATTAGCCAAGTATCACTCCCATGAGATACTGAACCAGTGAGTGCTGAGATAAGAACATATTCTTCACTAGAGTCTTCATTGTTTCTGGTCTTGTCATCATCATCACTATCTTCCGCTGCATGAGCATGAAACCTCTTCTTCTGCTTCTTGTGATGTCCATGATTGTTTGGACAATTCCTTGCAATGTGTCCAGTCTTGTGGCATGAGTAACACTCAATTGAAGAGAAATCTTTTCTGGTCCTTCTCTTCTTCTGGGGTCTCCTTGGAGAGTTCTCTTGGGGACGAGGGTTTTTCTTCCTCTTCTTCCTACTTTAGCATGGGTAGCTAAAGCTTGATATTCATCGTCATTTAACTTCTCTTCTCTTATGACAATTCTTTCTTCTTCTTGGACACATTCTTCCCATAAGTTTCTGAATTTGATTAGTTTCTTTCTATCACAAATGCCACGAACAAATGGTTCCCAATCTCGGGGGAGACCTTTCAGAGTAGTCATTACTACTTCTGCATCCTCAATCATGTCCCCAATGGCTTCTAACTGTTCTTTGATCTGGGATACCCTGGAGAAATATGAGTGCATGGTTTCAGACTTCATGCATTTTACACCCTTGAGTTGATTTCTCAAGGTCATCTTCCTGTTGATGTTCTTTCCTTCAAATAGACTAGTCAAGGCATCAAACATATCCTTTAGTGTCTTCTTGGAAGACACATGGGGGATTAGGTGATCCTTGATGGAATCAACAATGATCCTCTTTGCTTTGATGATATTCTTCTTGTGCCTAGCCTTCTCTTCCTCTCCCTCTGGTTCTGTAAGTCCTTCTTTCACATAGTCCTCTAGCTCATGCTCCTCAAGGATGAGCATGACTTTATACTTCGAGGATTTGAAGTTCTCAGCTCCTTCAAGCTTCTCATCAAGCTTGGTATTGCTTGTCATCTTGCTATAATGAGTACTTCAAATGGAAATAGAAATAGATTTGAGACTTACAAGAAAAATTTGTCCTTCTGATATCTGCTCTTCCTTGGCCTAGGGTTTGTCATAGAAACCCTAATTTTTCGACTTCGAGATTTTGAAAAACTAAGTGGATGAGTAAATTCGCCTCCTCAAGGTGAGTTGAGAAAAGTACTCCTTTTCCAAAATCAGTGAGCAAATGATCCAAAACCTTGATTCCCTAGTTCTCTTGGGCTGCAGTGGTGGACCCAAAAATGAAAATGCTCAGAATGAAATTCCGCTTCGACAAAAAAATGCACCCTAGGGAGGTGAGGTAGATCCACCCTCTTTTCCGACAAAAATGTGGAGGTATCTCCCAAAATAAGAAACCCTAGCTCTTGTAGTTACGGGGGCTGCACAATGTAATCTTTCAGGCTAGCTCTGATACCATGTTAAGTTTTTACTTATTATTTGAGCAGCATATAGCATATAAACAATTACTGAAAGATATACAAGCACAACATAAAAGACAAGAGACACAATTTATCCTAGGAAACCCTCTTGGGGTAGAAAACCCAGCAAAGCCTTCCTCAATATAGAAATCACAAAGGACAAGATAAACCCAAGAAAAAACAGCTACCCCCTTGCTTGTGCGCTACTCTCTTCTCCACTAATGCGAGCTTGCTTGAGTGAATGAGATAATACAAATGAGAGAGAGCACACCTATTTATATTCTTCCATTGAGATGACTAATTTCCCAATGGGGCCGACTTGTCTAACTGGATGGTCAATTACATAATATAATAATATTTCTGGGGCTTTTCTAGGCCGACACATGTCCTAGGGTTTACATTGATTCTTTCAATGACCTTTACATTATTAATTACATGACCATCAACTCACATAGGAGGAATACAATAATATAAATATAATATCTTCCGCAATTACATTATTTTAACAAACCATTCCACAGTCTTTAAAAGTTTGGTTTCACTTCTCAACCATTTATTGCAGCTAAGAATGTCTCCCATGAATATGGAAGGCCATTGAAAACAATTTGTATGAGATCATCATCATCAACTGTATGCATGAAATCTTTGGAACATGTTCCATACCCTATTTAGGATTAGGTTTCCAAAGGGGTAGTGTCTCAAGTTTCTTATGGTGTCTACATTGTCATTTCTCAAATAATTAGTATGGCTTCAATTTATTGCTCCCCTATGCCACTTGATATCAACATGATTACATTGATTGAATAAATGCTCTACCGATTCCTCTTCCTAGTTGCACAATTGACATAATGAAGGTACTTTGAATCCTTTTCTTCAGATTTTATCCCATTTCAATACCTTCCTTTTGGTGGGAAGCCACATAATGAAGTTATTTTTTGCTATACCTCAAGGTTATAGATTTGTTACCATATTGTTAGAAGTCCCATTGGGAAAATAGGCAGAAAATACATGAAGATAAGAGGATAGGCGTGAAAGTGCATTAATTCTCATTGATTAATTGTACATATATACAAGAGAATTGACCCTTGGGTTTCAGATTCCCAAGTGGTCTCTTGGACTCCCGAGTGACTCTTGGTCTCCCTTGTGCAATAATCTTCCTTTCACCAAGGATTAGGTTCCAACAAGTCCACCCTTAATATGAAGGGTGTATATGAGTCCAAGAAGAAGAGATATAAATAACTAGAAGTGGACAACTACCACCTGTTGAACATTTCCATCTTGACGATCCTTTACCAATAAAGTTATCTAGAAGATTTCACTGGATTTTTCTAAATACAAGTGCTCTATGAAGGGGTGGTTTTGGTTGACCACCAACCAAAGGGACTAGTAGAAACTGAAATCTTCTAATGTGTGTGTGGTTTAAGTTTAACCACAATATATGGAACTTGGCGACAACACTTGCTCAAAGGTTCTTTGGAATGGTTGTTTTAGGTTGACCATAAACCAACCGGAGATCTGAAAACAGGAAGTGAACAACTTCAACTTGTTGACCATTTCCAACTTGACAATAATTTGCCAAGCAAGTTAGCTAGAATATTATATTGGCTTCTGCTAAATGAAGGTGCTCTCGATACCAGTGGTTTTAGGATGACCACCAACTTTGAAGCTCATTCAAACATATCTCTTCACAGGATCGCTTGTTCCAGCTCGCTTGTACTTGCTCGCTTGTTACTGAAGGTCTTCATTCCCCCCTATCAGAAACAATGTGATGAGAGGAGAGTATCATGGTGTCACAACTAGAAAAAAAAACACATGAGTACCCCATGTCATTTATATATTTTTTCTTCATGATACATTCATCTCTAGCATCTTTGAATCCGGTGGCCTCCCAAACTCACTGTGGCCTAGGCTTGCTTGATGTGAACTATTTGAGGAAGGCTGTGAGTGTTTGTTGTAAGAGGGAAAAGGATTCAAAACTTGAATCCTGATATCATGTTCCCCCCTGTCATGTACAAAGTAAGAAGCAATACAATAATCTTCTGCAAGTTTCACTCTTGCAGGTTTCTTCAACTTTTCTTCAGCTTTACACATTGATCTGAAGAATGGTTTTGATTCCCGCATTGCTGACAAGGATGAAGATCAAAACAATGATATTTCATATGGCCAACTTGGTTACACTGTTGGAATATGGAACTCTGAATAGGTTGTACATCTAACATGATTTCATTGTTTTCTGGAAATCGATAGGAATCATCTTCAAACATAGGGTTATTCTGAACAAGCACTAGTTTAGAATGTTGATTCCTATGTTGTCACCATCCTCTTTTGCTTTCAAATTCTGCAATTGATTGATGGCAATTTGGAGTGTGTCTTTATTGATTTTGATTGAATAACCCACAACTATATGTACTAGACTATTCAACAACTCTAATTTTTCTTTTGTATTAGACATAATGATGACAGTTTGAGGCCTCCTTATGCAGGTAGGACCAAGTACAAAAGACTTAATCAGACTTAGGGATTCTTGCAACTCCGGCCTTTACAAACAATATTTCAGTATATTCAAACTTTAGAAGTGAGGTGTAGGTCTTAGGTGAAAATGCACCCACATACAATGTACAATTCAACTTGACTTCAGTTTGGTACTGTACAAAAACACATATGCAAGTACCAAAACAAACACTAGAACTTACAAACAAATCTTAGTTGCAAGTTACACTAATGATGTTGAATTGAGGAATTTTCTATACCTGAATGATGTAGAACTTCTCTTCTTTTGGATAAGTTGTAGCAACAACTACAAACTAGATTGAATCCTTCAAATGTGCACATCACACCAAACTGATCTCGAATCTTCTCTACAAGCCTGTCAGCCAATAATTTTTGCAATAGTTTGTGCAAGCTACACTACAATGAACTTAATCTCTGCAACATAATGCATAATTCAAGGTGCAGGTCTACATTTTATTCTTGGTATACAATATTTGTAGAACAATGTCTTCAATAAGCTCTACTATGCATGTGTATGCCATCAATCTAAGACACTTTTGCAGCAGTACATGATTTTGTAGCTGTACAAACTTTAACATAATTTTGCAGCAAAACACAATTTTGCAGCAGCTACATAAACTTCAAAATGATGTACAACAAAACACTAAGCTTCACTCACACATTGAATTCACAACACAAACTTCTGTTAGGTGATTCTCTCAATGAAAATCTCAACACAAAATATTGTTCTTCAAGCTTCAATGCTTCCATAGAGTCGACATACCCTTTATGCACCAGTCGTGAGAAAAACTAGCTCCACAATGGTCAACGTAATAGTGTACAGTCTTCACATCAAGCTCCATGCTTAGCATTCAATCACAGAATTGCAACATTCACGATATTGAAGATATTCTAGGGTTTCCTCACGCAAATACAAAGAAGCATCTCCAACTCATTAGAGCCATATCTGGGTCACCGGCTTCAAAATACATTTGTATTTCCATAACATAATTAACATACATAGGCTCGAGTTCGTATTATAAAGGATTTGAGATGATAATATCAGGAAGCCATGCACAATACAAAACACTGTGCATCCTGAATAAGTTTATGACTGGTATCTATATAATGAGAAAGAAATGGTAATAACTTCATGAATGTACCAAATTTACTACTCAACACATTGAGCAGTATCCTATCCATGCAACATTGAACTGCATGGTTCACAACTCTCTTTCCATGAGTTACCAATGCTTAACCACACCAACACTTTAAAGGAGGAGGAGGAGAGCAAACTTCAATGCAGAGGTAATTAATAACTTCACCAATGGCCTTCAATATATTCGCAAAACTAGTCACTAGTCACGATATCACCAGAAGAGGTCATAGCTCTCCAATAGCACACACTGGATCCATGACGTCCTAGGCTTTCCAACGCTCTTGCCACACAAGGAGCACTCACCAAAAGGTGTTTAGCCAGCAGCAATACAACATTGAGTTTGCAGCTTCAAGATGACACTTAGTTCAACTCACGCAAATCTTCGCAGTAGGTTCCAAAAGCATATAAATCACAATCTACAGATGAAAGAGAGCTTCAACCATGAGATACAAGTTTCACCACTGGTCCTTCACGCAGTAGCAATGAAACAAGGGGAGCCCGTAGCTATACTTTTCTGAACGCAGTCTCAATGCAATATCAAGACAATGCAACCATATTCACACTCAAGTAGTATTTTGAAGATCTTCAAGTTATATCATTCAATTCTACAATAAAACTGGAGGTTCAACATATCAGAATAAGGTGTTCTGGCCTCATGCCAATAAAACGATCTCAATAATGTGTATTGTCCCCATTTTGACCCCCTTTGTATTAAATCGTAAATGATGTAAATATTGTAATTTAATCATGGTGAGGAGCTCAAGGCCAAGGCCCCACCATTGATTTGGCGTTTTAGGTATCGGCAATTAAAGGAATAAATGCCTATGGTTCTTGTGCTAGATAGGCACAATGTAAATAAGACATCATGTAAATACGAATTTTAATGAAAAATACCCACAACTAGCTATGCAATGCAACAAAGAGATGGGGGCATGATCCTACAAGGAATAGGGAGGGAAATTATTCAAACCCTTGAGCCAATGGTGTTAATCCATGTGTCAATGAGAAAACCCATAAACCCTCAACTACCCATTTTGGGTTATGGACCCAATCATTTAATTCTTCCAAGAGTTGGTTGAGGCAGTTAATGCCTTGGGAATGAAGAGGTATGGCAGCCAATTTCGTGCATGGGAAAGCCATCAACCTGGGAATTCGTATTTTGTCTCCTTGGGCAAGAAAACACCCACGAAATGGTGCCCAAAACCATTCTGAACCAAGAGTCTTTTCCCTCTCACGCAGTCTAAACTACTGGGCCTTTTCCCATCACGTTTTTCACCATTTTTCCTGCATTTTTCCATGCTTGGGAGCTCATTTTTGCATTGGACAGCAGCTGGGAGAGAAGGGCCACGATTTGGGACTGTTATGGAGGCTGTTTTTGCCCCAGGATGTCCATGGACGTTTTTCTAAAAATGGATTTGGCTTCCCAGGATTGTTCCCCATCTTCTAGTTTCGTTTTTGGGTTTCCCACATTTTTCTGAAGTAAATGAAAACCCCATCTCTGGGCATCTCACTGTAAAAACGTTTCTTCATGCCCAGCACTTTGACTTCTGTGGTTATGTGCATCCCTGTTTTGATTTGAACATGTGAGCAAGAAACTTGGAGTGGTAGTGGATAGAATTGGCTTGATAAACCTAGTGAAGGGAGTAACCTCTCAAGAAGATCAAGAGGGATGGGTACTCTTCTATGCACACCTGGGACACTCTAGAATGGGAAGGTATGGCCTGAGGGACTGTGAATTGGTGAAGGGAATACTTCCTTGAGTGGGGTGTGTAGGCATTGTGGGTGCCAAGATAAATAGATCTTGTAGAGGTATCCATAGCTTTGTGGTTGATCTCACTAGCTTAGCAATTCTTCCTTTCCATTTCCTAGCAGCCTGATAAACCCAATTGTAGATTGGCTTGGCTCATCTTGGTGTATGCTTGGCTATGTGTGAGTCTGTTGTTCCTTGGTTCCTTGTAGAGATCATGCCCAGCTCAGGGGTGGCAGTTGTATCAAGAGGTTGATAAGCACAACTGGCATATGGTTGGGTGGAACGTTGCAGTTGCATAGCCAGTTGCTTGGGACTACTTTGTTAAGATAAGTATTCTCTTGTGTTAACTTTGAAATTATTAATTGTTGAATATATTGAATGTATTATGGATGTGTTATTGATATTATTTTCGTTGCATTTTTCTATAATTATACACTCCATATGACTTTTATATTATGTGAATGCTTAGTTAAAATTTCATGGGGCTAGATGCCCGGTTTTAGCATCATGTCCTCTCTATCATGCTGGTATGGTAGGAGGGGACATTACATTTTTGTTAATATTTAATATGCTAAGATAGAAAACAGCAGCATTGCATTCCATTTCACAATAATAGCATATACAGGATCACTGAAGAAACAACAAGCACAGCATAAACACAAGAGACACAGATTTATCCTGGGAAACCCTCATGGGGTACAAAACCCAGCAAAGCTTCCTCAATATAGATGAACAACAATATACAAAGATGCAAACCAAAGACATGATCTCCTCCTCCACCATAGCAGACCTCTCCTCCACAAGTGCGCTACTCTCAAGTGAGTGAGTGTGTGTAAAATGAGGAATACACCTCCTCTATTTATACACTACTCCGACTTGTCTTTTACACAAATCATGTAGGCTCGTATTTAACCAATGGGTTAAATACCCCACTACAACTGACTGGGCCGACCCCTCTAGGGTGGTCTAATAACCCTTTGACCCACATAAGACATACAGGGCCGACCCCCACTAGGGAAGTCTAATAACCCAAGTTACCACATTCCGACGGAGGAATAAACATCTCCGGATATACAATAAGATCTTCACGGAGGAATGAATCATCTCCGGAATAATAAAGTACAAATATAATATTCTTTGAAGTTACAATATCTCAACACTCCCCCTTAACGCGAAGGATATTATAACATCATTTGTACGAGCAAGGAGTCATCAACGTCATACATGATACATCTATAAATCATTGGAAGCTTTCTCAACATCATCAGTAACTCAACCAGTTACTGGAACATCTTCAATACTGGAACATCAACATCTTCAGTACTGAGTCCTTATCTTCTGCAACACTCAAACAGCTACAGCAACATCAACATCTAAATCCACATGATTTTCAGCATCATCATCACACGATCATCGGCATCGTCATCACACGATCATCAGCATCATCATCACATGATCATCAGCATCGTCATCACACGATCATCAACATGATCAGCATCGTCACATCATCTGGATCTACAGCATCTGGTTCATCACGATCTACAGCATCTGGTTCATCACGATCTACAACATCTGGATCATCTCAATCTACATGATCAGCATCATCGTCATCTAGATCAACACAATCAGCAGCATCGTCATCTAGATCAACACGATCAGCAGCATCGTCATCTAGATCAATACGATCAGCAACATTGTCATCTAGATCAACAATATTAGTATCCACACCAATACAAGTATACACATCATCAATACAAGTATCCACACAATACAAGTATACACATCATCAATACAAGTATCCACACAATACAAGTATTCACACAATAGCAGCATACCCTGCAACACAAACGATCATATTACAGGATGATCAATCCTGCTCTCTTTAGGACATAGGTCCATGGATGATGCAATCCTGTCATGTACCTTTTGAATCGAGGTCCAGGGACGATGCAGTCCTATCATGTACCTTTTGAACCGAAGTCTAGGGACGATCCATTCCTATCATGTACCTTTTGAACCGAAGTCCAGGGATGATCCAGTCCTATCATTCAATTCTCGGAGACCTCATGTCTACGGCTCAATTCAAAGGACCAAAGTCTGAGGATGATCCAATCCCCTTACCCGTTCATTCAGGATTTTATTCTCGGAGACATCTTGTCTACGGCTCAATTCACAAGACCAAAGTCCGAGGATGATCCAATCCCCTTACCTGTTCATTCAGGATTTTATTCTCGGAGACATCTTGTCTACGGCTCAATTCAAAGGACAAAAGTCCGAGGACGATCCAATCCCCTTACCTGTTCATTCAGGATTTTATTCTCGGAGACATCTTGTCTATGGCTCAATTCATAGGACCAAAGTCCGAGGACGATCCAATCCCCTTACCTGTTCATTCAGGATTTTATTCTCGGAGACATCTTGTCTACGGCTCAATTCACAGGACCAAAGTCCGAGGATGATCCAATCCCCGTACCTATTCATTCAGGATTTTATTCTCGGAGACATCTTGTCTACGGCTCAATTCACAGGACCAAAGTTCGAGGACAATCCAATCCCCTTACCTGTTCATTCAAGATTTTATTCTCGGAGACATCTTGTCTATGGATCCTTTTAGAACATATTTTCAAGGATGATGCAATCCCTCTTTTTTCTCAGAGACATCTTGTCTACGGATTTAGAACATATGTTCAAGGATGATGCAATCCCTCTTCTTTCTCGGAGACATCTGTCTACGGATCCTTTTAGAACATATGTTCAAGGATGATGCAATCCCCTTGTCAACTTAGACCTTGTCTAAGGTCTAAGGACCATCCACCAACCTCTCTATTGGCATCACTAATATAGGTATCCTCATCATAGACCTCACTGTTGATGCAGGAAATCTCAACATGAGTGATCACATCACTCCCCCTTTCGAGGAGGGTCCTTCTGAACTATATTAATTTTGTCTCGAAAAACTTTACTTGAGGTAGAGGTTTGGTTGGTACATCTAATCGGTAGTACATCGGATCGGTAGAAGAGTTTTGGTTAGTACATCGGATCGGTAGAGGTTTGGTTAGTACATTGGTAACTTGTTACAAATTCGAACTTTATAGTTCCTTTCTACACCATATCTTGTATATAGAAATGTCAGATCTCTATGTGCTTTGACTTATCATGGAATACTGGATTCTCTGCCATCTTGATACAACTCTGTTTTTCACATAGTATCACAGTTGGGTCTATCTCTAAGTCAAACAATCCTATAGTCATACTGCTTCACAACTAGCAGAGCAAGCAACCATATATTTTGCTTGTGCTAAGAGCCATACTAGACTGCTTCCTGCTAAACCACAAGATCATGGCTGATCCCAGACAATAACATCCTCTCGATGTGCTCTACCTGTCTGATACACTTTCTGCTCAATCAACATCTGTGTAGCCATCTGAAGTCATGATCTCCAAAATAGCATAGATCAAAGTCTATCGTATCCTTTAGGTACCTCATCACATGCTTTGCAACTATTAGGTGAACACATCTAGTTTCCACTAGATACAGACTCAAGGTGTTCACAGCAAAGCTTATATCTGACCTAGTATTTGTTAGATACATCAATGACCCAATAATTTGTCTATATAGAGTTATATACACTAACTCTGTTGAGTCATTCGCTAACAGCTTCAAGTTGGAATCCATGAGAGTGGCCATTCCAACACATCAAGTCCTTTTAATATTTATCGGCATATTTTCCCTGGTTGAGAAAGATTCCTTCTGAGCCTTGCCATACTTCCAGACCTAAGAAGTAATGCATCAATCTGAGATCTTTCATTTTCATTTATGTTTCTCATTCCTTGTTAGAAAGAGATCATCCTCATACAATAATGGTATGATAGGTTCATCATCCACATCCTTAAGGTAAAGGTTAGGATCAGCTTTACTTCTGGTAAAGCCCAAGCTTTGTCAAGAAGCTGTCAATTCTTATTCATTCACACTCTGCATTGAATGATCTTCTGCATATCTATCTGTGCCATCTCTCGTCAGATGGGTCTACTGATATGAGCCTCAATATCATTCAAACTTTGTGGTGAGTTCCTTCTTGCATCCATGTCATCTGTGTATAGAAGCCATATTCAAAAGGTTGAGATCCACATCACCCAAGATGATCATTAAGCTCATCAATTGATTATCGATCCTGGGTACCCATACAGAACCCGATTCACACTTCTTCTTTAATTGCACCATTAAGAGAATGGTCTTATCTATCCACTTGGAGCAAACATCTTGTAATGATTCTCTTCCTCTTTCTAAGAGAATCTTCTAGCCATGAGCCTTCTATATTTTGTTTGATTTGTAAATCTTCTTGTTGAACATCCATCACTTGTTCGGTGTTCATCATTCTTCATGATCTTTCCTACAAAACAAAATTAAGTACATGATTAGTAACACTTCATAATCATGAAATCATGTTGACATGATAACCTATTATGCATATAGATATCATTTACACAGTTATGCAACTATCTCGACCAATACTTTGGCACAACACTTTTCCATATCCTGTATGCATACAATGGCTATCTAGATGCCTTCCATCTCTACCAGAACATACTATCGAGAGTGTGCACAACTCTCAGCATGTCAGCAAAGAGGTTTCATTCTAGACAAGCAACAATGGAATGTTTGTCCAACTTACCAATCATATGCATATTAGTAGTATACTGTTCAATGCTCTATGAATGCTTACACTCAGCATGAATACAAATATGCATACAATCTATTTACTATTTCAAATAACAACTCAAATACTTATCTTTTATGTTTGTGTGGTTGCCTCCCGCTTGATATTCTAAATGTATTTTGAACTTCTATTCATTCTGTACCATTGTGCATGCTCAAGTGTGCACTAGTGTTATCCTCATGATCTCATACACAAACATACATTCATTAGTATATTATAAATATTATCAAAACATTATAATTCTAAATAATCTTGAATATGTATAGTCATGATCATTAGTATTCAAGATTTCAGGGAAGTCTTCTTTTACTCATGCATATTCTTGTTTGATCATGGGACTCTTTAAATCATCAATCAAGATAAGAGACATAATGTGCATAAACCCTTGATTACTAACTTTATGAATAAGCATAACCAATCATACCAGGTATACTTATATAAGGGATCCTAACACAAGGTAAGATTCTAACATGACATAGGAAAACATACTTGGATTAGTATATATGTGTAACATACCTAATCAATATCTTCTTTGTTCTCTTCAATCATTTAGAGATCCTGTGCTGGAACCTACATATCTCATAAGTTAAGCATAATAGAACAAAGTCATACATACCTCGTAAGTAGAACTTCTATGTGATCAAAGATTATGGATGAGTCTTTGTCTTCATGTTATCATGGTCATGGAACTTGATTTGTCTTTTGTGATGTACATGTATCTTGTTAGCAGATAACATCAACCTCATACAACACCACAGTGCATTAGTACAATCATATAGCCCTAATCAATGAATGTATTCTATCATTCACATGCATTCATACTGTTACTAGGGTGATAACATTATTCTAACATTAATCAAGATTGTATAGTAAATAATATGAAGACAGACATATTAGGAATCAGATTTCAAGACATACCTGTATCTCCTTAAGACATACCTGTCGAGACTTCTTGCAGTCTTCTTATGTAAGGCCTTAGCCTCAACTCCCCCTGAAACTTGATCTGGAGCTTGATTAGGGTTTGCTAGAAAAACCCTAAAAATTCAATCTTTGACTTTCACACTTCTGAATGGATGGAAGGATGTGTCTTGCTGAGCTGATCAAACTAGCATACTTCAATTTTGAAATCTCCAAAATTTGACCCCTCAAAATTGCCTTCGAAACTTCTGGATCTTCTAGACAGGATCCCGAACTAGGGTTTGATGAAGCCCACCCTTCTTCCCAATCAAAAGGTTTGATCCAAGGATCTAAACTCTTATTTTCCTGAGGAGCTTCCAGCCATGGTTACAGACTTCAAAAATTCCAACTTTTGTTGAAGCCCTAATTTTCCATCTTTCCGATCAAAATCCCGAACTGGGGTTTGATCAAGCCCGGTCTTCTACCCAACCACAAAAATTTGATCTTGGACTCTAAATTTTGATTTTCTTGAGTATCATTCAACCGTGGATTCCGATTCCAAAAATTCTAACTTTCTCCGAAACCCTAAATTCCGGAAGCCATGAATGAAGGTGCTCCAAAAATAATTCTGTTTTGACAGAAATATGTACTTGATTGTTTCTGCTGTAACTCCAAAAATTTTGTTCCACAGGGTTTGAAAACTTTTTCTGTGGTATCCTGACCTGTCATCTTTCCATCCCAATAGGTCTGACCTCAATTGGATTTTCTGAGAGAGAGTTATGCCAAATGTCGCAATGTGACCTGTTTTGGGATAATACAGGA
Organism: Larix kaempferi; assembly: GCA_027924585.1. Taxonomy (NCBI): domain Eukaryota; kingdom Viridiplantae; phylum Streptophyta; class Pinopsida; order Pinales; family Pinaceae; genus Larix; species Larix kaempferi. Next base: position 1,606,941 of record BSBM01001121.1, read on the forward strand.
GAGTGAACTTGTACGGCATGCCACGTGTCACTGTTTGAACTTCAGCCTCTGAAAACGTTTCCTGAGATATCTCGCCCTATTATATTTCCATCCTGATAGGTCTGACCTCAATTGGACTCTCTGAGAGAGAGTTATGCCAAGTGTCGCAACATGACCTGTTTATGGGATAATACAGGAGAGCGAACTTGTACGGTGTGCCACATGTCACTGGTTCAGCTTCGACCTCTGAAAAAGTTTCCTGAGATAGTACAGTTTATGGAATACTTGTCACTTTTTACGAAATTTCATTTGGAGCTTCCTATCCCAAGTTATGACCTTTTTTCCTAGGTCACCAGATTTTGACTGAGATCTGGAAGAGGCAGAAACCCTAACTTGTACTGATCATAACTTACAAAGTACAACGAATCTGAGGGTACCCTTTGGACAAAAGATACCTGGAGATGTTATCTACGACCTGTAAAGGTTTTAGATCCTGAAACTTCTCCAAAATGGATTTATGGCGAAAGTTCCACGATGACTAGGTTTTGCTATATAAAACCCTAACCTTCAAATTGTCGTAAGTAAAGCAAGTGTCGTAAGTGCCATACCTTGCCTTCCTTCAGGTTAGCTATGATACCATGTAAAGATTTAATATGCTAAGACAGAAAACAGCAGCATTGCATTCCATTTCACAATAATAGCATATACAGGATCACTGAAGAAACAACAAGCACATCATAAACACAAGAGACACAGATTTATCCTGGGAAACCCTCATGGGGTACAAAACCCAGCAAAGCTTCCTCAATACAGATGACCAGCAATATACAAAGATGCAAACCAAAGACATGATCTCCTCCTCCACCATAGCAGACCTCTCCTCCACAAGTGCGCTACTCTCAAGTGAGTGAGTGTGTGTAAAATGAGGAATACACCTCCTCTATTTATACACTACTCCGACTTGTCTTTTACACAAATCATGTAGGCTCGTATTTAACCTATGGGTTAAATACCCCACTACAACTGACTGGGTCGACCCCTCTAAGATGGTCTAATAACCCTTTGACCCACATAACACATACAAGGCCGACCCCCACTAGGGAAGTCTAATAACCCAAGTTACCACATTCCGACGGAGGAATAAACATCTCCGGATATACAATAAGATATTCACGGAGGAATGAATCATCTCCAGAATAATAAAGTACAAATATAATATTCTTTGAAGTTACAATATCTCAACAATTTTGGTATCAGAGCTGCTGGTTGCAGTATTGGGCCTCTATGGGCCAAATCCAATCACAGCCACATGGGAAGGTCCCTTCCTGATCACCATAGGTCTCAGCATTGGGCCTAAACAGGCTAAGTTGGATAGATTACAGAGGTAAGATCACCTCCCGTTGAGCAGCAGTCATCACTGAAAGAAGGAAAAATTTCAATTTCAAAATTTTTCTAAGTTTCTATGAGTTCTGCCCGAAACTGCGGAAGGAATTCTCTTCCGAATTTGCGGAAGGAATTCTCTTCCGAAATTGCGGAAGGAATTCTCTTCCGAAATTGTGGAAGGAATTCTCTTCCGAAACTGCGGAAGGATTCCGCGAGTTGTTCCGCAACGCGGAAGAATTCGGCGAACTGCTTTGAAACAAAGGAAAATTTTTCTAAGTGTTCGGCGTCGAAAGGAAATTTTTGGAAGGAATTTTCTTTTGAATTGCGGAAGGAATTCTCTTCGAAAATTGCGGAAGGATTCCGCAAATCATTCCGCAATGCGGAAGAGTTTGGCGAGTGGGCCCAAAATTTGCGGAAGAGTTCCGCGAACCGCCTCGCAATTGCGGAAAGAATTCCGGAAAGTCTTCCGCAACTGCGGAAAGAATTCTAGAATGTCTTCTGAAATTGCGGAAGAGTTCCGCGAACCGCCCCGAAGCTGCGGAAATAATTCTGGAAAGTCTTCCGCAACTGCAGAAAGAATTCCAGAATGTCTTCCGAAATTGCGGAAGGGTTTCGTGAACCGCCTCGCAACTGCGGAAAGAATTCCGGAAAGTCTTCCGCAACTGCGAAAAGAATTCCAGAATGTCTTCCGAAATTGCGGAAGGGTTACGCGAATCGCCCCGCAATTGCGGAAGCATTCGGTGAATTGCTCCGCAACTGTGGAAGCATTCGGCGAATTGCTCCGCAACTGCGGAAGCATTCGGCAAATCGCCCGAAGCTGCGGAGAGATTTCTAAAAAAAAAATAAAAAATGAGGGCACTGCCCTCGATCCACCCTGCAGTGGCGAGCCACAAGGGGGAAAGCCCACTTGACCCCCTTTGTCCCCCTCATATGTCGTTGATTGTGAGAAAATTCTATGATTTGACAAATTGTCAACATAATATTTTCTCACGTGCATGAAGTAATTTATGAATTTCTGAGAATATAATGCAGCTAACAATTGTGTTGATGAACACATTTTACAGAATCACAGTTACATCAGGGCAACACTATAGATAGTACAGTTGGAAAGTTTTGAATCTTGGTTGGGCCAAGAAAATCAACATTATGGATGATGCACAGGATCCCTATGAGCTTGAAATAGATGCCATAGGGGAGAACATACATGTTGAAAATGCTAAAACAGAATCTAATGGGAGAAGAAATCAAGAGACCCCTCCAGGTATTGCAGCCACCATGAGAAGCCTAAGGGTGGAATTGCAAAGTTGCAGAGAAGATAATGAAAGGATGATTAAAGCTCAGGAAGAACAAAATCAGTTGAATGCAGCCATGCTGCAGAGTTTAACAGACATCCAAAGGCAGATAAAATATGGGCATCAGGCATCAAATCTAGAAAGGGGTGGAAGTAGTTCTAGAAGGAATTCTCATAAGAAGGCCAGTAGCTCAAGAAGAGTTTCTACAGACGGAACATATACTCCAGAAATCTCTTCTAATGAATCGTCTGACTCAGAAGAATCCATTGAGGGTTCAAGCTCTTCGTCTCGTGGGAGTAAGAGGAAGAAGCACTACAAGAACAGTTTGCATGGGGAATTTAAGAAGGCAAAACCTCCTACATTTGATGGAGAGGTAAAATCTGGTTAAGAAGCTGAAGCTTGGCTTCTTGGGATGAGAAAATATTTCCAAGTCCAAGACTACTCTGGAAATATGAAGGCAAGGGTTTCCATCTTCAACTTGAATGGAAGAGCATCTATATGGTGGGAACACATCAGGCAAGTGAAGAAAATCAATGAAAGGAAGATTGTGTGGAAGTAGTTCAAGAAATACTTCAAGCAGAAGTACCTCTCTGATAGGTACTATGATGATAAGATCAAAGAGTTCCATGAGCTGAGATTGGGACAATTGACCATGGAAGAATATGCAAAAAAGTTCTTGGAGCTACTGAGTATGTCAAGTACATTCGAGATGATAAGGTGAAAATTCAACGTTTCCTAAGTGGACTACCCCAGTCATATAAAGATAGAATTGAGTTTGATTTACCTCGAACTCTAGAGGAGGCCATAAGAAAGGCCAAGTATTGCTTTGACCAAAACAGAAGCAAACCAGAATTCCATAAGGCATGGAAGGATAGGAAAAACGAAAAGTTTGATCAAAGGAAGAAGGGGTTCAAGCCTCCTCAATTCCGGAATCAGCAAAGGCAACTATCACAGGTCGTGACTAAGCCCACTAGGATGATGGGAGACAAGCCAAGAGATCCAAAGGAACCAAGAGAACCACTTCAATGTTGGGGTTGTGGAGGAGACCACATGCTTAGGAACTGTCCACATTGGAATGGGAATCCAAATCAAGTTCACAACATCCAGGGAGTTGGAACTGTGGGTCAAATGGCAAGGACAATCCCTAGAATCTATGAAGCACTAGAAAACCACCAGGCAGATCATCAGTCAACTGTGGTTAAAGTTGAAGGTAAGATTGCTAAGCAATCTGTTTCTATTTTGATTGATCCTGGATCTACTCACAGTTCTATCACTCCTAGAATTGTTGAGGTTTGTGCTTTCAAGAAATTAAAGCATAGTTAATCATGGTTAGTTCAACTAGCCACTGGAACCAAGAGAAAAGTTAGTGAAATTGTAGAGAAATGTCCATTAGAGATGGATGGGCTATTCACTTATGCAAATCTGAATATTTTGCCACTGGGATCCTATGATATTCTCGTTGGAATGGATTGGTTAGAAGCACACAGGGTTAAACTTGACTGCTACAATAAGACATTTGAATGCATGGACGAAGAAGGAAACCCGAGGGTTGTAAAAGGCATTCCAAAGGTGACTTCTGTTAGACAGGTTTCAGCCATGCAGTTGAAGAAGTTCTGTAGAAAGGGATGTCAATTGTATGTAGCCCACATTTTAGAGGCAGCAGAGAATGAAACTCTTAAATTGGAGGACTATCATGTATTGCAAGAATTCAGAGATGTTTTTCCTGATGAGATTCCAGGACTCCCTCCAAAGAGAGACATTGACTTTACAATTGAACTTGTGCCAGGAGCGGCACCAGTTTCTAAGACACCCTACAGGATGAGTACACCGGAATTGCTAGAATTGAAAATGCAATTACAAGAGTTGCTGGAAAAGAAATATATTAGGCCAAGTGTGTTCTCGTGGGGAGCACCTGTTCTATTTGTGAAAAAGAAAGATGGAACACTCAGGTTACGTATTGACTACAGGCAGTTGAACAAAGTCACTGTGAAGAACAAATACCCATTGCCCCGAATTGATGACCTTTTTGACCAAATGAGAGGAGCAAAGGTATTTTCAAAGATTGACTTGAGGTCTGGTTACCATCAAGTAAGAATCAAAGAAGAAGATATTCATAAGATTGCCTTTAGAACGAGGTATGGACACTATGAGTTTGTAGTGGTACCATTCGGTCTCACAAATGCACCAGCTACATTCATGTGTCTCATGAATAATGTTTTTAGCAAGTATTTGGACAAGTTTGTTCTTGTATTCCTAGACGACATTCTCATCTATTCTAAGAATGAAGAAGAACATGAAGAAAATTTGAGAATGACAATGCAATTACTAAGGGAGCATAAGCTGTATGAAAAGTTGAGCAAATGTGACTTTTATAAAGATAGAATTCATTATTTGGGTCACATCATCTCCGACGAAGGAATATCTGTAGACCCTGAGAAGATTGAAGCCATTATGAATTGGCCAACTCCAAGGAATGTGACTGATGTGAGATCTTTTATGGGCCTTGTTGGTTACTACAGGAGGTTTATCAAAGGATTCTCCAAGGTTGCAAACCCGATCACTTCTTTGCAAAAGAAGGGGATAAAGTTTGAATGGTCACCAAGATGTGAGGAAAGTTTTCAACGGTTGAAGAATCTTCTTACAAGTGCACCAATTTTGAAAATTGCAGACCCAGGAAAAGACTTTGTGGTGTGTACCGATGCATGCAATCAAGGACTTGGAGGAGTTCTTATGCAAGACAACCACATGATATGCTATGAGTCAAGAAAGTTGAAGGAGCATGAGAAGAACTATGATACTCATGATATAGAACTTGCAGCCATCAGTACATGCTTTAAAGATGTGGAGGCATTACTTAATGGAAAAAAATTTGAGTTAAGGATAGACCATTGTGGTCTGAAATACTTGTTTGATCAGCCAACTTTAAATGCTAGGCAAGCTCGATGGTTGGAATTTTTGTGCGAATTTGATTTTGAAATCAAACACATAAAAGGGAAAGAAAACAAGGTGGCTGATGCACTCAGCAGGAAGGTACATAAAATGCATGTGGCAGTGCTTAGTACTTGCCAACCAAATTTGAAGCAGCAGATTGTTAACCATAATGTTGAGGATGAAGTGTACGTACAGATAAAGGACAAATTACAACAGCAAGACCTTGGCAAGAAGTATGAAGGCTATCATTTGGAGGAAGGCGGACTTCTTACTTATAAGAATAGAGTCTATATTCCAAATGCGGCAGATTTGAGGAGGATTGTTATGGATGAAATCCATAAAGCTCCATACTCTGGTCACCCAGGATATCAGAAAACAATTGCTACAGCAATAAAATATTATTTCTGGCTAGGCATGAAGAAGGATGTCGTTGAATACATTTCTAAGTGCATGGAATGTCAGTAGGTGAAGAGTGAACACCAACATCTGGTAGGTTTATTGCTTCCAGTGCCAATTCCAGAATGGAAATGGGAGGTAATATCCATGGACTTTATTACAGGATTGCCATTGAATATGAGACAACATGATTTCATCATGGTTGTGGTGGACAAGTTAACAAAGGCAACACATTTCATACCCGTTAAGTCCACACACAAAGCCGATGCCATTGCAAATATTTTCATGAAGGAAATTTTTAGATTACATGGGTTACCTAAGGCAATAATTTCTGACAGGGATAAAAAGTTCACTTCCAATTTTTGGAAAGGTCTCTTTACAGATTTGGGTACACAGCTAAGCTTTAGTACCGCATACCATCCTCAAATGGATGGGAAAACAGAAAGAGTAAATCGGGTGCTTGAAGACATGCTCCGCATGTATGTAATGGACAAACCATCCAAGTGGGAGGATTATCTACACGGTAGAATTTGCATATAACAATGGGAAACAAGCATCATTGGGAATGAGTCCTTATGAGGCTTTGTACGGCAGAAGGTGTAGGACACCAGTGACTTGGGACAATCCAGTGAACAGAATTGTACTTGGGCTAGAATTGCTTAAGGAAATGGAACAAGAAGTTGCCAAGATCAGAAAGAATTTAAAAACAGCCCAGGATAGACAGAAAATCTATGCAGATAAACATAGAGTCCATAGGGAATTCAGTGTTGGGGATCATGTGTATCTTAGAGTGAGATCAAGGAAGAGTTCCTTGAAGCTTGGGAGTTGTGCCAATCTATCACCTAGATATTGTGGACCATTTGAAGTGCTTGAAAGAATAGGGCCAGTTGCATATAGACTTGCATTGCCTGCTAGCACTAAAGCTCATAATGTTTTTCATGTCTCTTTGCTTAAGAAATATGTACATGATCCTAACCATGTGATTAATTGGGATGTGATCCAGGTGGAGCCCGAGGGAGAATTCCAAACTGATCCATTGCGCATCCTAGACAAGAAGGTAACATTGCTCCGGAATCGAGCCATCGGACAGGTAGAGGTGCAATGGAAGCACTACGGTCCCGATGAGGCTACATGGGAGTTGGAGGATGCCATGAGGGTGGCATATCCATTTTTGTTCAATTTTGATGAGCATTGAGGACAGTGCTAATGTAAGGGGAGGGGAATGTAATGTCCCCATTTTGACCTCCTTTGTATTAAATCGTAAATGATGTAAATATTGTAATTTAATCATGGTGAGGAGCTCAAGGTCAAGGCCCCACCATTGATTTAGCGTTTTAGGTATCGGCAATTAAAGGAATAGATGACTATGGTTCTTGTGCTAGATAGACACAATGTAAATAAGACATCATGTAAATACGAATTTTAATGAAAAATACCCACAACTAGCTATGCAATGCAACAAAGAGATGGGGGCATGATCCTACAAGGAATAGGGAGGGAAATTATTCAAACCCTTGAGCCAATGGTGTTAATCCATGTGTCAATGAGAAAACCCATAAACCCTCAACTACCCATTTTGGGTTATGGACCCAATCATTTAAGAGTTAGTTGAGGCAGTTAATGCCTTGGGAATGAAGAGGTATGGCAGCCAATTTCGTGCATGGGCAAGCCATCAACCTGGAAATTCGTATTTTGTCTCCTGGGAATTCGTATTTTGTCTTTTCCCTCTCACGCAGTCTAAACTACTGGGCCTTTTTCCATCACATTTTTCACCATTTTTCTTGCATTTTTCCATGCCTGGGAGCTCGTTTTTGCATTGGACAGCAGCTGGGAGAGAAGGGCCACGATTTGGGACTGTTATGGAGGCCTTTTTTGCCCCAGAATGTCCATGGACGTTTTTCTAAAAATGGATTTGGCTTCCCAGGATTGTTCCCCATCTTCTAGTTTCGTTTTTCGGTTTCCCACGTTTTTCTGAAGTAAATGAAAACCCCATCTCTGGGCATCTCACTGTAAAAATGTTTCTTCATGCCCAGCACTTCGACTTCTGTGGTTATGTGCATCCCTGTTTTGATTTGAACATGTGAGCAAGAAACTTGGAGTGGTAGTGGGCAGAATTGGCTTGATAAACCTAGTGAAGGGAGTAACCTCTCAAGAAGATCAAGAGGGATGGCTACTCTTCTATGCACACCTGGGACACTCTAGAATGGGAAGGTATGGCCTGAGGGACTGTGAATTGGTGAAGGGAATACTTCCTTGAGTGGGGTGTGTATGCATTGTGGGTGCCAAGATAAATAGATCTTGTAGAGGTATCCATAGCTCTGTGGTTGAGCTCACTAGCTTAGCAATTCTTCCTTTCCATTTCCTAGCAGCCTGATAAACCCAATTGTAGATTGGCTTGGCTCATCTTGGTGTATGCTTGGCTATGTGTGAGTCTGTTGTTCCCTGGTTCCTTGTAGAGATCATGCCCAGCTCGACGGTGGCAGTTGTATCAAGAGGTTGATAAGCACAACTGGCCTATGGTTGGGTGGAACGTTGCAGTTGCATAGCCAGTTGCTTGGGACTACTTTGTTAAGATAAGTATTCTCTTGTGTTAACTTTGAAATTATTAATTGTTGAATATCTTGAATGTATGATGGATGTGTTATTGATATTATTTCCGCTGCATTTTTCTATAATTATACACTCCATATGACTTTTATATTATGTGAATGCTTAGTTAAAAGTTCATGGGGCTAGATGCCCGGTTTTAGCATCACGTCCTCTCTATCATGCTGGTATGGTAGGAGGGGACATTACATAATGTTCCACAACATAAGTCTGGATCTGAATTGTCTGGATGAGAAAGTTTGAAAGTTTCACAACTCCTTGATCAGAGTGTTTCTAAGCCACCCAATTAAAGCATCAAAGCAAATTCATCCATTCCATTCATTCTATTCATATCAACATTCTCATGTCAATCAGTGGATAAATATCAAAGCAAATTCATCCATTCCATCCATTCTATCCATATCAACATTCTCATATCAATCAGTGGATAAATCAATCCATATTGGACTGGCATGAATCAGCATGCATAATCTCATATATGATAGTTGAAATCAAATGTGACTCGACGAGGACCAAGTGGGATACTCCTTCGACCCATGCCTTTCAGCGTGTTATTACGAATGACTGAAAGACCTTGGATATTGAATGAATTGAATGATCTTAGCAATCATGTGACTTGTTATTACGTATACATGAAGAGGAGGGACAAGACCGTATACACATTGTAGATTAGTGTTCATCGCCATGCACCGGAGGAAGAAAGTCACCGTTCAAACTGCATTAATCCAACGATAGCCTCTCTCCGAGTCTATATGCAAGTCACAGCTCACGCTGCAGTTCCAAGAAGTGTATGAAGATATCCTTTAACGCTAGTGACCCATAAAATCTGACAGGATAGTATTTTTGTGCATAAATACTCTTGGTTGCTTGCAGGCACATAAATGATGAAAACGCTCATCAAGCTTGCTTATGGATCCTTTTTCAATGCTTGTAAATCCATGGAATTTGTACTTCACTTCTAGATTATATAAAATAACAAGCCTACAATCCTTCGAACCTCAACTGGAACAATGGCCAAAATTGAGTTTCTTATGATTTCCAAAACTGTACATTACTAGTTTAGAGTTGTCATGGCATCTTCATACATACGACTATGCTGAATCGGACCGTGATATCTTTGATATCATCAATCCATTCAAGAAATTCCTTGGCATCATCTTCACACTAGAAATTTAATCTTCATCTGTCTTGATAACGATCTCCACCATCATTCATTTTATCTTCCGCCAACATCTTGAGATGCGCAACGAAGCCTTAGAATTGAAACATTGATGGACTGATACTGATCCTCCATTATGTAGTCAATAAAATAAACACGACCATGATGAATTCACACTATGGGAAGGTAGTCTCAGCTATACAGTCTCCTTAGGTAGCACACAATCCTTAACATATTTCTAGGAAAGTCACATTGCTGCAGGTTGAGAGGGCATCCATGGTGTTTTCAATTCACACAAAGATGGAGGTTGCAAGTAGAATACAATGCACAAATTTGATGTCACAGCTCCACATGTTTACAAATTAGGGTTTCGCAACATCAAAGTGCAATCCTATAGGTCACAGCTGGATACTTCAATGAATGCAGTGCACGCACAGATATAAGAATAATGCTAAGAACTGTAGCAGCTAGACAGTCACATGTAGGGGTATTGAAACTTCCATCACATGAAACACAAATTAGCACTTCTTAGTAAATCACGTCCAAAGGAATCAATTATGAGCAAACATTAATGAAGACACAATACTTAGATTGACTTGACTGCAGTTGTGGAAAATATGAAACACATACACCAAATTGGAGCAGGTACAGGCTAGGATGGGCACGTAGATTGAATACAGTATGCAATTGCAAGAGAAACGTTATCTATATCATTTGAGAGCAGGGAATCTGGAAGAATTACCTAGAGGGTAGTTGAATAGGCAGGAAGAAGTTATGAGCGCACAACAAAATATGAAACTTACAGAGTATAGGAGATAGTTTCACAGAGCTGGCCCAATAGAATTTTGCAGCATCTAGAGAATAATGTATGCCTTGCAGAAACACTCAACTCAGAAATATGACAGAGCTGGCTAATTGGGGCAGTTTTACGTGGGAAGATTAACAAGTACATAATGCAAGTCATAGGACATAAGGATTACAATAGCTCTGATACCACTTTTAGAAGCCACGTTGGATAAATAGGTAGAAAATACACGAAGACAAGAGGATAGGTGTTAAAGCGCATTAATTCTCATTGATTAATTGTACATATATACAAGAGAATTGACCCTTAGGTTTCAGATTCCTAAGTGGTCTCTTGGACTCCCGAGTGACTCTTGGTCTCCCTTGCACAATTATATTCCTTACACCAAGGATTAGGATCCAACACATATCTTATCCTTTTACAAAGACATGTTTCCATCTTCTAGTTCATATTCTTCCTTTATTGAGAATGTGCCTCCTTTTTTATATCCCTATATAAGAATGTATTATCCATGTCTAAGGCTGATTTTTTGTGTTTAATTATTTTGCTAAGAGGAATTTGAATTCTTAGGGAGAAGAGGGTGTCCATTTGTCTTGATTCTAAGAAGTACACTATCCTAGAGGATATGCTTATTGATTGTCTTCCCAATATTGGCTAGATTCAAGTTTAGGGGATGTAAATAATTTCTAGACTCTAGGAGAGAAATGTTATTGTTCAATTTAGCTAGATACTTCCATCAGTCATCTTAGAAGAGTGTTGAATTCCCTTCATTGATTTCCCAAATAAAAATGGTGAACTTGAACTATGTTTATGTTTCTTCATGTGTTGTTCCATATCAAGGAGCTTTCCCGAAGTTCATCCATTCAAATGAGGTCATATTTTGCCACCTCCCTTGCAGATTGAATTCTCCAAATTTGGATCCAAATTTTCCTTTGCTATTCATCTAGCACCACCATATCTTTCCTACAAAAATATTACCAAGAATATGAAGCTCCTAAAATCCTAAGCCTCCTACTTCTTTAGGAAAACACAACTTGTCCTAGGCTACCAAAGCCCATTCCCTAAGTTTGAGAGGCCTCCCCAAAGAAAAGAGAATTAAATGGATTTGATAACTTTTAGAATCTTGGTGGGAGCTACCAATATTGAGAAAATATAGAGAGGCATGGATTGAAGTAAATATTTCAATAGGGTGATCCTTATTGGTAAATTAAGAGAATGAAAGGACCACGAGTTGATATCTTGGTTGATATTGGATAACATATGCTCCTGTAATGTCCCCATTTTGATCCCCTTTTTATAAAATCGTAAATGATGTAAATATTGTAATTTACTCATGGTGAGGAGCTCAAGGCCAAGGCCCCACCATTGATTTAGCGGTTCATGTATCGGCAATTAAAGAAACAAATGCCTATGGCTCTTGTGCTAGATATGCACAAGGTAAATTAAGACATCATGTAAATACGAAATTTAATGAAAAACCAACAACTGGCTATGCTATGCAACAAAGAGATGGGGCATGACTCTACAAGGAAAAGGGAGGGAAATTATTCAAACCCTTGAGCCAATGGTATTAATCCATGTGTCAATGAGGAAACCCATAAACCACCAACTACCCTTTTTGTCTCATGCAACCAATCATTTAATTCTTCCAAGAAATTGGTTAAGGAAGTTAATGCCTTGGAAATGAAGAAGTATGGCAGCCAATTTCGTGCATGGGCAAGCCATCAACCTGGAAATTCGTGTTTTGTCTCCTTGGGCAAGAAAACACCCACAAAATGGTGCCCAAAGCCATTCTGAATAGTCAGTCTTCACTCATTCACGCACTGGGAGCTAGCTGGGTCTTTCCCTACACGTTTTTCATCCAAATCCTGCATTTTTCCATGCCTGGGAGTTCGTTTTTGCATATACAGTAGCTTGGGAGAGAAGAGCCACGTTTTGGGGACTGTATGGAGGTCATTTTTGCCCCCGAATGTCCAAGGACGTTTTTCTAAAAACGGATTGGCTTCCCAGGGTTGTTCCCCATCTTCCCTTGTCGTTTTTGGGTGTTCCCACGTTTTTCTGAGTGAGTTGAAACCCCGTCTCATGCATCCCACTGTGGAAAACGTTTTCCTCATGCCCAGCAAGTGTGGTTCTGCTGTTATGTACATCCTCGTTTTTGGTTTGAGCCTGTAAGCTGAAGTGTTGGAGTGGTAGTGGACAGAAGTGGCTTGATAAACCTAGTGGGGGAGACAACCTCTCAAGAAGATCAAGAGGGCTTTGGTTACTCTTCTATGCATACCCTGAGAGCACTAGATAGGGAAGGTATGGCTTGAAGGACTGTACAGCAGTGAAAAGAATACTTCCCTGTGCTGGGTGTGTAGGTATTGTGGGTGCCAAGCTAGATAGATCTTGCAAGGTTATCCCTGGCTCTGTGCTGGAGCTCACTAGCTTAGCAAATCTTCCTTTCCATCTCCTAGCAGCCTGATAAACCCAATTGTAGATTGGCTTGGCTCATCTTGGTGTAGGCTTGGCTATGTGTGAGTCTGCTGTTCCCTGGTTCCTTGTAGAGATCATGCCCAGCTCGGGGGTGGCAGTGGTGCTGAGAGATTGAGGAGCACACTGGCCTATGGTTGGGTGGAACGTTGCAATTGCATAGCCAGTTGCGTGGGACTACTTTCGCATAAGATAAGTATTCTCTTGTGTTAAATTGCAATTACCATTTGATGAATATTATGAATGTATGTGGATGGGTTAAATGAATTTACTTCCACTGTGTTTTTACGAGTTTATGCATTTCCATGTGATCTTGTATAATTATGCAAAGGTCTCTATTCAATGGCTGTCACAGAATAGCTTGAATGTATATTAGATATCAACAGGATTAATTTAATTTCCGTTGAGTTCTATAGCATGCACATATACATGTCTGGTATTAATTCTCACTGAAAGAATGGATATGGGGCTAATTGCCCAGATTGAGCACCACGTCCTCTCTATCATGTTGTATGGTAGGAAGGGGACACTACAGCTCCCATGAGATGTTTTGAGAGGCATTTAGAATGAAAGGAGCTCCTAGATATTTAGAGGGAAGTGATACCTTTTGGAGTCCCATAGTTCTGGCAATGTTGCATTGAGTAATCAAACGGGTATTGAAGAAAAATATGGGGGGTTTCCCATGATCTATCTTAGTGTCGTTGGCCAAAATAAAGGTGTCAAAGATGGAATTGAGTATGGAAGCTAAAAATTTGGAGGGGTGGCCCATCATGAGAGTATCATCTTCAATGTGAAAATGTTAAAGGGAGTTCAATTGAATAAGGATGTAGATACCTTTCATATTACCATCAACTATAGCTTGGTACAAACATATCCCTCATCCATTATGATAAATAGGAAAGGTGAAATAGGCTCTATCTATCTGAATCCCCAAGAAGGGTTAAGGGGGGGGGGTGGGGGATCCATAGAAGGAATAGGAGACCAAATGTCTAACCCAATGGATCTAATATTGACAGAAGCCAAAGGCTACCAACTTCTGCACAAGAAAATCCTAGCTTAGATGATTAAATGCTTTGACATATCAACATTAATTAGCATACTTGGATTTCTTGTTGACTTTAGGGAGTGCATGGTTTCATGAGTTACAATGATGACATCAAGAATATTTTAGTATTTATTGTAACCCCCCATTCATTAGAAGTAATGGGGTTCATGATGGCCTTTACTATCACGACAACATGACGTTGGAGACCATTTTGTATATCACATTGCATAGCTATATAAGATTGTATTTGTATGGAGAATTGCCTATTTCTTCCTTAGGAATTAGTGTGAGAAATATTGAGTTGAGGGCTTGAATAATCCACTGGATTTCCATGGATTCCTGAACTACTTTCCATGTGTCTATGCCCATTATTGGCCAACAATTTTGAAATAAGTCTACAATGAAACCTTCTATCCATGGAAACTTACTTGATACCATATCCATGACTTGCATCCACTTCCTCTTTTGTGATTTTTATAATCAAACCTACATCCTGATTTGGAGTTATTAATTTGGGAATGTGAAAGAGTTGTGAAAGAATCTTGATTTTATGTATCCTTCTTTGAGCCATCTGATTCTTCAATTTTGTTTCCAAATAATCTCTCCATGTTGTTGTTTAGTTTCTATTTGATATCTTAGGATCTCCTCCCGAAGGGATGTGTCCTCATTTCTTCCTTCCTTGTTGGTAGTGAGTTGTTCATCCTCCATTTATTTTTTTAAGTCCCTTTGGGCTTGAAATATAGTACCAAATAAATTTTTGTTCCAAGTTTTGATTTTGATCTTTAAGTTCTTTAATCTCTATTGGAATCAATACATTAGTGTTCCTCGCCTTGGCTCACTCTCCATCCACCATTGTTCAATATTTTCTTTGAAATCCAAGTAATCTAGCTAGAATTTCTCAAATTTTGAATGGGGGGGATTTAGAAGGGCTCATGATGTCCCATGAGAGACAAATTGGCCAATGATATAAGCCTACTTTGTAAAATATTTTTGCTATTATTACTACTCCCATGTTTATTAGTGGTTATGAGGATAGGATGCGGTCCAGTCTTATTGATATTTGATGAATGCCACCTCACTAGTTGTTCTATGTTAGGATATTTAAACACTTAGGATTTAGTTAAGATCAACTTGTGTAATATATCCATTAGGAAAAGTGTGTTTCTTTAGTATGCATTAGCATGCATTTGTAAATATTTAATCCGACGGTCACGATATGTTGTGATCTGACGGCTCAACTTCTCTTAGATCATACCTAACCTTGATTTGTGGCTTAACACCCGATTGGTGCATGATCTCTATTTAAAGAGCATGGAGGGTCATTGTTTAGTTGATCGATTATGATAAGCTCATTTGTAACTTTCTTTCTTTGCATAATAAATTGCTCCGTAGAAGCTATTTGGCTGGGGTCGTGGAGTGTTTCCCTCTCAAGGGTTTAAACCACGTTAAAACATTGGTATATCGATCTGTGATCTATTTGTGTGAACTGGTTTCTCTTGGTGTTCGGTCTTTTGGTAGTACCCTGTGTACCCAAACATGGTATCAAAGCTTTTATGAAGAGCCGCTTCCGGTTATGATCTAGATCTTGAACTGTTGTTGCCGAAACTTGAAAAGGTTTCTGGTTCCATTATTTATATGAATTTTGGGGTTGTGGGAGGTGTTTCATTGCGTCCGGAGCGCTGTTTCCATTGGGGAATAGTTTTTGTTTGATTGAAAACGGTTCCAAGTTGCTTCAGAAACGTGTATTTCATCAGATCTAAAGGTATAATGTTACAGTGACGCTTTTTTTATTTATGTTTTAAAGAAAGAAAAAATATCTCATATTTTATCAGTTTTATTATTAGATTTTTTTAAATTTCAAATTGTTGCTTTCCCTGTATGTGTATGCTCTTTGCCGTGCACCTTGTGCGATCTCGACAAATCAGAAATAGAAAGGGAAAGGTTTTTTCTCGGCTACGTATGCTCTTTACCGTGCACCTTGTGCGATCTCGGCAAATCAGAAAGAGAGAGAAAACGTAGACTTTCTGGGCAAGCTAACGAGATCTAACCCCATAAGTGTGGTTTTTTTTGTTTCGGTTTGTGGTGTGATTTGTAGGAAAAAGGCAAGCACGAAAACCAAGCAAGAAGAGTAAAAAAAAAAAAAAAAAAACCCTTCCTCCTTCCCATATTTTACATACCTTTTAATCTAGCTCACTTGGTTCAAAGTTGTTTTATTCCTTAATAGGTCTTAAGTTCAAATCTTAGGAAGTTACTTTTAAAAGAAAAAGTGCATGCAATTTCTATTTTCAAGTTACTTTATTGTAAAAGTGCATCTCATTTAAATAATAAAAAATAAATAAAAAGTGAGTCACTTAAGTTCTTTTTTATTGCTGCACTATTTAAAGTAACATCATTGTAAAAGTGAAATCACTTATTTTACAAAAGTGATTCACTTAAAGCAACTTTCTTGTAAAGTGATTGCCAAAGGTTCATCTTGGGAAGAGGGGGGTCTTTTTTTTTAGCTTGTCATTCTCTATCTGCCACGTCACTATTGGGGACATCTTCAACATTTTCTTTGATCAAGCATAACTTCATCATACAGAGTCAGTTTGCAGTGCCGTTTTTTTTAAACCGCCTATTTTTTCAAGCTCTTCGCATCCAGACTATTGGTTTTTGCTTTTACAGCTATTAATTTACAAATATGGCTGCCCCTTGTGATATTCTACTTACTAGTTCCAACTATTTCTCATGGAAATCTTGTATGGAGGATGTTCTACGAAGTAGAGGACTTTTCAGAATTACCTCAGGGAAAGAAACAGAACCCACTGATGATGACAAGAAAATAAAATGGGCAAATAGATGTGATAAAGTTCGTGGATTGATTGGGATGTCAATCTCTACTGATTTGCGATTCCACATATTTGGAATTGATGAACCTGATGCTGCTTGGGACAAGTTGGAAGCTGTGTTTGGTAAACACAATGAAATTCGAGGTCACCAACTCGAAAATGAGTTGATTTCTTTAAATTCAAGTGATTTTTCATGCATACAAGATTATTTATCTAAGTACAAAACTCTTAAACTCTTATGTGAAGAATGCAAAATTAAGAGGGAAGACAAATAATGCATTTATCATATTCTTTCCAAACTTGGACCTGCATATTCTGTTTTTGTATCTACATTTTACTCCATGAAAGAATCCTTAAATGCAGCTAGCTATCAAGAGCCTAGTCTTGAATCCTTTTGTGATTCCTTGATTAGAGAACAAAATAAGCTCATCCATCTTGGAATAATTAACAATGCAGATACATCTGGGAAAGCCTTATTGTCCCAACAGAAAGAAAAGTCCAAGCCTCCCAAGAAACACATTTTTCGCAATAATAAGTCAAACAAGGGTCCCAAATCCTTTCAGTCAGCTCCTTCTTTAAAAAATGACAAAGGATCCGAGCCAAAAGGAAAGAAGAATGAGCATCATTAAAACTATTGCAGGAAAGATAATCATGATGAATCTAAGTGTTTCAAGAAGATGGCAGTCTTGGAAACAACAATGAAGAAGCACCACATCAGCCTAGATTCACCTTCAGAATCTACCTCTCATGGACATGCACTTTGTGCTTCTGGTTATTCTTATAATGAATATTCTTCTTCTACTTCAAATGAATGGCTCATTGATTATAGAGCATCTTATCATATGGCTAAGGATCAAGCCATCTTTTCTACTATGCATTAATGTAACACCAAACAAATATTTGTTGGTGATGATAGATCTCTAAGTGTTGTAGGAGCTGGAACAATTCCAGTAGATAATGGTAATTTCAGTGATGTACTATGCGTTCCAAAAATTTCCTGCAATTTGTTATCAGTCTATCAAATCACTCATTCTGGTGAAAGTAAAACTGTGACGTTTACACCTCACCAATTTGTAATCAAGGATTTTAAAGATCCTCAACAGGTCCTAGCTACCATAATTGTTAATGATATTACCAGGTTGTACAAATTTAACAACTTTGGGTCATCACCTTTTCCTTCAGTTTTTGTTGCTCATAGTGATAACTTGAGCAAACTTTGGCATGAGTGATTTGGTCACTTAAATTATCGCTCATTGCAACAACTATGTAAAGACAATATGGTGACATGTCTTCCAATGGTATCTTGTAGGGATGGTGTTTGTTCCGGTTGTGTACTCAAAAAACATCATCGGGATAGTTTTGGCAAACGTGCCTCTTGGAACGCCTCGGTTCCCTTGGAGCTTGTGCATAGTGACTTGTGTGGTCCTCTTCCATCTGCTTCCTTTTCTGGTTTCAAATATTTCTTAACTTTCATTGATGATTACACCAGAATCACTTGGGTTTATTTCCTAAAACTTAAGAGCGAAGTATTTAACATGTTCTTGGCCTACAAGGCCCTTGTTGAAAAATAATTTGGTCATCAAATTATTAAGTTAAGATCTGACAATGGAGGATAATATGTTAACAAAAATTTCACTACTTTCTGCACTGAACAAGAAATCCAACAACAACACACTGTTCCATATACACCACAACAAAATGGTGTAGCTGAACGGAAGAACCGCACTTTAAAAGAAATGGCTAATTGTATGATCCAATCTAAGGGACTAGTCTTCAATTTTGGGCTGAAGCCATTAATTGTGTAAATTACAGAGTTAATCGCACCCCCATTAAAGCATTACAAGGTATCACATCGGAATAAACATGGAGTAAAATTAAACCAGATGTAAGTCACTTCTGTGTGTTTGGTAGTGAAGCATGGGCTCACATTCCGGATGAAAAATAGAAAGCATTGCAGCCTAAAAGTGAAAAGTGCATATGTGTTGGATATTCTGAAGATGTAAAAGGTTATAGACTTCTACAATCACATTCTCATGATGTAATCATTAGAAGAGATGTTAAATTCGATGCAAATCTCTTGGCCTGCAAGCCTAACTCGACGATTGTGCCATCTTTGGCCTGCGATCCTGATTCGGCGATTGTGCCTTCTTCTTCTTCTTCCAACTTCCTTGACAGGTTTCCAACTCCAGTTTTTGATGATGACAGTGATGATGAAAATCCACCTCCGCCCGCTCATGTTCCTCTAGTTGCACCAGCACAAGTGCTTCCTCGATGGGTCCGTTCAACATGTGAAGCAGCTGGTGATCCTAGATATCAACGTTGAACACGTTCTCAGTTTTAGCTAGCCTCTTCTCTTTTGGCTCAAGTTTTCGAGAATCATGATCCAGAAACCTTTGCAGAAGCTTCAAGAAATCCAGATTGGGATGCAGCTATGGATAAAGAATATCATTCCTTAATGGCGAACGATACTTGGGATCTTGTACCTCTTCCAAAAGGAAGAAAACTTGTCAGATGTAAATGGGTCTACAGAATTAAGTATGCATTAGATGGAGGTGTTGAAAGACTTAAGGCAAGGTTAGTTGCTAAAGGTTTTTCCCAAGTTTAAGGGATTGACTACAATGAAACCTTTGCTCCTGTCGCAAAAATGAACTCCATCCGCTTTGTTCTTTCCCTTGTAGCCTTACACAACTGGGAAGTCCATCAAATGGATGTCAAGTCTGCCTTCTTACATGGTGATTTACAGGAGAAAATTTACATGGAACAACCTCCTAGATATGTTCAGAATAACTTTAGCCTTGTCTGCCGCCTTAAGAAATCCTTATATGGCCTTAAGCAAGCTCCTAGATCTTGGTATGCCAAAATGGATAGCTTTCTCCCTGACACTGGTTTTTCTAGATGCCATTCTGACCCCAATGTGTATACTAAGAAAGTAGGAAACCATCTCATCATACTTGTTCTATATGTTGATGACCTTATTCTTACTGGTAGTGACCCTAAGTTTATAACCCATGTGAAATCCAGTCTTAAGCAAAATTTTGAAATGTCAAACTCGGGACATTTGCATTATTTGCTTTGTCTCCAAGTCCTGCGAACCAAATAAGGAATATTTCTCTCTCAGTCTAAGTATGCTTGTTACCTTCTTCGTCGCTTTCACATGGAACAATGTACACCAGCCCCTTCTCCCTTCCAGTCTAGAGTCAAACTTTCTGCCACTTGTACTTCACCTAAAGTAGATGCCACCTTGTATCGTCAGCTTGTTGGCTTATACTTGACTCATTCCCGTCCTGACCTTTCTTTTACTGTTGGTCGTGTTGTCCGTTATATGCAAACACCTCATGAAATTCATTGGAAAGCAGCTAAAAGAATACTTCGATATATTCGAGGTACAATTCAGTTTGGGATTCATTACAGTACAATGGGGAAACCTTTATTGGTTGGTTTCACTGATTCAGATTGGGCCGGCGATCCTGATGATCGAAAGTCTACTTCAGGTTATGTTTTCAGTCTGGGATCTGGACCTATCACTTGGGCTTGTAAGAAACAACAAGCTCTTTCTCTTTCTTTAGCAGAGGCAGAATATCGAGCCGCAGTTAATGCCAATCAGGAAGCTTTATGGCTTCGACAAATCCTTTCAGAGTTTGGATTCGAGTAGCAGCAACCTACTCCACTTTGGTGTGACAATCAAAGTGCCATCAAGCTTGCTAAAGATCCAGTTCTACATCAACACAGCAAACACATTGAGCTACATATGCACTTCATCAGAAATCTTGTTCATGATTGTGTTCTTGAAGTGCTATTTTGTCCTACAGATGATCAAGTTGCAGACATCTTCACCAGGTCTCTTACAGAAGTGAAGTTTTCTAAACTTCGATCTATGTTGGGAGTTCAGGAACTTGTCATTAAGGGGGGATAGGCTCTAATGCCTCCTTCCTTCTCCTAATAGTGTCACTTTTGTAAATCCTTCAATCCTATCCCAAGTTGTTCTTGAGGGGGTATGTTAGGATATTTAGACACTTAGGAGTTAGTTAAGATCATTTTGTGTAATATATCCGTTAGGAAAAGTGTGTTTCTTTAGTATGCATTAGTATGCATTTGTAAATATTTAATCCTACAGTCACGATATGTTGTGATCCGATGGCTCAACTTCTCTTAGATCATACCTAACCTTGATCCATGGCTTAACATCCGATTGGTCCATGATCTCTATTTAAAGAGCATGGAGGGTCATTATTTAGTTGATCGATTATGAGAAGCTCATTTGTAACTTTCTTTCTTTGCATAATAAATTGCTCCGTAGAAGCTATTTGGCCGGGTCGTGGAGTGTTTCCCTCTCGAAGGTTTAAACCATGTCAAAACATCGGTGTATCGATCTGTGATATGTTTGTGTGAAGTGGTTGCTCTTGGTGTTCAGTCTTTTGGGAGTACCCTGTGTACCCGAACATTCTAGGTGTGGCAACCATTGTTGGTAGTTATGTCTACCATTCGCATATTAGAAATTGAATATTTTAATATTCATTTGTCCTCATCTACTCACCTTATACCTCCCATTTTCCCCATAAGAGGGGTGATCATGTTGAATCGCCTCCTAAGGTCCATGGGTCTTATTCTAGAGAAAATACCATGTTTTGGAGAAGATTTAGAAATTCAAATTTGTATGCCAATATATTAGAACAATAGACATTGGTGAAGGTGCCTTCCCTTGCTATACCAATTTCCTTAAAGTGGATGTAATGTTACTTCCCAATTCCATGAAGTTATCAAAAGTTACTTGAGTGGTATCCCATAGTATGTCTAGACCTCCTAAGAAGCTTGCGACACTTGTGGTTATTGAGTCATAGCCCCTCTAGCATCCCACAACCACCTCTTTCATAATGTCTCCATCACATTTGGTTTCCCGAATCAAGAATATTATAGGTTTATCTTTGAGGATTATGCTTTTAAGAAACATTTGCTTGATTTTACTGTTAGTCCCTCTAATATTCCATGATATGATCATTGGTTGGTGTTAGAAGGTATTTGTCCCTACGTGAAACAATATGCCTTGATTCTATCAGTTGGGTCCCCTCTTCTTGAATCTTTTTCTTTCTAGGTTAAATTCCCATTTTATTTTCTTACCCTCTTAACTTTTTCATATGTTTCAATGAATTAGTTTGGATACCTAGTCCGGATGCCTACCCTTGACTATGGGAATTACGATTACTTTGGTCTTGCTCCTTATTAGTTCCTTTTGTAGGAGTTGTAGGTCTTCTTCTAGAATATTACGATTGGGCATTGTTCAATATATATTTAAATGAGGGTGGGTAGATCAAATTATTGCATGTTAGTGTCTTCTAAGTGACCTCCATATCCTCTTCCTTGAGTTGGTTTTGTATAGGCTTATTTTGAATTCATTTCCAGGTCATCTTGGACAATATGTTCTTTTCCTTGGTTTTGTGATTCCTTGTCCTTTGTGTAACTTGTTGTCTCTATTTTTATGTGT
This sequence comes from Larix kaempferi, assembly GCA_027924585.1. NCBI lineage: Eukaryota > Viridiplantae > Streptophyta > Pinopsida > Pinales > Pinaceae > Larix > Larix kaempferi. The sequence goes on from BSBM01001121.1 coordinate 1,629,317, forward strand.
TTGGTATTCTCCTCAATGGCTATAGGTTGGGATTGAGCCCCTTTGGATGCCTCCCTTGGAATCCTCTATAGGTCCTCTTGCTTAGAGTTTAGTGATAGAAAGCTATTGGTTACCTTGGGGATAGAGGCTAGTTCCTAGGGGATCTTCCTTTTAGTTGATTTCATATTACTCTTCACTTTGAAAAAAACTTTTTCATATGCCTCTTCCTCCATTTTTATGGCATTGGTTATAGCATTAAGTAAAAAATCCCTAAACAAGCGAGCATGTTCATGGCATTTTATGCATCTAAACGATATGAATTCATAGTCCACGATCTGATTCCATTATGAATCCTAAAAGCTAATATAAATTGATTCAAGAAGGGACCTAGATACATTCAAATAGACAAAGATTATAGCATATGAAGTATACTTGTCTTTGTAAATTCAAAAGTTTTGATTTAGCTATAAGCATATTCATGATTCTAACCAAATTTTTCTCATCCCGAAACTCTTGAGGAAGAGAGTACATGCAAATCCAAACCAGAGCCATTGTGAAGTATTCATTTTTTGGATTGAACTTCTCTCTCCAAAATTGCAGGTGTAGGTTTGCTGAGTTGAAGAAATGTGTGCCATCCTCGATGATAAGCTCCCCATGCTTCAAGATTGTAAAGATTGATGCAAAGAATCCTTCAAATCTGAGTTTTATGTCTACATGCCCTTTTGGTTTCCATCTAGAGTTAAGGGATACCCAATCAAATATTTATTTAAGGTAATATCCCCATGAGTTTTCCAATCATTCCATGGTATTTCATGTATTCTATGTAGTTTCCTACTTTGACAGAGGTAACATCATATCTTAAATTTTCTAACATTTTATATAGGTAGCCCCCAAGTGAATCTTGTCCTTACTGTTCATATTTTGGATTTTAAACTATATCTATCATGTATGTTTCTTTGTGATTGTGTGATCTTTGTATGCCATATCCTTTTCTCCTATGCCCTTTTTTCCTACTAAACCTTCCTTTACGGTGCCCCCAATATCCTTTGATTTACTCAATTGTGCTGACATAAATATGCCTTTCAATTTCTTGGAATTCCTTGACAATATATACTTGAATGAAGTAGCCTACATGGTATTCATATCCTCCATTATACCTAATGTCATCCTTCCCTTACAGAGTGTGTTCTCCATCTAACCCTACTTCAACCTTTCTCTTCTCCATCACTATCTCCTTGTTCCCATCCTTTTGCGTTTTCATCTAAAATCAATTGAGTAATTGATGTTAGTATGCACATAGAGAGTTATTTAATCAAGGAATTGCTACATTGATGAGTGTACATAGATTAGGGGAATAGATATACACCTTAACATGAGGATGAGCTCCAGGCTCGTATCGTATTTGTTAGATAGTGTTTCTTAATATATGGTGATTCATTGTTAATATATCCATATTGTTGGTTAATGTTTCATGTAAATATTAATATTGACTTAATGGATTCTAGTATTTTATAATGTTAGTAGTGAATCACTTGATAAGCATGCAATTTAGGATTACACCTAGATCTAATTTTATAAACAATCTTCATATCCCTTGGTAAGGAAAACACCTTTATATTGAAAATAATGACTATTTTTGTATATACATGTAATTTTATATGTTTTGTATGGAATTATTTTCATTTTTTATTTTTTTATTTCTAACGTGAGGGTTTAAGAATCCTTAGCATTGACAATCAATAATATACCCAACAATATTTATGGGTGTTATCTAAAGAGTAAAAGATGATTTTGTCTTAGCACAATGCTTTTATCACATGAAGCTACATTTTTAAGTGTCTTTTGAAAATTTTGTATGTGCCTAAATTAGTTTGTTTGATTTTGCAAACGTGACAAAGAGTATCCATGATTGGTTTCATAGTTATAACAAGCTCACATAGTGACAACACCCAGCGCGGTTGAAGTTTGAAAGTTAGAAATTGTAATAGGTGAACATTAGTCAAATTTATTAGTGCATGGATATCATGTGGATCATGAGAGGAATATCACCCACTACACCAATTGTAGTAGTATTGTAGTATTGCATGCACAATGCCTAGTTTCACTTACATGCACAATGCTCATCTTATTATCATTCTCCAAATAAATGATTCACCAATGCAATGGTTCAACATCATTGATTTGAATTCTTGAATATCTTGATGCCAAGAGAGGCAAGAGGATTAAATGAAACTTGGAATTGTATGGGGTAGTCTTTCTCTCAACAATAGTCCAAGTGAACTTCCAAATATCAATCATTGCTTGCTCTGGCACTCAAATTTTTGTGAATGTCTTAATCTCTACATGATATCCAATGATTTTTCTAGGTAAGAAACAAAGGAATAGACTTCATACTCCTCAAATATTTCTAGAGGTTGGGGTGAATAACTACAAGGTTTAATAGAAAGAGGAATGACAACATAGAATTCTCCAAAAGGGGTAGATTGCATAAGCATTGTAGGAATTAGCTTTGGATATCAAATTGGGAAATGGCGATATTCAAGTGGTCCCTTTTTTTGTCCTTATTCCTAAGTCAACTCACTACTCTTTGGGAACCTAGGGATTTAAATTTGAAAATAAGCATTTCATTGCCATGGTATATCTCAATACTCATCTATTCTTCTATTGGATATGATTGAACAACAAATTATTGTGCACTTATCAATGTAAAATATTGATAACATATGCCAATGTAGATTGATCAATGAGAAAAAAATGATAACATGAATTGTTGGATCAATCCCATGACCATCTAATTAACAACCTCCATTCCTAGGTTTGTTTGTTTGATTCCTAGTATCACCTTCTAATTTCCTATTTTTATGCTTGAATTTCTTTTTTATGCAACTGGAATTTCTTGCTTTGATACTATAATTTTTGGACACTTTTCTCCTTTTTTTCCTTAGGTAAAAAATAAAAAAATAAATCATAATTTTTATTATAAACAAAATGACACTTTTAAGATGCAAATTTACATTTCCAACCATGCTTATGAGAAACAACCAACAAAATTATTAGTCCCTCATGCCATTACTGCAACAAGACTAGAAACCTCACTTATCTCGTGTTTATGCAGCCACTGGTGCACACATTAAATATACATTAAATAATTACATCATTGTCCAGGAAAAATAACTATAAACTTCTCAAAACCATTATGGCACATGAAAAAATATACATTTTCACAAAATCTCCAATCATTGGTAATGGGTTTATGAAAAAATTCAAAGAGAGAAGTCAAACCTCATATTCTTGTCTATACCATGAGCCCATCTCCATTGATAGAACCAATTTAGATAAGGTGCCAACATCATCATTGTCCTCTTGAAAGATATGTTTGGATGATATTCAAGTGAGATTTTAAATAGAAAGAGTGATGTCCTCATAAATTACCCTTAGCATATAGTTCACTCAAAATCTAGTTAATGACTACTCGGGAGTTAGTGAAAATTTTACTTCTTTGAACCACCCACATGTAAGGAGATCAGAAGTTTCAATTCCAATTGTAAATTTTCCAAGTTATTTGATCCTCCATGCAAACTTGGGTTAATTTTTTAGAAAATGGGTATCAAAGAGAGATGACACCACCCACACTGCACTAGGTTGGATTACCTTACTAGCACCATCAAAAAAAGCCCATGGAAAGGATTTATCAGTACATGCTTTGACTACCCCTCTGGGTGGCTTGGAGTGAACTGAATGACCAAGGACATCTAGGATTTCTAGACTCTGTACAATGCATTAAATGGGGGAAATACACTTTTCTTAAAAAAGTTGAGCATTATGGGACAACTAGACTTCCCAAGCCACCAAGAAGGGTAGAGGCTTTAATTTTTTTACAATAATCATTGTGCATTAGGATTTGAGACTTTATTCCACTATATATTCTCTTCCCATACCTTGAAAACCACATAGCTTCTCGAGTTCCTACCAAACTTGCAACGAGAAGGGACATGATAAAAACATATGGTCAATGGATTCAAGACTAGATTTGTAAAAACTACATGTATCGGTCCATGTGTGCCCTACCTCTTAATTGATTCCCAGGTAAGGACCTTTTTCTTCAAGGAAATCCATATAAATATCCTCATTTTTATGGGGCACTTAAACTTCCATATTTGTTTCCACCAAATTTACTGAACTCTCTCCTTCTCTAGATAAAAAACTAAATAACCTAACTTTAGGGTATATATGTCTTTCATTGGGTTATTGATCCAAAAGAGTTCATATTCCTCATCCTTTTTTTTTTTAACAGAAACAGGGTATTTTATATATATATATAAAAGGCTGTGCACAGCCATTCAATACATAATTTGAGCCATAAATCTGCTTCAAAAAGGAATAAAATGCAGATTTTACAGGGTATTTGTCTCTTATATTCTTTGCTCCTAATTATCCTGAAGTTTCTATTCATTCTACTGGGATATACCCTTACATACTGGTTGCATAACAGAATACAAAAAAACATTCTAAAGTAGATATTCTTTGAAAAACCTGCAGAGAGCATTCCAAAATTTCTGGGATGTTAATCTATCTGTAGTTCTGCTGGAAGAAGGAGGCAGCTTCCATCATTCCCTGGTTAACAGACGGCGCTTCCTGCACCTGGCTGAACTGAGTTTTACTTATGAAAACTCAAAGGGCCTCCTTAATACTGTCGATCTTCCCCAGAAGCTCTATGGTGTTTCTTTCAATGTCGTCCAGGCGGGACTCCACACAGGAGAGACGAGAGTGCATATACTTAAACTCCGTGTTTTGTTCTTTGTTCAGGTCTGCTATGGAGCAAACCGCCGAGTATGTCCTGCTAAGATAAACTTTAACTTCAGATGTAACCTGACTGAGAGTGGCAATCGCTTTCTTGATCCCCTCCATTGTGTTGCGGTGGAAACTACTATCGCAATGGTCCTCTTCGGGCTGTTGAGACTCGAAATCTGTTACGACAAGGCTGAGCTACTGTAAGCTAGGGCCGAGCGAAAAACAATTATGTTGCTCCATGTCGAGAAGGGGCCTTCTATGACCTCCCTGCAGCAATAAATGCTGAGGCGTGGGAGCTCTGAAATTAGGTGAGGAGCCACATGGCTTATTACTCGCCACTTGTTGGAAAACGCGAGCATGTGAGACCGTGTGCCTTACACGGGATGAAAGCCTCCAATTCAAACAATTCAAATTTGTATTCCTTGCAAGTTCGATGGGGTCTATGACATGGTACTTAGGGGATGAACTTATGGCCCGAGACATTGTTATGTAATAGCTGGCCTTTCCCCAATGTGACTCCAATATTGGCAAGCCTATCTGCTGCTGAGTTAAGGCTTCTAAGGACATGAAAAAAGAGAGTGTCGATTGGGAGGGGAAGATTTTTTATCCTTTTTCGAAGATTTTGTTTCTTTTCTCCTTTCAAATCTTTGTTTTTCATGCTCTAGATTACATGCCTGGAGTCTCCAATCACTTGTAAGTTTGCTATGTTTAAAGATGAGGCTAGCTCAAGAGAATAATATATCGCCAACCATTCTGCTTCGTTGTTAGTTTTTGCACCTAAACCCCATGAAAAGTAAACAACTTTTCTTCCTCCGGGATCGAAGATAATCCCCCCCGCACCTGCCTCCCCGGGATTTCCTTTGGAAGCCCCATCAAAAAAGATTGTGTGTCTTTTTTTATTTCTCCACCAATTATTGAAAGTCTGTTCGTCTTTCCTTATCTCCCAGTCTTGGAGCATTGGAGGCATTTTGGACTGAAGTGAACTCTCTGTTATAAAGTTTTTACACCACTGATATTCATGCCAATTTAAAGCTTCTTGCTGCTGGATTGTTATCCCTTTTGCTCTCAGGGATTCTGAAGTCAGGGAAATGATTTTGTTGGCTGTTCTGTTTTCTGACTTTGCTTTTCCCTCAAAGACTCGTTGGTTCCTTTCCAGCCATAATTGCCAGCATATACATCGGGAGAATTTTTAGGATTCTGTATAAGGTTGGTTTATTCTTTCGGACACCCTAGAGGCCGCTAGCCCACTTATCTATCATTTGCTGGATTTGCTTGGGCATTGAGATGGCATTTGTGAGAGGGCCAAGGACCATCTTCCAAACTTGCTTGGCATAGCTACAATAAAAAAATATGTGCTGAGAATTTTCCTCCGCATTTTGGCATAAATGGCACCTGGAGGGTCCTTCAATTCCACGATGCTTTAGATTGTCAGCAGTCAATTGTTTGTTATGTGCCAGAATCCAGTAGAAATAATTGATTTTTGGTATGCTATCAGAATTCCATACCTTCTGCCAAATTTTTTGAGTCTGAGGATGATTTGTGGTGAGTAAATCGTATCCAACCTTGACAGTGTATCTTCCAGCTTTCCCCCATCCTCTAACATCTTTAGTCCTGGCGTTGATTGCTCCAAAAGAGTTCATATTCCTCATCCTTAATACACATATGGTAGATATTTAGCATGGATATGTATCTATCTAATTTGGCAGTCTCAATCTTAGACATATCTGTAAACATTTTAGGAGTTCTCCATTCTTGGTTCCAGATTATAGATAAATCGAGCAAGTAAATTTGACTTTAGAAGAAAATTGTTTTTTCTATGCAATCTATCTAAAATTCCTCAAGATAGTCTTAATTTTGCAACACATCCTTCCTAGGGGTCACAACCTATCCTCACTATTGTGACTCTACCTACTTTCTAGACTAGGCCATTTCCAATCAAGGAGAAAGCATTTACCATAGTTTTCTAAATAATGGAACATTTATGTCATCTTTTTATCACCACTTCTGATCCAATTCTCAATGGTCTCAAGTATTATATATTTTTGTTGAATAACATCACACTAGAAACCATGATCCATTACGAATTACCAAAAATACTTTGCCACTAAATATTTGTTGAAAATATGGATATTCTTGATCCCCTTACCTCCCAAATATTTTGAGAGGGAATTATGATCCCATCTCACCTATGTCAAGTCTCTTTTGTCCTTGTTACCTATCCAAATGAATTTGAAGTTGATTTGAAAAATATTCTCAAGAATTCCTTGGAAATGAACACCAATGATTTTGAATAATTGTGATTGCCTCGAGTGTTGCTTTAACAAGGACAATCTTTCCATCATGAGATAACCAATGGTTATACCATACAAAAATTCCTTTTTCCACTTCAGTAATAAGTGATTTCTAGTCATTTTTATCATATACATTTGGTATTAGATAGAATCCCTAGTATTTTAACCCCTCCTCCAAGTCAAATTGCTAATAAGGAAATAACCAAGAGAAAGATACAATATATTCCTTGTCCAATATAGAAAAAGATATCAAATAATTTTGTATATTGACAAGCATACTTATTGCAGTGCAATAAATATTGAATACCTCTTTAATGGTTCCAACATCCCCCTCAAACCATTGTAGAAGACAAGGATTCCATCAAGAAAGAGTAGATGTGATATATACAAATTGTGCCCAATCTTGATACTCCTTAATCGATCGCTTTGCTTAGCCACCATGAGAGCTCTATTGAGGCCTTTAGCCATTATTAATATTAACAAAGGGGATACTTGGAATCCATTTTGAATGCCTCCTCCTAGCCTGGAAAATATTGAGGCAAACCCATTAATAAACAAGGCAAAGGAGATGATAGAGATGTGACTCAATACCCAGTTCAGTGACTTAATACCCAATTCATAATGTGGACATGAAATCCTAGATGAATCAACATCATTCTCATATAAAGCCAATGAACTAAAGTGAATTCTTTTAATAGGTCTAGTTTTATAACTATGGCAGAATTTTTTTTGGTTTTGATGGAGTGGAGCTCATCTTGGGATACCCTAATGGCATCGTGGATCTACCTACCATTTAAGAAGGTAAATTGTTCCCTGGAAATAGATTAAGAAATGATGTTATTTATCGTCAAGACAATCACCTTCACGACAATCTTGTATACAATATAGCAGAGGGAAATAGGCCTAAAGAGATCAAATAAATCCAAGAGGTTGATCTTTGGAATTAAGGTGATTAAGGTGGTGTTAAAGGTAGCTAAAATTTTATCTAAATATTGGGATTCATTGATTACATTTAGAAGATCATCCTCCATTAAGTATGGGAATACTTTAAAGAATTTGATCATTCAACCATCCAATATAAGGCACCTATCTTTTTGAGAACTATGTATAACCACTTGCAATTCGTTCTTGGATGCCTCTACAATAAATCATGGTTTTCCTAATAATTGACAAAGATGGGGAAAACATTGTTGTTTGCACCACTTCCACAATAGTCACCATATGCTCTTCTTCATAGATGTGCTTGAAATGATCAATACCTACTTAAAAAATGTCATGGATTGATGTATCCATTTTGACCTCTACTAAATAGAGTTGATGATTTTGCGATGATTTGTGAATTAGTGGAAAATATTGGTGTTGTTATGCTCTTGTTCCATCCATAATTCCTAGTTCTTAAGTCACAAATAAAGCTTCTCAATATACTAGGAGCTTCCTTCATCTAGATTCTGAGTTTTTTGATCTAGGAATCCAACTTGTTTATACGTGAAGATAACATCTAGATTTTCTTCCACCTCAACTAAGGATTGATCATCCTAATTCTTTTTTGATGTGCCCACTCTGTAGTAATTTGCTTGACCATCTTGAGGTTGTTATGAAAGTGAATCATCACATATTCTCAAGAATCCATATCCACATGAAATCAACATGTCTTAATTATGTCCACATAATCCCCATCCACTAGCCAATTTGCATTGAATTTAAAGGGTTAGGGGGTTTGGAACCTAGATTTGTGGTTTTTAGTAAGACAGATAAGTGGTCTAAATCTCCACCACTTCCAATACATTGATGGACATAGAAGACATTATCCATGAATGCATCTATGACTAGAAAACAATTTAAGCATTTTTCCACCCTACCTATACAAATACACATGTTCCTGTAGGTTAGTTGTAGGCTTATTGGTTCAATGTCATAGAGACCCAAATACTTAAGATTCCTTAGAAATAATCGAATAGTATATCTGATTTGGTATTTCTTGTAACATCCTGAATTTTCATAAAAATTTAAAACTTTTGAAAACGACATTAAATAAGATAAATATGGTTGCGGAAAATAATAAATATTTGATTACAACAACAATGATTAAAAATTTGTTTAGTACTAAACATAATTTAATTTTCTGAGTTAACAACATTATGATAACGACTACTTAACACACTTTTAACAAACATGATTATTGTAATAAATGCATTTACAGGTTAGAAATATAATGCGATACTTTTCTTTTGAGATGATACTGACAGTTTGCTTTCTTGATGTCCAAGGGTGTCCTACGAGGTACCCTGGAGTTTACTTAGCTGCAACGCTAAAGCATTTGAAATATTTCTATGTGCAGATGACAGGTAAGAAGTTCGATGACTGCATAGTTTAAGAGTACGTGTGTAATTCAATTCAACATCGAAATATAAAATGTTGTGAATTCTTTTGCGAAAAACTAAGTGTCTACAGGTATGAAATGTTTAGTGCTACTTACTGGTTTTTCAACGCTGTCTTATCATTCATCAATGTTGAAAACAATGACGTCTAGAAAGTCTACATGTTGTTTTAGTTTGTTGTCGTAAACCAATGACGTTGTTATAGTTTGGATTTGATCATCGTCTTAAGGTAATTAATACTTGTATAGTACTAATGTCGTAATTGTATCACTAAAGTCATTAAATGCATTGTAATAAGAGGGTTAGGGTATGAATACATAGTATTAGCATGGTTTTTATACTATTATCCAAACATTAGATTTATTTTGAAATACAAAAATGATAACTATGATAATCAAAATTATCATGTTAACATTATAATTCTTATGAATTAATATCCTATGCAAAATTTGGCATATCTAAACTATTCACTATATATATAAAAGCATTATGTTTTATAATTTAAATAATGTTCACAATATTAAACATATTTATAATTGGAACTTAATACATGGCTTTATAAAACGTTAATATCCAAATCGTGACCATAAAGTTAGAACTAATAACTACTATATAATATAACAATAATGTTTTTGAGTTTATAAAAATCAGTTTAGAAACTATATCGTCGATATAAATGGTACTGACATGTATTAATGTCGACAGAATGGATGAGTTGACAGGTCTTTAAACTTGGCATGTGCCTCAAGCTGGCGTGGAGATAGTGTCTCAATCCTGCATTAAAAGCTCAACCCATACTCCTTGTGACAAGGATTGTTCACATTCCACGTAGTGCAATAACAATGTAATGGTGATTATATAAGCCACTATGTAATGGTTGTAAGTTTGAAACTCCTCCGAGCTGGATGTAGAACGATCCATCGTGAGCCAAGGTGGCAAGGATGTGCATGTGAAATGATAGAGCAATAAATGCAAAATCTATATGATCCCTAATGTAATTGTGTTGGCACATTTGTGATCATTGATCAACTTGAATCAGGGTCGTTGGATGCAACCCTAGCGTTGTGTCATTGTGGTGGTTGATGAGGATTGAATGTCGTTCATTGTTACCATTGTTTTCTGCAGTGAGGCCGACAGGCTGCTAGATTTTAGGGTTAGAAGACAATTTAAGGGGTTTCGACCTCGAGACTTGTAGGTTGGAGTGATAGTTTCAGGCTTCGTCTTGTTGCCATGGTGTGTGATAGAATGTAGTGTTTGTAGTTTGAAAAACTGTTGACGTTGGTAGATTTGCAGTTTCGTTTCTAAGTTTGATAATAAAAAAATACATCTCCTACAAAAAAAAGGTAAGGGTATCCTGGTCTCGTCCAAAATAAGGAGCTCGTTGTTCATTGGTTGATGTACAGAGCTCGGTCGCTATTAAAAAGGTAAGCGTGTTTGAAAACTTCATGATTCTTTCGTTGAAGTTCGGCTTACAGTTTAAATAAAATAATATGTCTAACTCTTTGAAAATTGTGGTGTTTGTTACAGGGTTCGAAAGAGGACTTGGGAAAAGGGTTTGGAAAAAGATTGGCATGTCTCCAATCTTGGTAAGCTCCGGGTCCCCAAACCCTCGTAGGTGCCTATTTGGACTTGGTTGATGAGGTTTTCAACAAAGAAAGTAACAGAGCTCCACCAGTGCCTTTCGGCGTTGTTTGTCAGTCGATTTTCTTTGAAGAACCTTTTGTGTTAAGTGATGACTGTATAGGGATATGACCCTCGTCTATTTGAATGTTACTTGGTCTTTTTTTTTTTTTTTTTTTGGATGCCTAATTCGTCGAGATGGGAGTTATCATACTCGTTTTAAAACTTAGGGGAAGGGATAAATCTTGTGTATTTTTTGTTTTGGAAATGTAATGTTAACTTGTATGTCGATGCTTCCTTTGTGAAGCTGGAACCTGTGTGGGGTTCGATATTCGAACTTGAAAAGGTTTTGGGTTTACGTTTTAATGAATAAAATGTTAGAGCCGAAGCTCATTTAACTCTGTATGCTATATTTTAATTTCTCGGCAATGGAAAAATGTTGTTATGCTATTTGTTTATGTTCCGTATGGATAACGGGACTGTCGAGCTATGCAAAACTATTATGCATTTTCGTAGTTGGAAAAACTATGTGTGTGTTGATTTAATAGCTTTTGTTTATAAAAAGAAAAGGAATAGGGCTACGCCCAAATTCTCATTTTTCCTTCAATGTATAAGATGTTTTCATAAATGAACTTCAGAAAAGAACTTCAATCGACAACTAGGTTTTGTTCTGTAGTTTGTGCATGATTATGTAAATCGTGTTTGTTTATTTATTGGAAAACGATGTTATGGTTTTGGAAAAACTATCTAGGGTTTGATACGAAACCAAATTTTGAACAATACTTACAGATTGTAAAATAAAATAGAAGTAAGATGAATGGAAACAAGATAGGCGTTACATTAATTTCATTCTCTGATAATACTAAAATAAAATAAATAATGTAAATGTTATAGCATAAGATTTATACAGAAAACAATGTGTGTGTGAGAAATATGAAGACTGTGTATTGACTGTGATTTGTACTTATGTCTATCGTTAGCAATTCTATTTATTTGCAGTTATGATGTATGGAAAATTGAATTACATTTATTTCCTATGTAATTAATAGAGGTAAGAAAAACACAAAGTATTGTACAGAGAATAAACAATATTTGTTTTTCATGAAATAATGAGATATTCTATATTATTTTAGATACTATATAGTAACTCTACTATTGTTAACTATAGGGCAGAAAATGAAAAATATATAAATTACTGTACTTATCTATCGAATCAATGGCAGTTTGCCTATCTTTTCATCTATACTTAATTTGATTCTCTACACTAGAGTACGATGCAAATAACAGTATGTGGAAAAATGTAGCGATTGGATTTTCAATTCAATTTATCATTAAACTTAACATTTAGACATAAACCAAATCAGAGATCAATCCTTCTTCAAAACAAAGTTTACTAATTTTTACTAACATAATTACTAAACTGAAATAAATTAGGAAACAGTAGAACCTGGATTAATTCTGTAGGGAAACAAACAGCCCAAGGAGCATGTTCCACCCAACCAATTCCTGAAGACAACCAAGTACTTGCCATAGGACCCCCGATCCTGTTCACTAAACCATCAGGAGGAAGAAACTTAGGAATTTAGGATCTCCACTTGCAGTAGCAATAACTGTCAAATCTTTAAGAACTAGCAGTCCAAAGGACTTGCACCAGCACCTCTGGTTCTCCTTATCAAATAGTTTGCAGACTTATGATTACACTCACAACTAGCCTCCCTATTTGAATCTCTCCGTGATCACCTGATGCACATGAGGAAATATTTCTGCAGAAAAATATTGTGTAAGAGCTTCCTGCTCAATTTGAATTTGCCTTATGTAGGCTGCCTAGGCCTTTTTAGTTGTTACTTGGTCATTAAATGAGCTTCCTGCCCACTCCCACCACCTGGGGGATAATGCCACATTATTAGGGGTATTTGTCCCATAACCAACAGCTAGTGGTGTAGTGTAATTGTTGCCATCTGTCCCATACCTTCCAACAGCTTCCATTCCTCTTAATGGGTCAGTGGACACTCATTTAACAGTTCCCTTGGGTGTTTGTTTCCTACTTTAATTTATTAAATAATAATAATGCTGTAATTACATTCATCCTTGACCAAACTTGGTCATAATTTCAAAACTTTGAAATTAAAATTTAACATAAAGTATTTTTGCAAATAAAATATTATTTTCAGAATTTGGGTAGGAGACATTTCCCCACCAAATTTAAGCATTTCCCAAGGAAAAATTTAGATCACCACCAAGAATTAATGCCTCCTCGCTAAAATAACTTTTGACAAAACTTTTGAATCCCAATATTCCATGCGATTTGAATAAGGTCCATAAATATTTAACGTACTGAAATCTTTCTTGTCTCTTAGGCATGAAGCATAGTCTCAAGACGTGATTCAGAGGAAAGTGAATTAGTACACTTGAACCATTTTTTCTTACAAGTAGAAATAAGGCCTCTTGACCTACTTGCATAATCCACATAAATAAATTCCCAATCACCAAACATTTTATCAAGTTGTTTGATGAAAATAACACCATCTTCCATAATCTCCTAGATATGGAAGATTTCTAGATCATATTTTACCACAATATGCTTTAGGGTTAAATTTTTGGGGGATTTCCATATTCCCCTGACATTTTGAGACATGAGGTTCAAGGAGGAACCAATCCATTACCAAGGTGTTCAATTCTCTAAGAACCCATTCAAGAGTGTGTTGTTTCCCTGCTAGAAATTCCCTTTTGGTAGACTCATTTTCCCTCTAAATAGTGGGTTGCTACCCCTTTAAGAGCTTGAAGAAATAGGGGGCGATTTTATCCAAGTCCCTCAATAGAACTTGAGTCTTAACCAATGAAGGAACAATGTGAGGCCTTAAATTGTAGCTTGAGGAGCATCTGGAAGATTATTAAAATTTACAAAGATGGGGAGAGAAATAACAAAACACAAAGAAGCCACGATATGAACAAGAATTTTACCGTAGAAACCCTTTATCGAGAAAACTAGCACCCAATAGGTATTTATTATTATCCTTGACCAATCTGGCGAACACCGATCACTTTAGGCATTTTATAATGGAGTTCTTAAATACTTTAAATAGGCTTCATCACATAATAATACCATGGGAAAATACTATGGGTTACCAAATACCATGGGCCCATAAACCACCAATAGTAAACCCATTAATGCCCAAATAAATGCTAATATAATTACTATTTTACCAAGTTGAGATTAACCCAACATCCACCCCTTCAAATTTGACTTGGGTAAAACACATATCCCCACAAAGATTATAACTGGGTATTCAACAATACAACATGCCCCCTCGCTAATAATCACCTAGGTTTACATCTAGACTTTACGCCAGTGATCCAATAAACCAAGGGTACGCATGCCCATATGGTCTTACAATCGTATGCCCATTTAGATATATTATTAGATCCAACTCCATAAAAATTCTTTACAGAAGTCAAGAATATTGCACTAAGAGGAGTCAATCATTTTAGCAGAATTTTCTTGGAAGATGAGAGGGCACCAGTGGCTCAAATGATGAGAATGATAACCCATTATCCTATCTATGTTAATGAAGAGCAAAAAATTGAACTTATGGAGGAAATTACCCTAGGGAAGCTAAAGGAAACAATTCACTCCTTACGAAAGGATAAGAGCCTTGGGCCTGATGAGTGGCATGTGGGGTTCTTTGCGGGGTTTCTAGACATTTTTTAGCATGATCTCATAAAAGTAATTGAAAAATCAAAGGAAAATGGAAGAATATTGTCTGCTTTTAACTCTCCATGCATTTATCTCATCCCCCAAAGTGACAGATCTATTATTCTAGATGAATATAGACCAATATCATTGTGGAATTGTATATACAAGCTGATTACAACAGTCACTGCCTATAGAATTAAGGACATCTTATCTACCTCGATTTCACAAGAAAAATTTTCATTCATGGAAACCAGATATATACATGATGGAATAGGATCAACTTAGGAAGTAATGCGCACAATTAAATTAAGAAGAAGCTTGCTATGATTTTCAAGGTGAATCTATCAAAAGCCTATGACAGAGTCAAATTGTTCTATCTAGGGCTGGTATTTTTACAAGTTGGGTTCCACCTACAGATTGTGAACTGTATCATGTCATGTGTCACTTCTATGTCCTTTGCAGTGTTAGTTAATGGTTCTTCAATTGAGTTTTTTAGGCCCGAAAGGGGCTTTCGACATGGATGTCCATTGGCTCCCCTACTTCTCATTCTAGTGGTGGAGGGATTAAGTTGCCTATTTCACCAAGCCTCCAACAATGGATCCTTTAAGGGGTTACATATAGCTGGACATGTATATGTAACTCACTTATTGTTTGTTGATGACATCTTTATTTTCTCTTGTGGTTCCTTAAGAGAATTTTCTACAAGACATTCTAGTTCTTTTTGTTGATCCAACATGAATGGTATATAATGTAGAAAAAACAACTCTTTATTTTTTGAATTTGGAACAAGATGAGATAGATTGGATTTGCTCTGAGTTTGAATTCTCAAAGGTGGATATGCAACTTGGGCTTAAATATTTGGGATATGTTCTTAAGCCTAATGCATATAATAGAAGGGACTATGCTTGGCTGGTAGGTAAAGTGGAAAAAAGATTAATGTTATGGTGCAATATGTGGTTATAAAGGGGAGGAATGCTTATCTTAGTTAAATCAGTTCTTGAATCCATCCCAGTTTGTTGGGTTTCACTAGCTTATGTCCCCATCGACATATTGGAACATATAAGGAAGTTGTGCTATAATTTCCTTTGGAAAGGAAGTCTAGAGGACAAATCCTTCCATTGGGTAGCTTGGAATAAGATTTTTTGGACTAAGGATATTAGGGGATGGGGTTTATAAACTCCTAGATGTTTTGCAAAAGACTTAGCTACAAAAGGAGCTTGGAGAATCTTGAAAGGAGAGGGGATTTGGGTCAGGTGGTTCACCAAAAATACATCCACCCTTTATCTATTGAGGAATGGGTTAGATTTAGAGATAAAAACACTAGGAATTTTTCCACAATGTGGAAAGCTTTGATTCTGGCTTATGTTGTGGTTGGTGATTGGTTGGTATGGAGGGTGGGGAATGATAGGAAACTCAGATTGGGACATGACCCATGGATTCGCAGTGAATGTGGTCATATATTTCCTGAAATGATGATTGAATCTTTGAGGGTTCAAGTCTATTTTCACTTGGATCACATTGCATATTTGGTCAACACTATCTTCATGAGATAAATGTGGCTAAAGGAACAAGATTTGGGTTTTATAGATAATGAGGAAACAACTATGTGGGAAATATATACAAAGGCACTACAAAATTTCCACATCAAATTGCGAGAAGGATAAGAATCTCTAATTTGGTCGAGGAATAATACAGGTGGCCAATATACTCTGAGTTTGGGCTATAAGATTATTAGAGAAGAAGAAGAAGCACCCAAGCCTCAATGGTGGTACAAGGATATCTGGAAATTTAAGTGTCCACTAAAATCAAAATTATTTCTATGGGTGGCACTATCCAACGAGGTACTAGTTTTAGAGGCGTAAGGAGGTATTTTATATCTATCAGACAATCATTGGATAAATTTTGATGCTATATTGGGGGATGTTCCAACAACAGATTAGAGTTGATATATCTAAATATAACTCTACATTTAGCCATCATGAAAGGTGTGCATAAATTACAGGTCTTCGGGGACTCCAAAATAGTTATAGATTGGATTTGATTAAGAAGACCTACAAGGAACATCTATTGAAGACCCATTTATGAAGACATTAACATGCATACTAGACGGTTCATGGATATAAAATTTGAGCATTTATACAGAGAAAGGAACCATATGGCTGATCAACTATCCAAGAATGGAGTACAAACAAGCTTAAGCATATAACAGATGTGGGAGATGGAGAATGATACCATGATAGAGCATGATCTAGGACCCCTACCAGGGTAACATTGGACAATATTTGTATAGATTCAATAGGGACTGCATGATACAATTATAGTCTTTCTCTTATGTTTTTCAGTTTTTTCTCAGGTACTATATGTTGCTATAGGTTATAAGTGATACAGTTTTACTTTTGTATTTTCTCATAGATGACAGTCATTTTGTATTGATGGTATATTTTACAACAATGGTCTATTTTGAATTAATGGATTTAAGTCCAATAGGCCTATAAACAATGTGGATTTTTCATAATATAAAAAGTTGTGTTTTTTTTTTTTTTTTTCCGAGGAAAAAAATGTTTGAAGCATCTAATTGCTTCATCGCCCATATACTTTATGCTCCAAATATACTGAACCAAGTCAGTCATTCCATATCCAAGTACTTCTTCATCCACTATCCTCTGTTTTCTTTTTATACCAATGTGTAATGTCCCCAAAATTATATTATTAACCATTGACGAGAAATAATTGATTTTGGCCTATAGTCACTATGTACAAATTAAATTTAATCATGAAAGGATGATGTAGGCCCACAAATTCGAATATTTAATTATCAAATATTTGTTTAATGAGTTGGAAATGGTCAAGGTGGATGAAGAGGGCACATAGGAAGATGTATAAACCCATATGAGTTGTCTCCCTCAAGAATTCTGGGAAAAAGGAGCTAAAAGTGGGAAAAGCATCCAGAAGCAGGAAAAGCAGTAGAAAATCAAGAAGGTAGAAAGTTTCTTATTTTTGCTAATAAGGATCAAGAAGGAATAGTAACAACAATAAATAAACAATGAATATAATAAAATCTATAAGATCCAAAATTAGCCAAGTAGGGCGCACTTGATGAGAGAGAATGGGTCCACATGTGCCAACAACTCACCAAAGTTTCCTCCCAACATCTATGACTCAGATTCCAAGAAAGAAGGCTCTAGAAGGAAGGAAAAAGCCAACATAAGTTAATAAAAGAAGCATGAACACTCCATTTAAGTATATTTTGGCCATTTTTTTATTGAATTGAAGAGATCTGCTTTTTTCATAGCTTAAGTGATGTGCCCCTTGCTAGCATTGGGAGATGTTCCCCTTTGCAACTAGTGAACCTGTTAGGGAGATTGAGAAATCATTCTAGATGGATATTGAGCAAGAGAACACTCAATTATTTTCATAGAGATTCATGTATCCTTTATTATAGTATTTATGTATGGTTTTCAGCATTTCAGAGTGATTTGGTTTCATGTTTGGAGTTAGTGGCATTAACAAGTAGTTTTGGTGTGGATTTCCAGTGACTAGTTTCCAATTTGTGTGGTTTTGTTGAATTGGTGGTTGTTCGTGTGCATCCTATTGTACACTATTATTCTACAATGGGTCATAGACACCCTTCAGGATTTTTTTTTTTAGTTATGGAGTCGAGATCCCTCCAAGAGGATCGAAAACTATGCAGAAAACCTCATTGCATTGAGTCAGTCTATCTCTCTCTCTCTCTCTCTCTGCACTCTTTGTACCTTCTATTCTCTATTTATTTTAAATTTTGATACTGCAAATTTAGCCATGATGATGTATCTGATGTCCACTCTATAAAATTAATAAATACAATGTCCTTTCCTCTCTCAAATTGTTCAATCCTTAGTGCAGAATTGTCTCATGTTGTAAATTGCAAAAAGTGGAAAACACTGTTTAAGTTTGGCTCTTTCTACCTATCAATTGTTGTTCCAAATATATGTATAAGGGTCATTGATGTAAAGTAGGATTAAATAGGACCCATCCATTATGTTTATTCATAAAATCATGTCTGTAAGCTGTAAATGTTCCTATGTTATGAAGAGAACCTAGTCTTGGAACTTTGAATGTCAAACTATATCCAAAAGGGTTATGAAGTGTGTGGATCTCTTCTAGGGTTTTATAAACATGTGTTAGGGTCAATATGTTTCTAGTATTGCACCATAAGAAAAATATTTCCACATATATCTTGGGGAAATTGCCTCCAGTCATTTGGGTCTGGGTCATTAGGTGTGATGCACTCTGAAATGTGCATGTCGTCGAAGTAGAACCCTGAGTCTACCTTCTCTCAAGTCTTTCATGTTTGTAATAAGGGTGCTGTAGGATTTTCTAAGTGTGTAGGAATACCGAGTGTCTTATTTGGAAAAAATATAAAATATCTAGTGGTGTTTGGATCCATTTGAAGACAAGCAGCCTTTTGTGCCTAATTTGAAGCAAAACACTCAATTTTGAGGAAATTCGATTTCTTGAGTTAGGGGATGATCTAATATCTCCAAATTTAATATTGGGGATATTATAGTGGTGTCATAACATGGTACTCTACACTCGTGGACCATAAATTCTTAGTTGAAGAAATATTGCAGATCACATCTCGTACCAGTGGGTGATGAAGATTGGGAGTAGTATGAGAGGAAGAGGTATTTACATATATGGAGGCTTATCCATTTTTCATTAAGAGAATGATTTCAGATGTGAAATTAAATACAGAAAATACATAAGTTATGATCCTCCAAATATTTGGAAAATATGATAGAAGTATGTGAAAACATGCCCGCTGTTACTAGGAGTACCTAGCATTAGGTAAGGAGATTTGTGCAACCATGACCTTCAAGGATTATATCTATCTCAGCTATGGATTTTGGCCCAAGGATGTAGATGAGGAATCACTGAAGATAAAAAAAACCATTGAAAGAAGAAGAGACGCCTAAGGAGGAGCGCAAGCCACTACAGGAAGATTTCCAAATAAAGGAAGAACGAGCAAAAGAAGAGCTAGAAGAACCTGAAGCAGATCCTACACCCAATTTTATGGAAGATGTAATACAAAGGTATGAACATAATTATTATTTTTTCAGCAATCAAATGCCTTTGTTTTATGATGATATGGTATCCACTTCCGGAGAGAAGGTTTGCATGATGGAATCTCCCAATGTTGAGATTCAAAATATTCGTGATAGAGATGATTTGAGTGAGAGGGACGAATTGATAGATGGGAGTGTTCATGAATTGCATGAGTTGAATGAAAACACCTATGGAATCATACAAAATGTTGAGAGGATGCCATTGTATGACTTTGAGAGCTAATTCTTAGTCTCGGAAGAGAAGTTGTTGTGGGTATTTTCAAGAACCGATGGTGCACATAAATTTTTGTTGAAGACCTTATGTGGAGGATCCAGATGGAGGAGAGGCATAGAGTATTGGTTGAAAGTGTCTCTAGTACTAAGTTGTACATCATACAAGAAGAACCGGTGAGAATAAAACCATATTACTTGCATCTCTTAATAGATAGAAATCTTGCTCTCAAAATTGTAGAAGACAAGGCCATGGAGGTAGAACAACTACGTATGGAGTTGGGAGGATCACATCCTTCCTATTTCACCACAACCAGTCACATATATATGGCTAGTGACACTCATAACTTGATGGAGGAAACTCATGATAGGTTTGAACATGGAGATAAATCAGATTTGCAAGTATTCAAGAAAAGAACTATCATGGAGTATCCTGGCCAAGCATTGGATTTGATGCAGAAAGACCATGACGAAGACTTAGCTTTGAAGAAGGTGGATGATTACATTCCATATTGATCATATAACAAAAGTGTTTATTCATCCATAGATTGGGTGGATAAATACATAACAAAAATGGAGATCCAAGGGTATATCGGTCTTGCTTGCATTGGTAGAATATTATTAGACATGTCATCCATTGGGAAATTTTGTGAACACGAAGAGCAATAAGAATTGCATGTGCTTGGGGAAAGAAATGTCATGGAGGAGGTTGGCCAAGCACTAGTTTTGCACCAGGAGGATTATGGGCTTCCTTCATTGGCGAAAAACTTGGTCTTGAAGGATTTAGCTGAATTCATTCCATTTGGATCAGCCTACATGAGTGTTTATTCATCCATGGATTGGGTGGATAGATACATGTACGGGATGAAAACAAAAGAGGTAAAAATATATCTTGGAACTAATAGTGGGTTTATTGATGTATCTAACATTGTTTTGTTTTCTAAGCAGCAACAAAGGAATCTATGGCTGCTATATGATGCCTTCAGAATTCATAGCAGGACATGGGATTTTCACCCTAGTCAGTTGGGTGAGACACGTAACAATGTTGTGATCCTTAGTAATAGTGTGCATATGGAACATGAGGAGTTTCATATTTTGTTGGAGAGGATCACAGAGATTCAACCTTGCATTAGAAGTGATGAACTTCCCATTTGGTTGTGGGATCCAGGCATTCCTTGGAGTGATAGATTGTTTCCAATGTCGGTGATGTTTGGAGAAGTACATCATAGATAGTGGGATCCTATAATTAGTTGGTTTTATAGTTTAGCAGTTGGAAAAGGAGAGTGAGCCAACCATCATTTCCAGGAGTCTATCCATATGGAGTAGTGGTTCAATTTCCTATTGGGGAAACCATTTGATGGATGGACACAATATTTCCTAACTTGTTGGTTTGGGAGTCTTCAGAAGGATCCTTATGTGGACACTATGAAGTGCAGAGGTGTTTTTTACAGGCACTTTGCAAATATCAGGTTCAATTAGGACCCTAATATCTTTGTTGGACTCATTTGTTTCAATTGGGTTTTTCATGGAGTAGAATGGGTAAAGGAGCTATCACTTGAGGTTATAATTAGAGTTAGTGCAGTAGCAACCTGGTGACACTTCATTGAGTTTAGTTTTGAATTTGGAATTCCAATGTTTGTCAAGTTCAACAACAAATATTATGTATGTCGCGGTTGTGGATAATAGTGTTGGTTATTTTTTTCATTTGAACCTACAACCATATAAACAACCACCATTAAAGAAGGAGGCAAAGAAATGGTTTGTGCATAAAGTTGGGGGAAAAGAACAGGTACTACCACATTCAGATTTAAAATTGCTCGAGGACAAACAATATTGGGTGGGGAGGATTGTAATGTCCCCAAAATTCTATTATTAACCATTGAAGAGAAATAATTGATTTTGGCCTATAGTCTCTATGTACAAATTAAATTTAATCATGAAAGGATGATGTAGGCTCACAAATTCGAATATTTAATTATCAAATATTTGTTTAATGAGTTGGAAATGGTAAAGGTGGCTCAAGAAGGCTCATATGAAGATGGATAAGACCATATGAGTTGTCTCCCTCAATAAATCTGGGAAAAAGCAGGCAAAAGTAGGAAAAAGCATCCAAAACCAGGAAAATCAGTAAGAAATCAAGAGGGTAGAATGTTTCCAGATTTTTGCTAATAAGGCTCTAGAAGGAATAATAACAGAAAGAACCAAGGAATATCATTAAAATATACATGATCCAAAATTATCCAAGGAGGGTGCACTTGATGAGAGAGAATGTGTCCACATGTGCCAAAAAATCACCAAAGTTTCCTCCCAACATCTATGACTCGAATTCCAAGAAAGCAGGCTCTAGAAGGAAGGAAAAAGCCAACAGAAGTTAATAAAAGAAGCATGTGCACTCCATTTTAGGATATTTTTTCCATTTGTTGATTGAATTGAATATCTCCACACTTTTCATAGCTTGGGTGATGTGCCCCTTGCTAGCATTGGGAGATGTGCCCCTTTGCAACCAGTGAATTAGTTAGGGAGATTGAGAAGTCATTCTAGCTCGATATTGAGGAAGAGAAAAATAATTTATTTTCATAGAGATTCATGCAGCCTTTACTACTAAGTATTTTAGTGTGTTGTTCAACATTTCAAAGTGATTTGGTTTCATGTTTGGAGTTAGTTGTAGCAACAGTTAATTTTGGTGCGGATTTCCAGTGACTAGTTTCCAGTGTGTGTGGTTTTGGTGAAGTGGTGGATTTTCATGTGCATCCTATTGGCCAATATTGTTCTACAGTAGGTCATGTATTCCATTCAATATTTTTTTTGCAGTTTTGGAGTCGATATCCCTCCAGGAGTATCGAAAACTATGCAGAGAACCTCATTGCATTGAGCCAGTTTATCTCTTTCTCTCTTTGCATTCTCTGTACCTTCTATTCTCTATTTATTCTAAATTTTGTTGCTGAAAATAAAGCCATGATTATGTATTTGATGTCCACTCTGCAAAATTAATAAATACAGTGTCCTTCCCTCTCTCAAATTGTTCAATCTTCAATGCAAAATTGTCTCATATTGTAAATTGCAAATAGTGGAAAACATTGTTTAAGTTTGGCTCTATCTGCCTGTCAATTTATGTTCCAAATATTTGTCTAAGGGTACCTGATGTCAAGTAGGATGTAATAGGAACTAGACACCTTTTTTACGTGAAAAAAGCGTGGCTATTAGGTATGGTTTGGAAAGACTTGGAAGTCGGGAATTTTCCTATGTTGTGAAGAGGACCTAGTCTTGGAACTTTGAATGTCAAACTCTATCCAAAAGGGTTATGAAGTGTATGTATATCTTCTAGGGTCTGATACATATGTGTTAGGGTCAATATGTTTCCAATATTGCACTAGAAGCTGAAAATTTCAACATAATTCTTGGGGAAATTGCCTCCGATCATTTGGGTCTACCCAAATGGTCTGCCCAGGTGTGATGCACTCTGAAATGTGCAGACTGTAGAAGTATAACCTTGAGCCTACCTTCCCTCAAGTCTTACAGGCTTGTCATAAGGTTGTTGTAGGATATTCTAAGTTTGTAGGAATCCCCGGTATCTGATTTGGGAAAAATCTAAAAGATCTAGTGGTGTTTGGATCCAATTGAAGACAAGCAGTCTTTATGTGCCTAGTTTGAAGCAAAACACACAGTTTTGAGAAATTTTGACTTCTTGAGTTAGGGGCTGAGATAATATCTCCATATTTCAGATTAGGGATATTAAACAATGCTTCATATCAATGCATATTCATCTAAGTCAATGATATAGGGATTATCTCATGATAGATATTTATTCCCCCAAACATGGCTCTGATACCATATTAAACTTTATAAGCATGGGTAGAGAAATAACAAAATACAAAGAAGCCACACAAAGAACAATATTTTTACCATTGAAACCCTTTACCAAGAAATCCAATACCTAATAGATTTCTATTATTAGCCTTAGCCAATCCATAAAAGCCATGGCTAATTTGTCCAATATCAAGAACTTGAGACATTTTACAATGGAATTCTTCAAGCCTTTAAATATGATTCTTCAAATACTAATACCATGGATTGTTGAATACCATTGGCTTGTAAACCACCAATGGTAAACCCCATTGATGACCAAATAAAGACTAATATAATCACTATTTGCCAATTCAAGATAAACCTAACCAAGATCCCCTATTGGTATCCAACATAACTTTAGAATATTTTTAGACTAGGGAATTAGGAGGAGGAGACATATGAGGGGCTACACCATACCCCCTTGAGCTAATTTTCCTAGGATCAAAAGGGGTCCCTTGTCCCTAACATTATGTATCACTACAAAAATCCCCTCATTGCAATTAGGTCCTATGAATGACCCTAATGTAATCTCTGGGAGAGTATTCCAGGTGTCATTCAAAGAGAAAATGGGGGGATCCTTACTAGAATATAGTAGCTCCAAGTTTATAGAAGAGGCTCCAATAAGTGGATACAAAATCACTAGTGATGTAGATCTTGTCACATGATTTAAAATTGTAAGGGAAACCTCCATATGCTCCTCAACATTATCGTTAACAATTTTCTCCTTAGGTTGGGATTGTTTAGATAGAGATATTTGAGTCCCATAACCCTACTTTTCCACCTCGGGGATATTTTTTTGTAACAAAAAATTTTGTTTAAAGGGCATATCACATATTTCTACTAAATGTCCAACCACATGCCAATGAACATGTGTAAAGGGGATTCCCATATAATCCAACACCTGGGTGTAATATATTAGGGTCTTATAGATCACCATTTCCTCCTCAAGGTCTCCACACAAGCCTAATACCACCGAGATTTTATTAATTATCATAAGCCCTTGGATATAAAATATCATGTTTGCCTCCAGTAAAGTACCAATCGATTTAATGATGTCTCTGAAAACATCAACATACATGAATTCTAGTGGGAGTCCCAGAACCTTGACCAAGATTGGGATAATATAGGAATTATCTAGCCTTGCATAAAATAAGGGAGTCCATTGTTTGAGTAGGAGAGGTGTTGAATCCCACAACTAGGGATGGATTAATATATTAAGTCCCCCCCCCCTCTCTTCTTTAAGGATAAAATCCATCCAACTCGGGCTAGATGGAATTGGGGGGAACATTCAGTGATTGGTTCCCAAACACGACCAATCCAAGTCTTCAAAGTATCCTCACTCATGGTCCCATTCCTAAAATGACCAACCGGGGATTTAGATGCCATGCCCACAACTTGGTGCATATGCACATATTCACCTAAGACTAGATGCATCGGTAAGGCTGTTTTGCGAACCCACTTTTTAGGTTTCCTCCATTTAGCCACTGCAGGAGCTCACTTTTGGCCTTCCACGAAATCCTTTGTCTGAGAATGGGGCCTCACGTTTTAGAATTAAGGAAATATATAAAACATGGGCCTACAAAGTCCCCACATATTGGGCCACCCTTTTCAGTTACCAAGGGGGACATGGTAGGCACCACTGTATCTTCGCTAGCCAAGGGAGATAGAGGAAAAAGTTTGACAAAGTGGAGAAAATCCTTTGTCCTATTTGAGACACCTCTAAGGGACTTGCCGCAACCCACACATTGGTCCACCATGAATAAATCCATGGTGGTCCTCTAATACTTTCTGGAATATGATGGAATAGGCCTAACAAGATTGATGGGGAAGATCTTTGATTCACTAAGGAGATATTCTGAATAATCAACCACCTTATTGTAAGCCATCTAATATTCATTTCATAACCACTCAGTATATATATTTCCATTTTCACCTTATGTCGTCACAATCACCTACAATGGTCAATCCTAGTTTAATCCAAGGTTCAATGGTCAATTCTACGCTTCCAAATATTTTATCCACCCCTCTCCTATGGATCAAAATCATCAAAATCAAATTTTCTCAACTGACAAATTATATTGTACAAGAGAATTATAAATAAATCGATATTTAATAACTATTGATAAATGTATATTTTCTACGTTTGAATTTGTGCAAGAGAGTTGTTAATAAATTCTCCAGTCACAAAGCCATATAGGAAGTTCGAGCTTACTTTATTTTGTATCTTGATTTGGATGTGAAGTTTGTTATTAGTAAATTTTGTTAGGCTATTAAATATAGCTTTATTTGCATGATGAAATCAAGACACTACATGTAAAATCACAAAATAATAACAAAATAAGGGAAAATCAAGGAATAAATAAAGTTGAAATCACAAAAAAGCAAAATCAGGAAGAACTAAAAGAGCAACTAAAGCAAGGAGTCGTTGTTATTAGCAAATGGGGTATCACTATCACTTACCAATTGAGTTTGGTTCTTTTTGAAAGTTTCACTATATAGATTGTTTCTCGACAAAATAGTTCCTTTTATAGATGGAGAAAGGGACATAATGAACAACTTCTCAAATTACAATGCTAGGTAGGAGACCCACTAGATGCACATACACAAATTAATTAACTTTCATGGCTACTTCAAATCGCTATAATGGTGCAAGTCAAATTACTACATCCAATTAACTCAATGGTTCGACATCACAAGCATAAATTACTTTCAATATAAATTAAATGTTAAAGCATTCAATACAGAGTTTAGTGTGTTGGAAATTGCATTTGCAAATCATACATCAACCAAAAACTTGAAGGAAATGTATGGAAACTAAAACAAACAAAAATTGTTTTGTAATGTCATCTCAAATCCACTGCCTAAAAAATTATATAATGTTTAATCTTACACACTCTCTTTATATAATTCTTTCCATTCATATGAATATGGATTTCTCTTAAGATTTAACTTGCCACTAACTTTTGCAAGTACAACTAAGAGTAAGATTGCTTGATAACATCAATTATATTTATGCTTGATCTAATGTGAAAGTTTTTGGCTTGTGTTAGTAACACAACGTTATGATAGAATAGTAAATATAATTTGTCAAGGTTCATTGGGAGGGTTAATAAAAACTTGCTAAGCAATTGTTATTTGTTAGTAAATATTAACAAAATTTGTACTTTTGGTTAAAGGAAGTAAAAAGTATAGTTTATTAAAATTTTGAATATAGTTTGTGTACAAGTTAACATTAGACAATGTTTACAATACAATATTCCTTCCATCACCGAAACAATATACCATATGATAATATCTTCAAGGCTACGATGCAAGGAGTATCTTTGAGGCTACGATGCAAGAAGTAATGGTTGTAAATATAACCTAGATGTTGTAATATCACTTGTTTATTAATCAATCGATTATGCAATCACATCAAACATTCAAGAGAAGGAGCAATGAGTTAGACAATAAGTACATTAAAGAAGTTGCCATCATAATATATAAGGAGGTTGTGATAGCAAACATTTAAGAGAAAGAACAATGAATTGGACAATGTGTACATACGGGTAATCATTCATGTGTGCCTAACCATTAAAGAAGTTGCCATCATAATATATAAGCAGGATGTGATGTAATGGATGCAATTAAGCATTCATGTGTGCACAAGAGGTTGTTGCATGATATTGTAATCAACAAATGAACTAAACCACAAGGAGTAATAGATGCATGGGTAAGCTCAATGTTGTAACCTTCAAATGAATAAAACAATGAGTGCATCGTCGTCGGCTCTAGAATAAGAGATAAAGTTACTCAAACAATAATAGGACAAACAATTACATTTTAGTATTTCATTTGGATAATGTAAAACTTTGACAAAGAGCTAAAATTTATGGTTAATGCACAAAGTAATAGGAAATCAACTACGAACTCAATGCAATATACACTGCCTCGTGGCAAGTATAATAAGCCATCCTTTTAAAATTTTACAAGTGTAGTTCAAACCATGCATACTAAATTTTTTTCATGATTATGCCATACCATAAATAGTATAAGAATGATGCATTAATCTCTTTAGTGGTTGTGTCCATTGTGGATAGTGATGCCATGCCTCGAGCTTAAAATAAACCTATTTCTTACCATCAAAATATCATTAAACATGTGTTTTTTTTTCAGGACTGTTAGGACATTATGATCTTGTTTTTAGGCCACAAAATCATAACAATAAGGATAAAAAGTGATGGCATGTGATTTTTTTTATCTGTGTTTGTAGGGAAGAAAATTCTAACTTGAGTTAGTATGCATAACAATTCTATCCATCCATGTAAGTGTTTAGTATATCTTGTGTAATCTAACCAAGTTTCTTTCCTACTTTGATAATGTGTTGTGGTTATGTATTCCAAGTCAACCTTGTGGTATAATCTTCTCAAAATTGTATTATAAATTTGTTTATTTATTTTTAGTGAAAACCTCCACCTAAATTTTACTCTTACCTAAGTGTTCATTCGTGTATTATGACTCTACTCTAATATTTATGTTAATAGTTAAAGTTGAGTATCCTAATCATAACATAAATAATATTATATGTGAATTTAATAAAATAGATATCTTAACAATAACATCTTAGTCAATGATTTAAACTAGAAACTTTGAATCATAACATAAATAATATAATATGTGAATTTAATAAAATAAATATCTTAACAATAACATCTTAGTCAATGATTTAAACTAGAAACTTTGATAAAATGAGATACCGTAATTATACTATGTCAAATTTGATTTTGCATATTTTCATAAAAACAATTTAAAAAAGACATTTGTTTTCCATTATATATCATTGTTTTTAGAAAGAGCGAAAATGTTTTTTTTGGCAATAGTGAAAATATTTGACAAGGTGATTTTTTAATGAGGCCCTATAGTTTTTGTTTTTATAGAAAGAGTGAAAATGTTTTTTTGAAAGAGTGAAAATATTTGACAAAGTGATTTTTTAATGAGGTGCTATACTTTTTGTTTAAGAAAAGTTTGATTTATAATTTTAATATTGTTTTTAATAATCATAACATCTTATTCAAAGCTTGACAAAATAGATATCATTTACAAAACAATTATAATTGTTTTTTAGGAACAATGACAATATTTGACAAAGATATTTTTTTAATGAGGTACTATACTTTTTGTTTAAGAAAAGTTTGATTTATAATTTTAATATTTTTTTAATAATCATAATATCTTATTCAAAACTTAATCTCAAAACTTTAGTTGATTTATAATTTTAATATATTTTTAATAGTCATAACATCTTATTCAAAACTTTGACAAAATAGATATCATTTATAAAAAACAATTATAGGATTATTGTTTTTAGGAACAATGAAAATATTTGACAAAGAGATTTTTTTACGAGGTACTATACTTTTTGTTTAAGAAAGGTTCGATTTGTAATTTTAATAATTTTTTAAAGAGGAAAATGATTAGTAAAGTGTTTATTTAGTTGATTGGTACAATTTCTTTTGGTTTGGAGTAATACTTTTATTAAAACGTACAATTAATTTATTTTTGAAAAGTGAAAAGTGAAAGTTAAAGGGGAGGGAGAGTGGAAATCTTCTACGCGGACGAAGATGAGGATTTCGGGGAAAAAAAGTGCGAATTATGATTTTTTATTAGAAAGGTTTGAATTATGATTTTTTTGGGAGTGGATAAACATTAATTTTAATTTTGAAAAGGGGAAGCTATAGTGAAATGGTTTTGGTTGAGTGGTGGTATTTATTTTAAAGGATATTGAATTTTTTTTGTTTGGTGTAATTTCAATTTTGATTTAGTAGAGTTAAAATATTTTGGTTAAAAGTTGTAATTTATTTGTGAAAAAGTGATATTAAAAGTTAAAAAGTTAAAATAATATTTTTAATTTTCTTTTTAATAGGAAAAAAGTTATACTTTATATTATGAAGGTATAATAATAAATACAACACCAGTTAAACAATTTGAGATTTAATTAAGAGATAGTTACAAGATTGATATATCATTGAGTAATAATTAATAGCAGCGACATACATATAGATAGCTTCGTCACTATCGTATCGGAATGGATAGATACACATAGAACTGAAAAAAATAGCTCCAATCGAGCAAATCGAAACACAACCATTGATTTAGAAAACTGTGGCACCAACTTGTAATAAACATAGGCTAGAAATGAAATATAGCCATAAAAACAGATAGAAAAGTCCACTGATGTCCAAGTCCGAAGGCTAAATGATAAAATACAGTATCCACATCAAACACAAATAAATTAGCTATAAAAGAGTTCAGCGGATAGAAGAGAAACAAGCCCAACACTAAAAAAAGATTCAAAAATGAGATCCAACATATTCAAAATTGATAGATATTAATTCTATCTTTCGCGATGAGGAGATCATGCTAGAATTCCTTAATGAATAGATAACCTTCTGGAACAACTAAAGGATGTTTTGACAAACAATATGCATATGTATTAAATTCCCTGTACACATGCTGGAAAGAGATCCCATATAACTCGGCTTGTAACATACGTATCTTGTCCACCCACCTGTCCAACGCAAAGACCTATGAGAGACAATAATTTAAGGCCCAATCAATGATGACCTTTGAGTCACCAACAACCTGCAGAAAAATAAAATTTCTTGATCTGGTGAAAAATAAAAGAAACCATAAAGCCATCAACTCTCCCCTTGTGTTTGTCCCTCCACCACAATTAGATCTTAGCTTGTCTTTCTTGGAGAAGTTTGCCAAGAGAACAACCCCTACCCCACATTTATGGTTCCCATCCTGATAAGTGCCATCAAAGAAACCTTTTGGCCAGTCATAGTTAAAGAAATGAGCTCTAATCCTATTAAGCTGCTTAAGCTAAGAGGGAGGCTTTTCCTTAAAAAAATTCTTAAAGGCATAACCTGCTTTTAAACCCACCCTTTGAGCATTTATTGACCTTCCTTCAAAAAGGGCATGATTCCTCTGACTCAATACCTCCCAATAGATGAAACAAGGTAGATCATTCCATGATATAATGTTAGAATACCAAAACCTAAAACAAGAATCTAAGGACTGCTGAGACCAATTGCATGAAATCTGGCAGGTCCCCAAGACCACTTGCCAAATCAACTTGGTAAATGGACATGTATCGTCAAATGATTTACAGTCTCAGTGTCCTTCAAGCAAAGAATGCACACACATTTGGACTAGTTCCCTTCTTTTTTAAAAGATGATCCCAAGTGAGAACTATGTTCTCTAATGGCAGCTAAATGAACAACTTTATTTTAGAGGAACATCCCATTTCCATAAATAATTGTACCACCAACAAGCATCAACTTCCAAATCATTAAAGGCCTCATAAGCTAGTTTAGAAGAAACCACTTCGGACTTCTTGTTCCATGACCAGACAAGGGAATCCATCAAACCAGATAGTTGAAACCCACTCCTTTGTAGCCCTACAATATACTTGTTCCATTCTTCAGTGAGAGATCCCTATAAACCCAAACCTTGTGTTGATTTCCACCTAGATCCCAAAATCAATCCCTCATTGTGCGACACCACATGTGCTAGGGTAAATATATCTCTAGAATGCATATAGGACACCAAGTATGGGGACAATTTGAAATAGCCTGAATCCCTAATAAGTGGTTCTTCACCTACTTGGATCAACTGACCATCCCCTGGCCTCCAAGCTAGCCACTCCCTCAAAAGAGGAAAAGAGCAGACTAAGCATTTCCAAATATTTGAAGCTCCTTTAATATTCTTGTCCTTCAACCTAATTCACTCAGGCACCGAAAAATCCTTTAAATATTTATCTCTTGTTTCCTTGCTCCACAACCCATATGTGAACATGGATCTCTAGAAACTTTTTACCACTAGAGCCTGAGAGAAAAGAAAAACATTTTTGATAGCCCAATCCCCCAACTCTTTTGGTCTGGCAAGATTCTCCCATTTGACAAGTTGGAAGCTCTCTTTAAACTTGTTTCCATTCCATAAAAACTAAATATTTTACTTAAAAACTATTCAATATAGATTTAGGAACCTTAGCTAAAGAGATCCAGTAGACAAATAAACTCCCAAAAACATAACTGGCTAAGGTAAGATGACCACCAAGATATAGCCATCTCCATCTCTAGTGACTAATATTATTATCTATTCTTTTAAACAACCAGGACCAGTCACCCACTAGATAATTGTTTAGTTTAATGAAGAAGCCCAAATATTTAATACCCTTATTAAGAGAGGAAACCTGAAAAGGAAGGAGGTGCATTTCAGAGAGCTAGCACAACTCAAGTAGACATGAAGTCCAGAATCATTCATATCTGAGTTCCAAAGGGTAGTGGTCATGGTGACAGATATTTCAGAGAGTAGGTAAATTATGTTATTCACCGAGCCTCTCACTGAACCCTTACGTGGATGGGTTAAGGCTTATAGACCCACCACCCTGTCGTATGCCATTAGTCGTACCAAATATTTACAGGATTCAGTTCCCAAAATTAATTTTCCTTCCAGAACCAATTTTCCTATAAAAGATAAGGAGAGGAGACCCTTCCAAAAAGAATTGCCCAAGAAAGAGTGGATAGATAATGATACCCTCCAGGACCTTAGAAGAAAGAAACTATGTTTTAGTTGTCAAGAACCATGGGTACTAGGTCACATGTGTTCAGGGAAGGGAAAGGCTCACTACATAGAGGTATACTCTGAGAGTGGATAGGATGAGGATGATCGGGACCAAGAATAGGGAGAGGTACTTTATGTAGCAGAGGAGGAGCATTCTCCCGAGGGGACATAGGTAGGTGTCATTGATACATTATATAGAGTTCCTAGATTTCACAATCTTTAGATCAAAGGTGTCATACAGGGAAACATGGTTGGAGTGTTGATAGATGGTGGGGCATCCCACAACTTTATTGATTATGCCTAGATAAAAAGAAAAGGTATTCTGACTGAGAGATTTGATGGATTTACAATATCCGCAGCAGGAAACCACACCATGGAGAATAAGAGGATTCCAAAATTGAACATGACTCTATGGAACTATACAGTAACATAGACATTTTATGTGGTTGACCTACCAGACACGAATGTGGTATTGGGAGTCCAGTGGCTTTATTCCATTAGAAATTAATCTATGAACTACCAGACCATGGATTTGGAATTTCAGGGGACACAAGGATAGAGAGTGGTTTTGAGAGGTATGAATACCTACCCTCCCATATCAGTATCATCACACAGGATGGAGGTCATGCTCCAACAAGGAGTCATAGAGTCGGAAGCAGAGTGCTTGGTTACTTTCAGGAAGCCACCAGAAAGAGCCACACAACATCCAACAGACATACATGCACTATTGCTGAAGCATAAAAAAGTATTCGGAGATCTTCATCTCGTAGGCCTCCAGATCAGGGATTTGAGCACATTATTGAGTTAGAGGAGGGGACTCAAGCAGTCATCACTACCCCTTATCGGCACCCAAAAATATATAAAGATGAAATTGAAAGTACAATCAAAGAGTTGCTCAAATTAGGTTACATAAAACCTAGCTCCAGTCCATTTGCATCCTCAGTGGTGTTAGTAAAGAATAAGGATGGAAACTTACGCATGTACATTGATTACAGGGAGCTTAACAAGAAAAGGATTAAAAAATGTATCTGATCCCTAGGATTGATGAATTGATGGATGAACTACAGGGGGAAAAATACTTCAAAATTGACCTCCGGTCAGGTTACCATCAGATACAGGCTAGGGAAGAGGATGTTCCAAAGATCGTTTCCTGTTGTCACTACGGACACTATGAGTTTCTAGTGATGCCATTTGGGACCACTAATAAAGTAGCTACTTTCCAGTCATGTATGAACAACGTCTTCAAGGATCAGTTGTGCAAGTATCTTCTGGTATTCTTCGATGATATATTGATTTACAGTCGGATTTGGGACGACCATTAAAGCACATTGATGAAGTACTAGGAATCTTAAAAGAACAATCACTATATGCAAATATGTCCAAATGTGAGTTCAGTATGCAATAGATGTTATATTTGGGATACGTGATAGGAGAAAATGGGGTACAGGTACACTTGGAAAATATTAGAGCCATACTGGATTGGCCTACACCTAGAAATGTGAAAGAATTGAAAGGATTTTTGGGCCTTTGGACCTACTACATGAGGTATGTCAACGGTTTCTCGCAGATGACAACACCACTCACAGATATTACTAAGAAAGGGGAATTTAGTTGGTCAGAGTCAACACATCGGACATTCGAAGAAATGAAAAAGGTAATGAGTTCATGCCCTGAACTAGCACTACCATATTTTACTCATCCATTCGTATTAGAATGTGATGCTTCAGGAGAGGGTATAGGATCAATATTGATGCATAATAATCAACCTATTGCATTCGAGAGTAGAAAACTCAAGCACTATGAGAGCCACTATTCAACATATGACAAGGAAAGGTTGGCCATTCTCCATGCGCTAAACAAATTCAGACAATACTTAGTGGGTGGAAGATTCAAGATTAAGATAGATCACAACAACCTAAGGTACTTCTTGGAATATAAAGAATTGAATGAGAGGCAACATAAATGGGTGAGTAATATTCAAGCATGTGTCTTCGAGATTGAATACATTAAGGGAAAAAACAGTGTGGTAGCAAATGCACTTTCTAGACGACCAACCACTTTATCTCTTATGAGCATTTCATCGGATTGGAGATCTCATCTTTTGGTTGAATACTCCAAAGATAAGTTTTATTGTGAAATATTGGATGGATAGATTCATGATGACAGGTATAGAGTAATAGATGACATTATATACTATAAGAACATAATCTACTTAGTCATCGAGTCTTCACTTAAGTAAAATATTCTACAGGCTTCTCATGAATCCGTTAGCAGGACACCAGGGGTTTCTGAATACTTACAGGAATATTAGAGAGAGGTTATCATGGAAGGGCCTCAAGAATGATGTGATGTAGCATGTGAAGGAGTGCAGTTTCTGCCAAGAGAATAAGAGAGAGCATACTCACCTAGCCAGTTTACTACAACCATTACCCATTCCCGAGAAAAAACAGGAAAGCATTTCAATGGAATTTATTACAGGGTTGCCCAGGGTACCGGGTATATATTGTTTGTACATAGTGGTGGACAGGTTGACCAAGTTCGATCACTTCTTTTCCATTCCTTCCGACTATTCAGCCGCACAGGTAGCAAAGTTGTTTTTCAGAGAGGTATTCAGATTACACAGGTTACCTAAGACCATTGTTAGTGATAGAGACATCAAGTTCACTGGATCCTTTTGGCAAGATATTTTCAGGTTGGTTGGGACAGAATTGGCCATGAGCACCAGTTATCATCCACAGAGCGACATACAGACATAAATAGTTAACAAGTGGATTGAGGGATACTTGAGGAACTATGTAGCAGTTTAGCAGAGGACATAGATTAAATGGTTACACCTAGGTGAGCACTGCTACAATACTACACACCATATGACCATCGATATGACTCCTTTCAAATCCTTGTACGGTTATGATTCCTTATCTTTTGCATATTTGATATTTGGTGACCGCATGGCTCCAAAAGCCAAGGAGTGGATTCAGGAAAGTCAAGATATCCTCAAGATACTTAAAGAAAACATACAGGTTTCTTAGAATCATCGAAAGGTATATACAGATAAACACATGATTGAGCGCATTTTTGAGGTAGGGGATCTGGTATACTTACATCTACAGCCTTACAGACAATCATCCCTTAAGAAGAAAGGAGCAGAGAAACTTAAGCCTCGCTTCTATGGTTCATACAAGATAATCCAAAAAGTTGGAAAGGTAGCATATAAGCTCGAATTAGCACAAGAAAGCAATATTCATAATGTGTTCCATGTGTCTAACCTCAATAAGGCAGTAGGTCAACGTATTGTTACTTCATCCGAACTGCCCCCCGTTTATGATGAGGGGCAACTGATTTTGGTTCTAGAACAAATCCTAGAGGTTCAAGAAAGAAAAATAAGGAACAATATCATTAGAGAATACTTGGTTCAGTGGAAGGAGTTGCCTATAGAAGAGGCCACTTGGGAAGGAAAAAAGGTATTACAACACCCAACATTACAGTTGCTTGAGGATAAGAAATTTTGAGCGGGGAGGACTGTAATGTCCTCTTCTGCTTAAGCACTGAGGACCATCCCGCTAACCTATCTGATTCTTATAGGTTTGATCGGGAATTGACATTTAGGGAATCGACTAAGGATTTATGCCATTTACACCATAAGAAGATCTTAATCATGGTTATTAGATCATCAATAGATAAATAAGGGACATAGGAACTAGGGGCCACTTGCATGCATGGTATGCAATCCATATTTCATGTTGCATGCACTGAAACACCTTTATTGAGCTTCCATGCACACAGGAAGCACTGCATGCAAGTCAACTGGAAATTAGAAGAGAAAATGACCTAGTCATGCAAAATTTAGGTCAAGCCAGGTGAAAGTTAAAAAATAAAGGTAAAGTGAGTGAGTAAGGCCTGCTTATATGATTATTGATTTGAGAATTCGATTTGGAGAGCTCAGTGAACCGTTTAGGGTTGAGGGCACACCACTCAACCATCCAGTGTATTTCGACGGTGAAATCTATTTTCCCTAGTCACTATCAGGGTTGGATGATCCAGATTCAACATTACTACTATCATCAGGTATCATTCTTCAACATTCTACAGGGTTCAAGCTATATATAGATCAAGGGAACTCGATAGATTTACATGGGCGAATTGCACAAGTGATATACCTTTATATCTCATCATACAAGGATCCTTTCGTATGCATGTTGGATTTAGTCTTCTGAGAGCACCACTATTTCTCTAATTCCTAAAGAAGGGATTCCCTTACGGATCCAACATCAAGTTATCACCCTTTCCACCTTTCAAAGGATGTATTCTACTGCATGGGCAACTTTCCTTGAGGAGGGTCACGCTTTAGGATTGGGAGCTAGTGCACGGTATGCCTGCACCTTCCACATTGATCAGAGGGGGATCATAATCCTAGTACACCACATCCGGAGTCCTCTCACAGCAGTTCCACCCTTATTCACTCATTAAGAGGATTAGAAGGGCACATTAATTACAAGGGTACATTCTTGGAGGCAAAGCACTCCATATCTTTCTTGATCACCGAAAAATATTCTACATGTTGGATTCATAGTGATATGCGTCCACTAATTCAACTATTGGTATGTACATGCATATCTTCTATCCCTAGTTTATAGCATTTATTATTATTTGGGTTATTTAGGGGTTGGAAAACCCATGCATGCTCATGCAAGCATAGTTCAATACATGCATTCATAATTACTTCAAGTAATGAGCCATAAATACTACTAGCAAGCAACAAAAATTCCATAAATAGATAGAAATATCAGTTGGAATATTACAACTAGGGATTTATGATCTCTAAGAGCCCGGGAACTAGCAGTCGCAGCCGAAACTAAAGGAATAAATGGCAAGGAAACAACCTTTGATTTATGAGAGATTCTAGTTTTAATAGGAAAAAAATATGGATCTAGGCCTCCAGGGACAACTCCATTCTAATCCGATTTGGAGGATCTTGGGAAGGACCTTAACAAAAATTGTGAAGAGCGATCACTATTAAAGAACATTGTAGTTTGGGTATGAGAGAGAGGCTTTGCGAGAAAGGGATGGCATCCAAAAAACCCTCATCTCTAGAGATAGTCGTTACTCCACTCAGGCTGCCACAAAAGGAGTTGTTAAATGTCAGAGAAGACAACACTCTGAGATGAAATGACCAGGCAGAGAGGGTCGTTGCATATGCCACAAACCATGTGCAGACACAATAAAACCGCCTCAGGCATGACTGAATTGGGCATAGCACGATTGAGAAGAAGAGTATACCCGCCAAAAAGAACAACGAAGTGGAAAATGGGATTAAATCTATTATGAAAACAAGAGATCTCCATGATTATGAGATGTTGGAGTGAAAAAAAAATGGAGATCATGCTCGGAAGAATGTGAAACCACGGCCCCCAGAAGCATGATGACG
Source organism: Larix kaempferi (assembly GCA_027924585.1). Classification (NCBI taxonomy): domain Eukaryota; kingdom Viridiplantae; phylum Streptophyta; class Pinopsida; order Pinales; family Pinaceae; genus Larix; species Larix kaempferi. The sequence goes on from BSBM01001121.1 coordinate 1,667,263, forward strand.
AGAAAAAACCATTGCAGTGCAGGTGAATTGGAGTGCTAGGACGCACATACAAAATATAGATAGTAACTACCTCTCCTCCCCTCTACGCAAACCTAAGCATATTTTTTTCATTTCAGTGGGGAGAAGAAACAATTGTGGATGTTTTGTATCACCCACGCATATGCACATAAGGGGTTTTGTATCACTGTTTATGGCTTGGGATGTGCATAGAGAGGAATCCTGGCATTTTTCTTGAAGATTCTCATGCATTTGTATTCGTTTCATTGGCACCTCAATGCATTTTCTAGTGCTCTCCTTTCAGAGCATGGTGATGACCACAACTCATAGTCATGGTAGAGGAAACAATTCACATGAACAACTACGGTAAGGACATAGCTAAGTAAAATCATTAGGAGCACAGTTGCATTGGTGTTCATACATTTCCTTATGTTCCAATTTAACCCAGAGATTATCCCATTTAACATTGTGGTAGGAGATTGGCCCTTGCATGTCCCAATCCCCCAAGCCTCCACAGCTCGATGTAACCCTTCCAAGATGCATTGTATCAGTCTTAGCCTCCAGGGTGATATGTTGGATAAAGACCAACTGGCATGGAAGATGGAGAATATGTTATGCTTTGAGTGTCATTCTCATCTCTTGTAAATATCATTCGGCCGTATTGGCCTTTCATGTACGGAAATTCGAAACAATTCCAATTCGTCGAATATTTGGTGTAGGTAAAATATGAATACATTGGAAAATTGAATTTTGAAAAACTAATTTTGAAATACCACATTTTAATTATTTAATCACTATAAGATGTAAATAACATTCAATTTCATACTTTCTTATAAAAATAATTATTACTAACTAGTTGTTATCTCTCACACTCTCTATTCCCACTACATTGAGATTTTATATTTTTGTTTTTAAATAGTAATTTTGATTGTAAATAACATGTCTAGAAATAAACCAATATGATTTTAAATGTACATTTATGATATATCCATGCATATTTCAATAAAATTATTATTCATATAAGAATACTACTTCCGTATTTTATCCGTATTGGATTTTTAAGTTACGTATTTTTTCCGTAACGAATCGTATTTGTATCTGTATTCGTACTCGAATTTAGCTACTATGATTGCAGGGAAGTAGTTTCCACCTATATATGTTGGTCATAAACACTATATCAAGAATGCTCCTTCTTTCATAAACTGTATAAGATATTACCAGAGAATTCAAAATAGTGAGAAATAACATATTGTCCTATTTTTTGCTTAGAAGTATGTAGAAAAGTTGAAATATCCCTCATGGCAACCTCTTGCAAACATTGTCTTCATCTATTTGTCCAAGACAATAGTGCACAAATTGGAACAGTTGTCCGTAGTCTCATTACGACCATGCCAAAAAAGGGCACCGACCGCCTACTTTTTCGGGTGAAGTTGAGCACTGATCACCTACTTTTCCCAGTGAAAGAAGCGTGGAGGCTTCTAAAGCAAAGTCAACAAATATAAAAGGTCATTTATAAACATTATGCATGATCAAATGTGACAAGCCTTAACATTTTGTGGATATCAATACTGTTTGTCACCCTATATGCTAATCAATTACAACTAACACACGGGATGCTCAATATAAATTGTCAACCCAGGGAAGTCTTTTTATTTCAAAGGTAATTAGCAAAATCTATGCATAAACACTCAAGTAATTGATTGAATGAATGAATATTAATTATCCTACCTATCTGCTCAGTCAAACTCATCTCATGGATAAGGAGAATATAATTTATCCATCTAAGAATTCAAAGTACATTTACCTTCCTACAACCATCACTCCAACAATCACTGATCTAAGAAGAATTAAGCTAGACTTACTTTTGCAAGAAGTTAAATCCTAAAGATATCAGACTACAATGAATTAACCAGGACCTGTATAAATTATCTAATCTGCAAATTATAGATGACAGTAAGAAATCAAAACCAATTGCAATCATAATTTGACTAATCCAATAAATTCCAAGAAAGATGAATAAAAAAAATAAACTAGAGTTGAGCTTGGCTGTAACAACTAACTAGCACACTTGCATAAAAGGAAACTAACCTACATAGTCAACTGTCACACCATGCAGCTACAACAATTCAGAATGCAATCATTAACTACCAAAGGAAAATGCAATTATCAATTACTAATGTTGCAGCTTCTCTGTAAAACGTATCTACTGTAAATCCACACCACACAATAGAAATAAACTAAGATACCTACTTAACTCGACGATCTTTGTGAGAAGGCAGGCCCTGGCCTTCTAACAGAGATGTCGTGAACTAACACAAGTTAAAACACAAAGATACGAAGAACTCTTCTCCTTGTATAATGGTAATTCACAGTTACAACACTCTGTTATAGTTTGTACAATTTCCAATCAACCAACCCCAGGCTCAGAACGCCTTCTTACATTTATACACAGATGACATGAATTCGTTCCACAAATATCAGGCAGCCATAAAGATCTACGATATTCAGGCTTCCGAATTACAATAGAACAGTTGCAACCATAAATGAAGTTAAATGAGATCGTTGCATTCAAGCCTGAGCTGTTACTTCATGTGGTTAGCAGGCCGAATAGATTCCAACTTACTGGACGAGATGATGCTTGGATATTCGTCGTGACCTAGTCACAGCTGACCTTGTGGAGGAACACTTGAACTGTCACAACAATATGTGGAACTGTACTCAGAAAGAGATGGCTGGAGCCACATATGCCTCTTCTCCAAAGGTTCAACGAGCTGCTACACATGTGGTCTTTCCAAGGCTTCTGAACTATCTTTGTCAAGTTAATTCATATTAGCATAAATTAAAAGATAGAGTTCATAACCATACAAAAATTAGGCATTAATGAAATGAAGCAATAATAGATTATACCTGTTGCAATCTATGCTTTTCTTAGGAAGATATCTGCTTAGGTTATGGAATGGTGAGGCAAAACATGGAAAAAGGTGTAGATAAGTGTAGGAAAAAAGGGGCTACTTTGGTGCCCAACATCTCCCCCCAGCTATCCATTTGCATGCCCTCATGCAACAAACTACTAATATGAATCTGAGTCTGGTCCCCATTCGTGGAGAGAAGAAAAATTAAAGGCAAGCTCAGGTTTCTCATCCACATCCAGAAATCCATTACAGGAAGCCCAATGTTCCCAACACTGTTTCTCCTCTGCCTTGGTTAGTGTAAAATTATCTTTGTATTTCCCTGCTGGGCACCATATGAGTGGAAATTTGAATTTGAGTCCCAACCAGTGAGGTTCACACATCTTCATGCAATTGACATGTCCACCCACCCTAGGAAGAGCTTGTTTAAAAATTCATGAGGCAGTAAGGGTCCCTTTTCTTCAAGGATGAAGAAGAGGTTTGCCATATGTGCTTGATGCCTTCCAGGGCAAGATGTTGTTGGTTGGAAATTAGGCTAACATAGGTAGAGATAACCTTCTCTTGCAACTCTATCAGATGATGATTCTTCATAGGAGATGAGAGACTCCTTCCATGTTTTGCAATGAGAACCCGAGGAGATTGAGGTTCGTTCCTAATCCAAAGATTGGAGCTAGTTGCATTCTTAGAAATTGTCTGAAAGGCATTCTCCCACTATACATGATTAGAAACGAAAGAGGCGCAATCCCTCAACTGAACATCTCCCAAGTAGGGAACGGGGTTAGAGAGAGAGTCCATGAAACAAGCTATCTCATGCAAATATATTCACAAAACAGATTTTGTTCAATGAAATTGCTCTCCATAAAGGTCTCCAAAAACTAAACAGAGGATGTCAACTGATGAGGTCTTCCCTCCTTTAAAGCTTTTAATTTAAACAGGGTCACTTATTCATACAAAAATATCATATAGGAAGGGGATGGGGCTCTAAAGCTCAACAGTTTGTGAGAGAGGGCATACATTTGGTCTTTTTCTTTCTGCATGGATTTGAATTCCTTCAACTCCTCCAATTCCTTTTGCACACCTTCCCACCGAAACCTCTGAAAAGTCAATTCTTCTTCCCACTTCTCCCTTAATTCTTTGATAGTCCTTCTGTATTAAAAAAGGGGAACCATCCCTTCCTGACACCGGTCAGCATGATTTTTCCACTTCTTCACTTCAAGTTTTAATAGTGAAAGCTCTTTTACCAAGCCTTGAATCCTTCTATCATCTGCATCCTTCCCCCCATTTGCATCTTTCTCATCATCAGAATCTAAATTAATAATTTCTTGATATATTTGCATCCCTATCTTGTCACCAGATGTCTTAGCCTTCTCATTTTGTATTGGCAGTGTAAAAACTTCCTCTTCTGTCAGTGTTGCAACGACCTTTGTCTGTGTGGCTTCCTCAACAAATAATTTTGGGAATGTTGGTTCTTGTGTGGCAGCATCCCTCTTCTGAATCCCATCCTCAGCAGCTTCAGTTTGTGTTGCAGTCTCAACAAATACTTTTGGGGATGCTGGTTCTTGTGTGGAAGCATCCCTTCTCTGTAATTCAACCCTAGCAACTTTAACAAACATTTTTAAGGATGTTGGTTCTTGTGTAACAACATCCTTATCTTGTATCTCAATCTCAACATCTTCTGTCTGAGTTGCAGCTTCAACAAACTTTTTTAAGGACACCGGTTCTTGTGTAAAAACATCCAATTTTTGTGCTTCACTTAGAGTGCATACTGTTTGAGCTGTTATTTCAATGACAGATTCCTGGAGTGCTGGTTCTTGTGTAACAAACTCCTGTTTTTCAATTTCTTTAGACTGTTGAGGTTGCTTTTGAGTTACTTCCATGTCTTTTGAAAAATGAGACTGACCCAGGAATAATTCAGTATCCTCCGATGGCTGGGACTGCATTTCTTCATCTTCTCCTAACTCCAGATAAGGGATTATGTCTATTTCTGGCTCATTTTCTTCCATTGGCTCCATTGTAGGTACTTCTTCTCTTCCTTGCCTTGCTTGCATAGATTTTCGTGCTGTTAATTCCAACACTATGACTTTACACCCTGCTAGTTTGAATATATCTCCACATTCTGGACATACCACTTCTTCATGTCCTTCACCCCCCAAAACAGGAGGTGAATTCTCCAACTAATCTGCAGCCTCCACCAACGTGTTCAATCTCCTCTCTATCTGCTTCCTACATGCTTCTTTCCATTTCTGCAATTCATCCCAAAGCATATGTACCTCCTCTTTTGGGAGTTTATTCTAAAAAAGAAGATTTTCAATTTGGGGTTCTTCTACAGTGGGTTCTTGTGTAACAGCGGGTGATCGGGGTTTTAGAATGGGATTTTTAATATCTGCCCCGATTGCATGCATCGTTTCTGCTACAGTAACAACTCCGGTTCTTCTCTTTTTTGCCGGAATGGATGTCTGACCCTTATTCCTTGGTCTTTTACTTCTCTTCTGTGACACAGAAGTCTCTATATTTTCAGAAACATGGATGAATTCCTCCTCTTGAATTATAGTTCCCCTTATTTTGGGGGAGGATTCAACATCCAAAACCTCCATGTCTCCTCCTTCCACTGCCTCTGTTTGATGTTCTTCTTCTTCCATTGTAGCTTCCACTATCGCAGCTTCTATAGCTGCTCCAGTTTCAGCTTCCTATACTATAGCTGCTAATGATACCATCTCTACTCCTTCAGCTGCCACCATATCTGGTATTTCTATAGGGTTTGATGCTGTTGCGGATTCTAATACTACAACCTCATTTGCCACAACTTCCATCGTAACTTCTTCTGCAACAGGGTTTGCTGTTGTCACAGCTTCCCCCATATCTACCTTCTCTTCATCCTCCAATTGGTCCTTTGATACTCTATCCCTCCCACCAGCTAAATATGAGGAGCTCCGGTCCTCATCCGCTATTTCAATACCCCCTACTTCCAAGGCAGATTCTCGGGGTACCCTTGGCCGAGCAACAAATTGTTCCCATGTCAAATTCTGGTGTGCAAGGGCACTTAAGATTAGCAGTTTGATTAACCATGATTTGTGAGCGAAGATAAGGGATGTTGAGCACTTCTGACATAATGAGCCATGCTTTGCAGGGATTTTAAAAGACAGAATGGCATATTAAGCAATCGACCATGGCGTAAATGAGAAACTAGGAAAAATTCATATATGTAAACACGGTACCTACCCTCACAAGTGATGTACTTCTTTAGAAAGATTGCAACCTGGTCCCAAGGACTTGGCAGGGTCTCCAATGTTGTTCCTCTACCCCTTGGCTGAACACTTTATCCTGCTGCCAGAAAATATTCAGCTGCAGTCAATTTGTGTCGCTTTCGACCAAACCATTGCCTCCCAATCCTGGGAAATCCTGTTACTTCCTCCATGATTTCCTCTGTAACATCTATCCTTATACCTTGAACCTCTGAGTGGGTGCTGGTAAGGTTTTGAGCAAATTCAAGTGTCATTTCCACATGGAAACCGTTCAATCATTGGAAATAATCCATCCACCAAGCTTCCTGACAGATGGCAAAAAATTCTCTATTCTCACGCAGAGATTCTATAGTTACAGGTTCGTATATCACAGGGATACCCATATTGCTTATCTTCTGTGAGTTTTTCCAGCGAGTGCAATAGTTACAGTTTCAGATGTTAGAGTTACTGCATGCAAACACGGTCGATGGATAACCGAAGTTGATTTGGGCATTTTTGGAAAGTTGGCACAATTATTTTAGGGAATTGGCACGGTTATTTTTGGAATAAAATGGTGGCAAGATGTCGCACGAATCAGATAAAATGGCGGTCATAAAATAAGTACGAGTGACAACTTAAATGTGGTTTTTGTTTTGGTTGATTGGCTACGGATTGATGACAGGGACTAACGAAAAATATAATCATTATTGCTTGCTGCGTCAACTCATTCCTAATCATGTTTATGGTTAAAACCCGTACCTTTCAAATTAATGCTCGAGCCGTCACTTTGCCATGGTGGCGCCATCTCACAGTCACATCACTAATGGGAAGATAAATGCACACGTGCTTCCATGAATTGGATATCGTCGATTGGGTAGATAAAGTACATCCATGTTGGCGTCAATTATAAGAGTGCATAGTGAAAGTGGAGCAAACTAACAAAGGCTGGTGGAGAAAGAATGATCTTTTAACTGTAGAATTAGTAGAGTCGCAGCCAAAATCGAAAAGATCTGGCGGAGTCGTAGCTGAGAACTTATGAAAATTTGGCAGGATTTGGCAAGATATGGCAAAGTCGTAGCTACAGAAATAAGCAAAATAGGCCAAGTCTAGCGGAGTCGCAGCTGGTGTATAGGACAAATCTGGAGGATTTACAGCTGTGGAAAATAGGAAAAGTAGGCCAGATTTAACAGTGTCGCAGTTGCGGAAAAAGGGAAAGATAGGTCGGATTTAGCAGTGTTGCAGCTGTGGAAAATAGAGAAATGGGCGGGATTTGGTAGTGTTGCAGCTGCGTAAAATAGAAAAATGGGCGAGATCTGGCCGTGTTGCAGCTGCAAAAAGAAGGAAATGGGAAGGATTAGTAGAGTTGCAGCTGCAGAAAAAGGTTGGCAAAAATTTTAGCTGAGTAATTGGCACTGCAACATTATTCATTTTTCTTTCAAGGAGTCATCCCAAGATAGGAAGATCAACCAGAATTCGGCAATCGCTTGGCCCGAACTGTGAATGCCTTCATTTGAGTGATCTTTCATGCATATACCTGTACAACATTCTAAAAAAAACAAAACCCATCAAAGCTGAAAAATAAAACAAAAAAAAGAGAAAACAATGATTTATTTATGTATAGAAAAATTTGTGCAGAATTGCAACAATTTTTTTTTAAAGAATTATCAGGGACAGGGAAAAATCCTTGCTCCTGAATTAGTTAATAATCTGAATCAGCTGATAATTTGAATAAGTTGCAACATGTGAAATGAGTGCATTCTTTGAAACCGGTTTATGATACAGTTGTAGCTGATGACCATTGGCGAATAATGGTGTCTAGTTTTTATCAATTGTGATTAAGTGAACTGTTCCATTGTCAAACACTTTGTCGATTTGGTAGGGTCCTAGCCATCTTGTACGCAATTTTCCTTTAAAATCCTTCTTAAATCGTGAATCATACAGTAAAGCCCAGTCTCCTTCACAGAAGACTTTCTTCTTTATGAACCCGTCATGCCATTTAGAGCGCTGCTGTTGAATTAACGATGTCTGATGCACAACAGCTGTGCACTTCTCGTCAAGTTCATTTATTTGATTCAATCGGTTCCTCTGAGCTTCTGTCAAGTTCAGGTTTGCTTCTATGGTTGTCTTTAGAGTTTTAATTTCAAATTCAATGGGAAAGACAACATTCTTACCATACACCAATTTGTATGGGGAGGAACCTGTAGTGTTTCTCCATGTGGTACGGTATGCCCGTAATGCCCCTGGAAGTCTTTCAACCCAATCCTTACGGTGACTCTTCACCGTTTTTGTTAGAATAGCCTCAATTACCTTATTAATGTTTTCCACTTTACCATTGGCCTTTGGATGATATGGCGAGGTTATCTTATGCTGAATGTGATATTTCTGCAACAGGGATTCCAATTTATGAGACACAAATTGCGGTCCTCCATCTGTAATGATCTCTTTGGGTACTCCAAAATAGGTGAAGATCTCTTCATATAAGAAATCTATTACAACTTGATCATTAGCTTTGACCAAAGCTACAACCTCCACCCATTTGGTCATGTAATCTGGGCAAACCAGGATATAAACTTTCTGCTTCGAGGGAGGGTTGATAGGCCCTACAAAATCCAGAGCCCATCTATCAAAAGGTTCAACCACCAGCTGTGGCTGAAGAGGCATTTCATCTAGTCTATTTGGTTGGCCCATCCTCTGGCAACCGCCACAAGCTTGAACATATTTTTTCGCATCCTTGAACACAGTTGGCCAAAAATATCCCATCCTTAATGCCTTATGACCAGTTCTTTTGTCAGCAAAATGTCCCCCACAGGGCTCATCATGGCAAGATTTCAAGATACTGTAAATTTCATCCTCCCTTACACATCTTCTGATTTCCAAATCGGGACCTGTGTAGAAAATATGTCCATCTATCTAGCAGTATCTAGCACTCTACTGAATGATCTTTCTTTTCTCTCTCTTTGATAGGTGTGTTGGAAGCTTTCTTGCATCCAAATAGTTAGCAACATTTGCGTACCATGGGGAATGAGCTGAGACTGCAAACAAATGTTCATAGGGAAGGAATCTTCGACTGGTAAACTGTCATCATTGTTAGTAAGTTGAGATAAAATGTCAGCAACGATGTTTTCATTCTCTGGTCTGTCAATAATCGTAATGTCAAATTCTTCTAACAGTAACAACCATATAGTTACTCTAGCATTAGTGATAGGTTTATTCATTAAGTACTTAATGGCTGAGTGATCAGTGTGCACAAAAGTGGAATATCCAGTGATGTAGTGTCTAAATTTATTGATGGAATAAACAATGGCAAGGAACTCTTTCTCTGTAACAGTGTAGTTCAGTTCAACAGGGGCCAGGTTCTTACTGATATAATAAATTGCATATGGAGCATGACCTTCCTGCTGTCCCAATACTGCTCCAATGGCAGTATCTGAAGCATCGAAGGAGATATGAAAAGGAAGAGCCCAATTGGGTCCCCGTAAGATAGGTGTTGTGGACAACCTTTTCTTAAGTTCAGTGAATGTTGTTTGGCATGCATCATTCCAATCACATTGTACATCCTTCATCAACAAGGTGAATAAAGGAGAAGCTAGCTTGGAAATTTTTTCTATAAATCTTCTGTAGTAACCAGCATGCCGTAGGAAGCTACGTACCTCTTTTTGTGTTCTAGGAGTGGGTATGTTTTCAATTACCCTAATTTTGGATGGGTCTACTTGGATACCATTAGGAGAGATGAAGTGCCCTAGAACTATACCCTTGCTCATCATCATATGGCACTTTTTAGTGCTTAAAGATAACTGGGTTTGTTCACAGCGTTCTAAAACTCTTTCTAAATTTTTCAATGCTTCATCAAAACTAGTACCGTATGGAGTGAAGTCATCCATAAAAATTTCCATGCAATCGTTTAGCATCTCAGAAAAGATCCCAATCATAGCTCTCTGAAATGTGGCCGGTGCATTTCACAACCAAAAAGGAAGTACCCTGTATGCAAAGGTGCCCCAGGGATAGGTGAAGGTGGTTTTGTCTTGGTCTTCGGGAGCAATCTGGATCTGATTATAATCACTGAATCCATCCAGAAAGGAAAAATACTTATTTTCAGACAAGGTGTCAAGAACCTGATCAATAAAAGGTAGGGGAAAGTGGTCTTTCTGTGTTGCTTTATTCAGTTCTCTTTAATATACACAAACTCTCCATTTCCCATTATTTTTCGGTACGATCATGAGTGGAGAAACCCACTCGCTGCCTAAAATTGGGTATATAAATCCTGCTTCCAATTTTTTTTGGATTTCTTCCTTCACGATATCCCTTAAATTCGGGTTCATTCGACGTTGAGGTTGGCACACTAGCCGGGAGTTGATTTTGATATAAATATGGTGGGTACATAGATGAGAGGGGATATCCCTCATATCTGTGTATTCCCATGCAAAGGCTCCCTTTTGTTTTTTCAGCAAAGTGATTAGGCGTTCCAACTCATCGGGCGCAAGATTCAGATTAATGTTCAATGTTTTTCCTGGCTCAATTTCCATTGGAATTCTTTTTCGAATTTTTAAGTACTGGAATTATGTTGGCATCACTGACTAGAGTCTCTTCTGGTAGATTTTCTTGTTCTTTTTCATCTAACATATTGTTCAGAATTTGGTAGGCATGTTTAGTGACAGATGTGGGCTCACTAATGAAACTGTTAATGGTGTCGTCCTCAGTTTCATCCTTAAAGGTTAAGGCTCTCCCCATCGTTAATAATGGCTGAATGCCTTCTTATTCCTCCAGATCCATCCAAAGTGGAGTTTCAGCTTCTAAGCTTGGTCAGGATGGAGGGTATAAAGTCAGGCTTTTAATGTCAGTCCCGTCTGAGATAGTCATGGAACCCAACCAATAGCTAATGCAAGCATCTAATGTGGCTAACCAAGGTCTTCCTAGGATCAGTGGGTGTCCTCCCCAGCTGTGACTTCGGTTGCAAAACAAAGAAGTTCGCAGGGTATTCCCACGAATCAATAGAGACTACGAGGTCGTCCAGGATTCCCTCGGGATTGATTGTTGATCTGTCAGCAAGTTCTAATATGGTAGGGGTTGACCAAAGATAAGTGAGTTCGAGTTTCTTCACAGTTTCGATGGTCATAAAATTGATAGCTGCGCCTAAATCTACCAAAACGTTAGGTATCTAAGTTTGTCCTATGTGTACTGTAACAGTTGGGTTTCCAAGGTTATCATACTTAGCCAAAAGAGTCTTACCCATTAATAATTCAGAGATTTTTCACATTACATGGATAGTGGGAGGGTCCCTAGGCTTTCTTCTTGGTTTTTTTACACACATATCTCTAACAGTATTGGAATATATGGGCACGTCATGGAGGGCTTGTAACAGTGGAATTTTGACATATAAATTCTTCAATTCCCGTAAGAGATTGAACCGAGGTTGTTCCACTATCTTTTGTAGGGCCAATCGTTCAGGATATGGTGGTTCTCTTGTCGGTTGTGTAGGATGTGTTTCAATGTATAATTCTTCTTGTGTTTCAGTTGGTGTTTCAGTAGGAGTTTCAACATCCTCAATGATGGGGATTGCTGTGTTAACTTAATTCTCGAATTACTGATCCATTCTTGCTTCAGTCATAGAGGATGGAACATCCTCAATGACGATGGGTTCCACTACCCTCCTTGATAGTAAGTGTATGTCATTGCAGGGAATTATGGAAATGGAATAAGCAGGCATGTTGGAAGTCTTGAATTGATGAACTGCTTTATTATTTGGGTTGAGGTTAGGCTGAGCAGGAATCTGTGGTCGTAGGGGTACATTCATTGGTGCAGCATTGTTTTGGAGTTGCAGCTATGGCTGCTGATACTGTTGAGGAGGATACTGTTGATGAGGAGTTTGGTTGTGAGGAAACTGCTTTCCAGGGTAGGAATTTCTCTAACCAGGAGACCAAGGAGCTTGCTCGTTTGATTGTTGTGCCCATGGAATCCAAGAATTAGGATTTTGCATTGAAGTTTGAGGTGGATTCCATTGGTTATTGGAATAGGAATAATGTGAAGGGAATTGTGTATTCATATTATTCATACTATTCAAATTATTCCAAAAAGGTAATGGATCTGGGTTCATACCTTGATTCCGAGGCTACCAAGGTTTCTTCTAAGCGATAAAATAAGCTTGTTCCACATCTGAAGTAGATGCCTGCAGGACTGCTTTGACTTTGGGTAGTGAAGGACATTCCTTGGTGTCATGATCCAATTCACATATCTGACATACCTCCACCTTGTCAAGCAGACATTCCTTTAGTGGGTGCTTCTTCTTGCATTTAGAATAGAATACACCAAGTGCCAGGTATTCTATGGCTTGCCTCTGTTTTTCTCTCAAGACATCCAACTCTGAGGAAATGGAGCTCATCATATCTGTTTTGAAATTCTCCAGAAGGTTTCCTATTTCTGTCCGAGTGGCCCCTCCATTGGATGACTTCTGCGTCCTAGTGAAGACATCTCGATCTCGTTCTTTGTCCCGATTGTTGGTTCAGGAGGATCCCCTCGAATATCTTCGACATAAGTCGACAATCTTCTCAAAGGTTTCTTTTGAGATATCCCCCTTTCCCAACAAATTTAGCATGTCTAGGAAATATTCTCTGATCCCATGCAGTAAGATAATATTGAGTACATCTTTTCCAATATCGGCATGACTAGACCTCTGTAAATTATATAACAATTTGTCACCTACCCAAATTTCTGAAAATTATTATTTTACTTGCAAAATACTTTATGTTAAATTTAATTACAAATTTTTTTAATTATGATCGATTTTGATCAAGGATGAATGTAATTACTGATTATTATTATTTAAATAAATTAATTAGTAGACAAACACCCAAGGGGACTGTTAAATGAGTGTTCACTGACCCACTAGGAGGAATGGAAGCTGATGGAAGGTATGGGACAGATGGCAGCAATTGCACCACACCACTAGATGTTGGTTATGGGACAACTACCCCTAAAAATGTGGCATTATCCCCCAGGTGGTGGGAGTGGGCAGGCGGCTCATTTAATGACCAAGTAACAACTGAAAAGGCCCAGGCAGCCTACATAAGGCAAATTCGAATTGAGTAGGCAGCTCTTACACAATATTTTCTGCAGAAATATTTCCTCATGTGCATAAGGTGATCACTGAGAGATTCGAATAGGGAGGCTAGTTGTGAGTGCAATCATAAGTCTGCAAACTATTGGTGAAGGAGAACCAGAGATGCTGGAGCAAGTCCCTTGGAATGCTAGCTATTGAAGATTCAGAAGTTATTTTCTACTACAAGAAGAGATCCTAAATTCCTAAGTTTCTTCCTCCTGGTGGTTCAATGAACAGGCTCAGGGGTCCTAAGGCAAGTACTTGACTGTCTTCAGGAATTGGTTGGGTGAAACAGTCTTCTTGGGCTATTTGTTCCCTACAGATTTTATCCAGGTTTTACAGTTTCTACTTTATTTCAGTTATTAGTTATGTTTAAGTAAAATTATTAATCTCTGTTTTGAAGAAGAAATGTGTTCTGATTCTGTTTGAAAGTCTATATGTTAAAGTTTCAATGATGATTTGAATTGATAAACCAATATCTACATTTTTCCACATGTTGTTTTATGCATCGTAGTCTAGTGTAGATACGCAAATTAAGTATAGATGAAAGATAGGAAAATTGCCATTGATTTGATATATAAATATAGTAATTTATATGTTTATCAGTTTCTGTCCTATAGTTAATAATAGTAGAGAGTTCTCCATAATACCTAAATATTATAGACTATTCCATTGTTTCATTACAAACAACATTGTTTACTTCCTATATAAATACATTATAATTTCTTACCTCTACTATGTAGATAAGAAATAAATGAAATTCAAATTTCCATACATCCTATCATGTCTGCAATATAATTAGTAATGCTGTAAATAAATAAATGTGTTCATTATATCAAAGCTGCAACTAACAGTCATTACATAGTTTTCACATTTCACATACACACATTGTTTTCATTTCCCATTATAACCATTGCCTTTGATTATTTAGTTCAATCAAATAATGAAAATATGATAAACCTTATTTCGTCTCTTTCATCTTATTCATATATTTTATAAACTATATATATTATAAACTGCATATATTTGATTTCCAAAAACTTGGTTCATATCAAAACCTAGTTAGAATTTCGATTCCCATTACCATCGTTTTGCAACATAAACAATTACAATCTACACAAACTATGGATCGAATCCTAGTTTTTGGCTTCAAAGACCTTTTTTTTTTAGAAGTTCATATTCAAACACTTATCTTTTTTAAAGACAAGACTCGAACTAGGGTTTGACCCCGTTCTTTTCCATTACAAACGAAAGAAAACCATTTCATCATTACACATTACAGAGTTATCATCTACGACAAACATTTGGACTCTAACCTAGCTTGAAAGTCACAATATCAATCAATAGTTTTCAAACGTATAAACAAGTGAATAGCACAAAACGAAATAGTATATTTATTTTCATTACCGAGAAGAAAAACATTGTATCTACAGTAGACGAGCCTCGGCTCCTTTTCTCATTTCTCATAACATAAACCAACAGGTCATGGCTCAAGGTTTAAACCATTACAAATTCCCACTCCAGTATGGAAAACCATTGTTCTTAGAAACAAAAAGATTACAACATGTTTCCAAAACGAAAATCGCACAGGTTTATTCCCAAGTTTAAACATTTTAAACAAGTCCAAAAACCCTCAACATTGACGAGTATTAGAACTCCCAGTTCGACGAGCTAGGCATCAAAGTTTAAGACTGAGTATCATATAAACAAATGAAGGGCACAACCCCGTACAAACATTGTTTGAATAACAGAAGGGTCTTCAAAGTATTTCAACTGATAGACAATGCCGAGGCATGGTGAAACACTGTTACTCATCCTCTTGAAACCACATCAACCAAAGTCGAAAGGCACCTACAAGGGTTTGAGACCCGGAGCTTACCAAGAATGAAAGCTCGCCTTTCCTTTCCAAACCCTTGCCCAAGTTGCTCTTCAAACCCTGCAACTGACAAAACAACTGTTTAGAATTAGAACAACTATAATACTTATTTTAAACTGAAAATCGAAAACTTCAACGAAAGAATCACTATCCTTTTCGAGAACGCTTACCTTCTTAACCAGTGGCCAAGTTCTTTACATTCACCAGTAAAACAACGAGCTCTTTGCTGTAGACGAGACCAGGATACCTCTATCATTTTACAGCTTGGTGTGTTTCATATGAACTCAAAAACGAAAATCTTGAAACTATCAACTTGATAACCACTCAAACCAGAGACTCGATCTTTTAATACAATGCCATTACAACAAGATGAGACCTGCAACCTTCAAGCTTAAAATACAGGTCGCGAGATCGAAATCATTTACAAAGCTTCCTAACCCTAGAATTCGGCAGCCTGTCGGCCACACAGACTGAAACAATAGAACAATAAACAACATTCAAAATCTCATAAACCAAAAACGACGGCAAAAGTTAGGGTTGCATTGGACGATCCAAACTCATCACTATCAACAATCATAATAGTGCCAGTGAGATGGCATTGGGACGAACAACTTTTGCAATTAATGCCCCATCCATTAGTACAAGCATGGCAATGCCACTTTGGCACATAGAGGTTCGATCAACATCCAACTCGGAGGAGTTCACTATAGAAACCATTACACAGTGGTTGACACAGTTGATAATGCATCGATTTTACATTACGTGGATTGGTAACAATCCCTGTCATGCTGAGTTGTGAATCTAGTGTTTAATGCAAGATCGAGTTACGATCTCCACGACAGTTCAAGGGTTATGTCACTTTAATGACCGTCAACTCGCCACCCTGTTGACATGAATGTATGTTAGTACCAATTACAACGACAACCAATCCTTCATGTAGATCTTTTATAAATAAAAACATTCGATTGCATGTTAATAGTTAAAGCTCTAACTTTATGATCGCATTTTAGGGTAATAAGGCTTAAGTTTAGCCACATATCAAGTCTCATTTTTTATATCATTTCAATATTGTAAACTCTCATATATTTTGTAATAGTTTGCAATTATAAAACTATTATATAGGATAGCAAACTATAGGATTGACTTGGTTAATATATTAATCATAGTTTCTATTTTCTCCATTTATAAAATTATAATATTGAAGGAGTTTACACTTGTGAATTTCCAACAAGACCAATGAATTGTAACTAGCATAAAAACCATGCTATTGCCATGTACTCCATACCCTAACTCTTAAATGCAATGCTTTTGACGGATGGCGATACATTTACGACGTTAATACTTTACAAGTATTAGTTATCTTAAGACGACGACCAAAGCCAAACTAGAACGACATCATTGGCTTACGACAATAAACATAAATAGCATGTATACCTTTTAGACGTCACTGTTTTCCGACATTCATAAATTGTAATACAACGTTAAAAAAAACCAGTAAGCAGCACTAGACATTTCATACCTGAAGATACTTGTTTTCGCAAAAGAATTCACAACATTTTTTTATTTGACGTTGAATTGAATTACACACATACTTTTAAACTATGCAGTTTTTGAACCTCTTACTTGTCTTCTACACATAGAATTTTTAAATGCGTTAGTGTCGCAGCTAAGTAAACTCCAGGGTACTTCGTAGGACACCCTTGTTCATCAAAAGTCAAACTATCAGTATCTTTTCAAGAAAAAGTATCGCACCACATTAATGACCTGCTAGTTCGTCTATTACCATAATCATGTTCGTAATTTATCTATTAAAGTTGTCATTGTCACAATGTTGCTAAAACAGAAATTAAATTATATTTAGTACTAATGAATTTTTAATTAAAGCTGTCGTAATCAAACAATTAATATTTCCGCAATTATAATTTTTGTAATTAATGTCGTTTTCAAAAGTTTTTAATTTTTATGAAAATTCGAGATGTTACACAATCTCTCAAAAAAATCTTCCAAGCTCTCCTCTTCCTTCTGGACCATTTTAAACAACTCTTCCTTCCTATCTCTGGTTCTACAATACTCTTGATATTTGGAAAGGAAGGTTTGTTTCATTTGATCCCAAGTAGTAATGGTCTCACAACCCAAACTCATGAACCAATGCAGGGCATTTCCCTTGAGAGTGGCAGGAAATAGCTTCAATTTATATGCACTAGAGGTATAGTTGTAGCTGCGACAGAGGATATCAAATTCGAAGAGAAATTCATCTAGATCTTTAGAGGACTTACCATGGATGTTCAGGAGAACCGAGGGTGAAATATTCTTCATGGGGGTCGCCCCTGGTGTTTGGAGGATAGGGAATTCAAGTGTGAAAACAATGTCACCATGCTGATTATCTTCCACCTCCTCTTCATGGTTATTGCGGTGTTCATTATTTCCTTCACGTTCTCCGTTATCCATGTTTCCCCAAAATTTTAATGCTTCTTTCACTCTTTCTTCCTCTGCCCTTGCTTCTTCTTCTCTCCTCCTTTCTTCCTCTCGCCTTATTTCTTCTTCTTCTTCTTCTCTCCTCCTTTCTTCCTCCCGCCTTTTTTCTTCTTCTTCTTCTTGGCGATGTTCCAACCACTCTTCTTTAGTGAATCCACACCTATTAATATGATAGATCTCCTCTCGGCCCATTACACCTGCAACACTTCCTTTGTCTTCAGGAGGTTTCTTCTCAGGAATGGGAGTTGAAGGTCTCGTTGCGTTCTCCATGGTTGATGCAGATGTTTCAATATTAGGAGAACGGAGTTTCCTCTTCCTGAAGATGCTCATGGTAGTCTGGTAGAGGAATTAGCTTAGGCAATTATGTCATCAATGTATTCCTGTCTTCCCAAACCTTGGTTATGGCCACGACCTCTTCCACCTGCAATGTTAGTATTTTTTTGGGGGGGGTTCCCGAGTCTTGCTTCTTGTATTCATGCATGCTTCAAATACTCATAGCTTAAATGAAATCAATAAATAAACTACCATCTATGTCTATCAATTACCATCCTCGGCAACGGCGCCAAAATGTTGGTCACCCTATATGCTAATCAATTACAACTAACATGCAGGATGCTCAATATAAATTGTCAACCCAGGGAAGTCTTTTTATTTTAAAGGTAATTAGAAAAATGCATGCATAAACACTCAAGTAGCTGATTGAATGAATGAAGATTAATTATCCTACCTATCTGCTCAGTCAAACTCATCTCATGGATAAGGCTAATCTAATTTATCCATCTAAGAATTCAAAGTACATTTACCTTCCTACAACCATCACTCCAGCAATTACTGATCTAAGAAGAATTAAGCTAGACTTACTTTTGCAAGAAGTTAAATCCTAAAGATATCAGACTACAATGGATTAACCAGGACCTGTATAAATGATCTAATCTGCAAATTATAGATGATAGTAAGAAATCAAAACCAATTGCAATCATAATCTAACTAATCCAATAAATTCCAAGAAAGATGAATAACAAAAATAAACTAGAGTTGAGCTTGACTGTAACAGCTAACTAGCACACTTGCATAAAATGAAACTAACCTACACAGTCGACTGTCACACCACGCAGCTACAACAATTTAGAATGCAATCATTAACTACCAAAGGAAAATGCAATTATCAATTACTACTGTTGCAACTTCTCTGTAAAATGTATCTATTGTAAATCCACACCACACAACAGAAATAAACTATGATACCTACTTAACTCGACGATCACTGTGAGAAGGCGGGCCTTGGCCTTCTAACAGTGATGCCGTGAACTAACACAAGTTAAAACAAAAAGATATGAAGAACTCTGATCCTTGTATTAAAAATGGTAATTCATAGTTACAACACTTTGTTACAGTTCGTACAATTGCCAATCAACCAACCCTAGGCTCATAACGCTTTCTTACATTTATACACAGATGACATGAATTTGTTCCACAAATATCGGGCAACCATGAAGATTTGCGATCTTTAGGATGCCGAATTAGAATAGAACAGTTGCAGCCATAAATGAAATTGAATGAGATCGTTGCGTCCAGGCATGAGCTGTTACTTCATGTTGTTAGCAGGCCGAATAGATTCCAATTGACTGGATGAGATGATGCTTGGATATTCGTCGTGACCTAGTCACGATTGACCTCGTGGAGGAACACTTGAACTATCACAACAATATGTGGAACCATACTCAGGAAGGGACAACTAGCACCACGTATCCCTCTTCTCCAAAGGTTCAATGAGCTGCTACACCTATGGTCTTTCCAAGGCTTCTGAACTATCTTTGTCAAGTCAATTCATATTAGAATACATTAAAAGATAGAGTTCATAACCATAAAAAAATTAGGCATTAATGAAATGAAGCAATAATAGATTATACCTATTGCAATCCATGCTCTGCTTAGGTTGTGGAATGGTGAGGCAAAACAGGGAAAAAGGTGTAGATAAGTGTAGGCAAAAAGGGGTTATTTTGGGGCCCAACAAATACATACTTAAAATGAAATTATTGTTCAGAAATTGAACTTGTTCTTAAGCAATTCCATAGAACTGGTATTTGAGCACCTGTTTGCCGCTGGGACGAGCAGTTTCATGCTACAATTTTTCAAGCTTAGTTTTTTACAAGATATTTCTCTAGCATTGAACAATCTATGAATATACAAACCATAGATTGTTCAAGAAGGCGCAAGCCCAGGCACATGCTCAGACATCCAAGAAACTAAAAAATTATAGAACCTCATGGTCTATATGAATAATGGCCTAACATGCTATGTAATGGTCTAATGTTTAGCTTATTGCATTGCTTATCATAGTTTTTATTTCTTGACGAATGGAGGAACGTTTGAGGATTTTATTGCAGGTTCGCAACAGAATAACATCCGACCTTGGTAACCCACTAGGCCACTACAACTTCACTTACTACTACTTTTTGTTAACATAATAATCTTTGAGTACAAAGGCCAAGTCTTGTCAAAAGAGATAATCCTTGAATAGAAGAAGCATGTCCAAAGAAGGAGCATACACAAAATCTAAGGACTCTTTTAATACAACATGCAAAGGCAGTTGCATGCATGATCAAGGTGGCACAATAACAGTGCTACATGCAAATTAGCAAGGTGGCAGATCGAAACATGTGGTAGATCATCATGTTTCGAGGAAGGAAGTGCAATGTTGTGAAGTGCTTCTTAACATTTAATGTCAAGAGTAATGCTAGCATTACTCAACTTGGCAATCTCTTTGTGAATGGATCTTAGGTTTTGTCTTCAACTTGCCTCAAATTGATAATATTTTTTCTAATGGTTCTTAGGTTATGTCTTTGGATTGCCTCAATATGCGGCCAAATAAGATCTCCAACTATGTGATTGGTCCATTAATTTTTTTTCATGAAATATGCAACAAAAATTTAGTTTAAAGAAAGACTGAATGCATAGGGTTGTGTGAAGATTAGTACAAAAGGTTGCACTCCATTTACTAGAGTCCCTGCAGCCGAAGGAAGGGACTAATAAAGGAATAATGAATGCATAGGGTTGTGTGAAGACTAATACAAAAGGATGCACTCTGTTTACTAGAGTCATTGCAGCTGAAGGCAGGGACTAATATGACTCAAAATATTAGGCCAAGACTTTACTTTTGGTTATGTTAAATATCAAATTTTATGGGTTTGTAGTTTCAGAAACATCTTAATGAGTATGCATTGTACACCTGTTCAATGTACTATATTAAGTCAATAAATTTCTTCCTAGACTTAAAAATCTTGGTCTCTTAACTTTATTAATTCAAAACAAAATGCAGTTTAATAAATCATTTTAATTATTTAATTATTTAAAACTATTTTGTTGTTTGTCACTGTTTCCATTATTAAGTTGATATTAATTCCACTATATTTATAAAACAAATTTTGTAAATTTATATATATAAACACTTTAATGTCATGTAAAATAAAAATCAATAATATCAACTTTATAAATGTATTATAAGCCTATGTTTTATAAGTACTTATATTCATCTATGGAGTAACTCAGTTATCCCAACGACCCTAACTTATTAACATCTAATTCTTAACTTATTAAACCCCTATTTCATTTACCCCATTTAATCATTAAACCATTAAACTCTAGCCCCTAACACACTTATTTCCTAAATCTAAGTTAAATATAAACCACTAACCTACTAACCCCAACCCATTATTATGAACCCCCTAATATAAAACCCATTACCCCTTAAATCATTAACCCAAAATAACCTCAATTAATAATCTACTAATTCTCTCACCATTGAACCCTTGCTTAGCTATGATTGCTTATAGTGGAAAATGGTAGATTATAGTTGAATATTATCCATGATCAATGCTAAATAACCCATTAAGTCTTGACCCACCAACTCATAAATATTTTAAACATGGTTCAACTAAGCCCTTATAGTACAATATAATCTATCTTATTAAAATGATTTAAAAATGTATTGAATATTTCAACTATATTTGCACTAAGAGTAGCAAGAAGCTCTATAGCCAACTATGGCGGAGAAATTGTCTTTGTTGGTTCAATTTTAAATTTTACACAAAAGCTAAAAAAGTTAAAACCGACATAAATCCATAACTATCAAGTACTAAGAGACATTAAATTTTTTTAGGTATAATTTTTTTCTTACAAGAAATTTGATTAATCTTAATGTTTGATAAATCCGAATTTAAGATGAATCTAGAATTATATAGGAAACAATATAGCTATATTTATTTGAGCAACTATATAAGAGATGCTTAAAGTAAAAGATTCCTTATAACATAAACACAAATATTTCGTACATCATTTAATGTTATGTAGTAATTGCGTACTAATCAATAACGTCTAACAACATATCAAAGAATGTTCGAATGATTTCTTCCACCAACCACCATGACAAGAATGTTCGAAGGACATATTCCACCAATCAACATGACAATCACTAGGCACCAAACTACACTATATCATTTAATTCTTTACAGCTTGAGGTGCGTACCATAAAATCTGAAGTTATTTATAACTTTAGATCCAATGATGTGCACCCCAAGTTGTAAGACATTGAATGCTGCAATCGAGTGCTTAAACACAACCAACCGCCCTTGGTTAACTATGATTGATTATAGTGGAAAATGGTA
This sequence comes from Larix kaempferi, assembly GCA_027924585.1. NCBI lineage: Eukaryota > Viridiplantae > Streptophyta > Pinopsida > Pinales > Pinaceae > Larix > Larix kaempferi. The sequence goes on from BSBM01001121.1 coordinate 1,689,498, forward strand.
GATTATAGTTGAATATTATCCATGATCAATGCTAAATAACCCATTAAGTCTCAACCCACCAACTCATAACTCTTTTAAACATGGTTCAACTAACCCCTTATAGTACAATATAATCTATCTTATTAAAAGAATTTAAAAATGTATTGAATATTTCAACTATATTTGCACCGAGAGCCTCAAGGTGCCCTATAGCCAACTACGGGGGAGATGTTGTCTTTGTCGGCTCAATTTTAAATCTTACACAAAAGCTAAAAAATTAAAACCGACATAAATACATAATTATCAAGCACTAAGAGACATCAAATTTATTTAGGTATAATTTTTTTTCTTGCAAGAAATGTGATTCCTCTTAGTGTTTGATAAATCCGAATTTAAGATGTATCTATAATGATATAGGAAACAATATAGCTATATTTATTTGAACAACTATATAGGAGATGTTTAAAGTAAAAGATCCCTTATAACATAAACAAAAATATTTCATACATCATTTAATGTTATGTAGTAATTACGCACTAATGAATACCATCTAACAATATATCAAAGAATGTTCGAATGATATATTCCACCAATCACCATGACAAAAATGTTCCAAGGACATCTTCCACCAACCAACATCACAATCACTAAGCAACAAATTACATTATATCATTTAATTCTTTACAACTTGAGGTGCGTGTCATAAAATCTAAAATTATTTATAACTTTAGATCCAACGATGTGCACCCCAAGTTGTAAAACATTGGATGCGCTGGAGTCGAATGCTTAAACACAACCAACCAACCTCCATAACCCTGCGAAACAAATTAAGTAATAAATCGTGATGACAGGAAGAAAACATATCCGAAGAGGATTATAATCGTTTGGCTGGGAGAAAGCACAACGCCATAAAGATTCCAATGCACATCGTTTGAACAATAACTTAGATGATTCCAAAGCAATAATGAAATTCTCTACAGAAGGAAAGGTTTATGAGGAACTGAGGTTGCAGAGTGGTGATGGCGGGAACCCTGAAACATGGCGAAGGTGCTCGGGGATGGCCGGTCTGATAGGCTGACAGAGTCTAGACGGCACAGGATACGGTGCTCGGGGTTGGCTGGTCTGATAGGTTGACAGAGTCCAGATGACGCAGGGTAATATGGGGGAATATACTGGATTTTAGGATTTTGAAAGTTTTACATTCTTATGATGAGTGTATAAACACTCCAAGACTTAACAGACACCAATGATTAAACAGAGCTATTTGAACATGGTCTAGGGAGTCAGGGACATGTCGACATCTTGAAAACAACGACAGTATGGGATTGGAAGGCATAGTGGCTTTATCTGTCAAAGCACTTGTTGGGAAATTCAGTTACAGGGCTATGCAACCAAAGGACATGGCGGCCTGGGTGGGGGAAAAATAGGCCCCTATTATTGGGTACAGACCAGACATAGTAATCTTTACAAATGGTTGGTACTGTTTCATTTTTCGAAAGGAAGCCCATTCAGCTCATATTCTCTCAAAATACCGGATTCGTGGCAATGGGAGCCTTATGTTAAAATGGTGGCGTATGGGGTTTGACCCGATTAAAGAAAGGGTAAGATTCAGACACTTATGGGTCCATTTACTGAATTTTCCCCTGTGAATGTGGAACCGAATGGCGTTCACTGCTGTTGCAAATCACCTGGGTCGTTTCATCCACCTTTCTGATGAGATGCTCACGGGAATGGATCATCGTATTGCTCCTGGTACCTTGGAACCGACATGGAACAATGGTAGAATTGGTGAGAATTTGGTTTCCAAGCGACTCAACAGTTTCTTGATGGTGGATAATCTTACCAACAATTTTTTCAAGTATCTCTCTTGGGTTGACTTTAACACTATCTTGGATCATTGTCCCATTTATCTGCAGGTTGATTTTGCTAAGGAAATGACAACATATCCTTTCAAGTTTAATAATACTTGGCTGCAAAACGAGGATTTCAAAACACTAGTCAAGTCAACATGGTTATCATATACAGTGGATCGGTTGGCATCTCCATCTCATACTTTAGTGCAGAAATTGATCCTTTTAAAGAGAAGGGTTGTGAAATGGGAACGGACTAAAAGGCTGAATTATGGTAGGGCATTGGTGGATATTCTATCACAGATGGAATCCCTGCACGCACAAAATCTGGCTGGAACTCTCATCTCCCAGCAGTTAGACTCCCTTCAAAACGTGGAACAACTTCGTTTATCATTGTTGAAGGAGGATGAGGCTAGATGGTGCTTAAAAAGCCGTGCCATCTAGTTGGAGATGGGTGACCAAAATAACAAAATTTTCCATAAATTGGCAGATAACAGGCAAGTTATAAACACTATTTGGTCTTTGAATGGGGCGGATGGGGAAATTATCAGTTCACAGAAGGATCTATCTGCTGCTGCTATCAGTCATTTCCACAAATACTATGATGAAGACCATCAAGTATCTATTCATGATCAACTTCAGATTATAAAAGAATATCCTCGATTCTTCACTGCAGATGAGGGAAAAGAGACTTTTTCTCCTGTCACTCTGGAGGGAATTCATAAGATTTTGCTCGGGTTTGCTTGTGACAAAAGCCCTGGGTCCGACGGGTGGACCATTGTGCTCTTCTTGGCTTTTTTCGACATTATGGGGTTGGATATTTTAGAGATAGTGGAAGAAACACGGCTGACCGGGCAAGTCTCAGTGGCCCTAAACTCTACTTTTATAGCGCTCATTCCAAAATCTGCGCTGCCCTTTTCTTTTGAGGGTTATCGATCGATATCTTTATGCAATTTGGTTTATAAAATTATTGCAAAGGTCCTGGCAAACCGACTGAAACCAGTTCTCTCTAGGTGTACATCTGGAGAGCAGTTCGGGTTCCTGGAGAACCGCTAGATACTTGATGCCATCGGAGTGGCCCAGGAAGCTTTTCACAGTATCAAGGTTAGGCACAAACAGGGGCTTTCCCTCCAGCTGGATCTTTCTAGGGCATATGACAAGGTACACTGGGGCACCACTGGGGTTTTTTACAATTAGCTCTCATACAGATCGACCTACCCTGGGGAATAACAAAATGGATTATGGCATGCATAAAATCGGTCCTTTATGGGATTATCATCAATGGTGATCCGTCAGACTTTTTTCCTTGTTCACGTGGTCTTCGTCAAGGGTGTCCATTGTCCCCACTCCTTTTTCTTATTGTGATGGATGGATTGAGTCGTCTTATAAACAAAGCCCTCCTGCAAGAGAAGACTGGGGGTCTTTTGGTTTCCACTCACTCTGTCATCACTCACCAACTCTTTGTGGATGACGTTATGATATATGGTAACTCCTCACTAGCTGATTGGCAGGTTATAAAACTAATTCTTGATTTGTTTTGCAGGGCAACGAGAATGGTCATAAACTCATCCAAGTCAATACTACTGAAATATAATGTTGATGAGACTATTCTGAGGGAAATATCCCTCATCTTTCCTTTCACTATCAAGGACTTCGAGGAAGGGACTCTTTTCCTGGGCTACAGGATTAAGCCAAATAATTATAGACCTACGGACTGGTACTAGCTACTGCAGTGTTTTGATCGTAAAATCCACCTCTGGAGCTGGAAGTGACTATCCATCGGGGGCAGAGTTACCCTTGCTAAAGTAGTATTACAAAACTTGGCAGTATATTGGATCTCACTCTGCAAAATTCCAAAGTCCATTCTCTCTGATATCCGTAGGAAAATCACCAATTTCATATGGTCGGGCAGTGATAAAACAAAAATTCACCTTTGCAACTTGCAGAAAATCTGCTCGCCAAAGGCAGTGGGGGGTTGGGCACTAAAAAATATTTTCAATTTCTCAACTGCCCTTCGTGCCAAATCTCTGTGGCGGGTATTATCGGTGGACTTTTTGTGGCGTCATATCATCAAAGAAAAGTATTTCAAGGGTAAGTCTACTATTAATTGGCTTCGTTCTTCTAATGGCCGTTGTAAGGGTGTATCTTGTGTATGGACCGGTTTGCTCACGGCTCTCCCAGTGATAAAAAATTGGCTCACTTGGCAAACAGGAAACGACCGCTCGATTTACATTGGGGAAGACCCCATCATTGGAGGCCCGTTCACTTTCAAATTGTCTCCTTTCTTGCTTTATTTTATGCACACGCGGAGATTTTTCAGGTTATCCCATGTGGCCACGTCCTCATCCTCTCCATTTGCTCCATTGGTGTGGCTTAGTGCCGAGAATCTGGGATTAATGGGATGCCTAGCCATGGAGTGGACGGCTTATATAAACGGTTTAAACCATGGTCTCATCAGATTAAAAGAGCAGGATGACATTCTTTATTGGTCATGGAACACACAGACAGGTGCGGTCACTGCAAAATTGGCGTATGATTCTATATACGCTTCCTCTTGAGGGGAAAATGCTGGTGGCACTTTCGGTTATGGAAATGGCGAATCCCTCCTAAACTGCATCTTTTTCTGTGGCTCGTGCTGGAAAACATGATTCTAACATGGGATAACTTGTTGCACCGCGACTTCATTGGGCCGAGTCTCTGTCCTCTCTGCTGCAAAGCGGACGAAACATGTGCTCACCTATTCATCTCGTGCCCATTCTCTTAGCAGGTGTGGTCCGTCGTTTATCTACTTCTCCCGGCTTTGTCCTCGTGGTATGGTGACTCCATTCAGTCATGCTTTCAGAATTGGGTCCGTGAGAACCCTGCACACATCTCCTTTTTGGCCGCAATCACGTGGGAGATTTGGCTTGCCAGAAATTCTTGCATTTTCAATGACTCGAAAACTTCTCCGGTTTGGTTTGCGAGGAAAGTTCATGCATTCCACCTGGATAACTTGGGTTCTCCCCCGGCTGCTCCTCCTGTTTAGTTGAAACGTCCCCCCCCCTCCTTTACAGGACTTCATGGCTTTCTTCGATGGGGCTTCTCAGCATGGGGGATCCTCCTGCGGTGCTGGTGTTAAAATTTTTATTGATCATTTGCAATTTTTTAATGTCTGGATGAATGGGGGGATTGGCTCCAATACTCGCGGTGAACTATTGGCATTGTGGATGGCCCTGTTCTTTGCTAAAAGAAAAGGCATCATGCTCCAGTTCTTGTTTAGCGACTCCAGATCGGTTATTGACTGGGCTTCTGGATGGGGTGGCCTGCTCTCCCTGGCCCTTACGCCATGGATGGATATGACCAGTTTACTGCTTCAGGACGTCCCTCATCTCATTATTGAACATATCCCTCGTGAACACAATGATCATGCTGATTCTCTGTCCAAGCGGGCTCTTACGGCGGTGGATGGATGTATCCATTTTGAATCTTGGTCTCGATCCATGCTCCAGTCCAGTGGTTGTCTCCTTCTTCCAGCTTCCTCGTGCTGGTGATGGGGTGTATGGTTACTTGGAGCTTTTTATTTTTCCTGTTTCTGTCCTTCTATCGGCGGTATCTCTTTTATAGTTTTTTACCTCACCCACATTTTTGTGGACTTTCTATTTGTCCAACAGTTTTGTCCCACCTTTAATGGTCGGGTTTTTTTTGGTTCTGAATTCTGTTGCATTGTCTACTGGTGACTTTGGTACGTTCTTAGATTGATGGATCTCTTGATAACTTATGGATTTCCAGGGGTGGTGTTGATGCCATGGTTTGTTTCCTCCAGGCCGGTTTTGGAACCTTTATTCAAACGGAAAGCTTTTGTAAAGAACACTTTCATATATATTTTCTTATTGAATATATAGCTATTTTTTCGGCTGAAAAAAACCCCAAATACAGTTTAAACCATTTTCGAAATACCCTTCTTACAAATACATATCAAATTATAAATTATAAAGGTAAGTTTTGTGAAATAGAAAGCCCCGGGTGAGTAAAAGAAGTGATTAAATTAAAGTGTGACTAGTATAATCTAAGGCTGGTTAATAAAATTCAATATTATAAAGGTTATCGATAAATCATCCAGCAAAAAGGTATTTCTCAAGGTACACAATGAAAGGTATTTCACAAGGTACACGATGTTGCTTTATTTTTATTCTATTACATAGGAAGAATATTCATGCATGCCCTACATAATATTATCGAATACTTTTTTTTTTAAAACTGAAATCATGGTATTATATATTACAACAAAATTGTAGCATGGGGAATTATGTGACATAATGTTTTTACTTTTATTTTCTCTATTTGTTGTGTTTTGGGTATTAGAAGTGGGTTGTGTTTTCATTGGCATCGATAGTGGGTGCTTCTCTTCAAATTTGAAGTAGTAATGATGGTTTTTTTTTTTGTTTTGTGAATTTCGATGAGTTATCAAAGACATTCTTTGTTCTTTCAAAGGTGCATCATGGTTTTGGTTTTTTTGGTGTTTGGTGGTTTCCAACTTCTATTCTTGGTGGTTGTTCTACTTTATGGTGATCACTATCAGTCCACGAACCTTAATGGAGAGGGTTTAATGTTGGCGATAATGGCATATTTACTTTTGGTCTTAACCTATACTCTTTTGTGTAGCATATAGTAGGGTCATCCCTTATAATATCCGCGTTCCTAGCCTAGGGTTATGGGTTCGGATTTTTTATTGGAACATAATGACTTCATATGGTTTTTCCCATTGCATTGATCTTGTGATGGTACTCTAATATTATGTCTTAGCTACTATATGGATTGAATCACTCTCTCCTATGTGGATAAGGGTGCTTGAACTAACAAGTTTGTTTGTTTGGTATCAACGAAGGTACGAACTATTATGCAAGACCCCGCAAAAACTTCTTGGTGGTGCTTGAGGTTGTAGGATCCTTGATGGCACATGAGTTTCTCTTTGATGGGATTTATATTTTTTTAGGGTTTGTCTTCATTGTTTTCTCTTTGGTGTTTTTTTCCATCTAATTGGTTTGTGCAACTCCCATTTTGGTTTATTGTTTTTGGATACATGTTAAATGTAATGTCGCTATTTCTTCTTGAAATAAAGAGATTACGACTATTTTCTTAGGAAAAAAATAACAAAATATAGAATTATAAATTGAAACATAAGATCTTACTAGGAAAGAAATGTTTCGAAATATAAAATAATGAAATATCAACAAAACAAGCAAGAATCTTTAAAAAAGTCAACACATCGAGAATTTTTAAACAAAGTTGTATTCAACAAAGTTAAGGAAATCACTCTTATAAAATGTCACCTTCAAAATTTTCTTGTTCTTTTATTTCAATTTTAAAATCTTATTATTTTAAAAATAAAAATATAATTATTTATTTTAATTGTAATGATCATAAACTATGTCCTATCAATGACCATCTAATGTATTTGTCATAATGTTGAGCCTCTCTTTCCATTTTTTGAATACATAACTTTTCATACCTATTAATTTACATTGAAGAAATACCTAACCCAAATTTAACCGTGCTCATTTACAAATCAATATAAAAATCAATATAAAGTATATAAATTCCTTTTTATAAATGAATATATATTTTCCATTATTTCACCCATCCATATTTTTTCTCCCTCCTCACATAACATAACAAAATCATAGCCCAGGGAGATAGAAGCTAAGCTTCAAGTCCCTGCCTTAAAATAATAAATTGAAAATTTTAAATATGTTAACGGTAACAAAACAAAATATGTGAAAAATATGAAGCCAAAAAATTTCAAATTCTAATAATAATTGAAGTTCAAATTCAGTTCTCAATAAGGCAATACCATTGCTAAGAAACAAGGACTGGTCGTAAGCTTGGGAGCTATGGGACGAGCCAAGACATTGATTTAAAGATATTAATAACTGAATTTGGGCAACGATAATAATTACAATATACTAAGATAACCCGAAAATAAATGCCCGGTTCTATAATTTCATGTGCATTGTGCGTATAAGAAGACAACATATAACAATAACAAAGTAAAGTTAATGTAATCATACAGGCCATTAATGCATTCATGTTATTGTATTAAACAAAAAGAACCCCATCAACGCATTTAGGTTACTGTATTAAACAAAAAGAACCCATGTGAACGACAACAATTCGGTAATAGAAACCATTTCTTACTATAGGTATTATGAATAAAACATGTCGCATGGAGTCCCAAGAGAAGGGAAATAAATAATAACTTGTATGGACTGTGCCAATTATCCCTCCCACCAAGATACCAGGCTTGTCATGTAATAAACCCTCCAAGTAGCGTTCTTGTTCATTGCACAGAGTAAAGAAGTGCAATTTTTTATGCATTGGAGATTAACAAAGTATTTCCAAACTAATGAATCAGTCTCGGCTCTCTCGAAATTGGATGGACGTTATCTCCTAGACAGTGATAGCAAGACTTTAGCATGATAGTATATTGCCATTGAAGAAATAATTAGCTTATTGACTGCGGCTATCAGAATTGTGCAGTGTGCTCGCCTAGATGCTTGATTGCTTTAATAGCGGACTCATTAAAAAATCAGGAGGATTTTAAATGACATCATGCAGTTTTTAAAAGTCACAAAATTGATTAGAATAGTCGCGATGATGAACAATTGAAGTTATAATAAGCAAAAATCCTAGATGCTTGATTGCTTTAATAGTGGACTCATTCAAAAATCAAGGGGATTTTAAATGACATCATGCAGTTTTTAAAAGTCACAAAATTGATTAGAATAGTCGCGATGATGAACAATTGAAGTTATAATAAGCAAAAATCCTAGATGCTTGATTGCTTTAATAGTGGACTCATTCAAAAATCAAGGGGATTTTAAATGACATCATGCAGTTTTTAAAAGTCACAAAATTGATTAGAATAGTCGCGATGATGAACAATTGAAGTTATAATAAGCAAAAATCCTATTGTTGGTAACATGAAATAAGAAATTGTATAAAAACAGAGCTTCAAGCCGAGCAAGAACAAAATTTTACCAGAATTGCAAAAATCTTATCATTTGTAACCGGAAATAAGAAATTGTATAAAAACAAAGCTTCAAGCTGAGCAAGGACAAAATTTTACTGGAATCACACTACTTTGAAGGTTGCCTTGCTATTAAGATTGGAACACGGGACCTCCTATTATCATATATGAGTTTTCATCTTGAGCATAGGTATGGGTTAGATCCGTATGCCTTAGGTTCTAAAGGAAGCTTCTAGGCATCAAAGGCTAAGAATGACACCTTGAATCATCACACATGGGCTCCCTAGAGTATCATTGGCCTCTAAGTGACACCAAGTAAGGATATCAATGCACTAGGCATTGTTAGGAGAGGAAAGTAGTGCCTTAAGCTATAAATATAAGTCTTCTAGGCATCACAGGTTGAAAATGATTCTTCAAAGTGCCACACATGGCCAGCTTAGGTTTTGATTGGCTTCCAAGTGGTGATATTGATGTATTATGAGGTTTTTAATATTGTGTAATGATACAACCTTTAGCGGAGGGGGAGGGAAAGGGGTGTTAGGTCACACCACCTCAGTTATGGTTTTACTAGCTCCGACAGCCCATACACTACATCCTTGGATATGCCCAGTCATCTTGCTTCAATATTCTTTGGTCCTTCGATATGATGCAATGCCACTTAGAAACCCTAAATATTCTCTCGAGACCTTAGTTTGCTAGCAACAACTAAATCAAAATGACATGAACATGTTATATAACATGCACATGCGTTAAAAATGTGCACATGTTAATGACGTCATGCATTTTAAAACACAAACACATGATTTTTAATATAACTTTTCTTAGTAATTTTTCCATAACTTTCTACCTCGAGATCGGTTTTTGTAATTAATTTAACTTGTTGGAAAGGTATTGAAGAGATCTAAATGATTATGGTATGATCGTTTTATGCTTCTATATACATAATTTATTATTTTCAAACAAATATAAAATAAATGTATGGGTCATGATTGATACCTCAAACCACCACATATTAGTCTCTATAATGGGGAATTTTGGCCTCTATTGATATCATGGGTGCTCTTAAGGGATTTTTCACATGAGGGATTGGTTCAAGGACTTAACTATTGTAAAGGGAGGGAGGAAAACATGGGAACTAATCTCTAAATAAATATTCTAAGTTCTCAAACCACCACATAGGTCTTCTAAAAATGATACCCATCCTTAAGTGGAATATAGTTTCTCCTATATTTCTTTGAATAGGAACAATGGGTTTCTAGGCCTTGCTAATAGGTGTGGGAGGAAAATAAGGCCCTTAGGTCCTATATGAAGCTTATAGGTACCAAGGGCCATGAATAAGACCACAAATCCTAAAACATGCACTATATAGGAGACATTGTCCTTAGAGTTGGAAATGAATGCCAATATGAGGTTTTGTGCACTGGAGGTGAGTTTTGGACCATGGTTGGGAGAGAAGTTGATGGAATTAGGGCATAAGTTAATATTTTTTAGCTAATATGTCATCATCAAGGCCTCAACCCAAAAAATAGACCATTTAAAGTGAATATCTAGCATACAAGTGTGATATGGATGGAATTAGTGTTTTTTGTGTAGTAGGGATTTGTCTCAAGGCCTTAGCCATAGTTAAGGGATGAAAATAAGGGCATTCCACCCAAAATCAATCTCTATGTCTCATTGGCCATAAACATGACCTGAAGCCATAGCACAAGAACTTTAGAGGTGATCTTTGGCCTCCAAGTACAATATAGGTACCATTATGAACACTTGCATGCATGGTAGGGATGGATGTTGATGCATTAACCATGGTCAAGGGAGGAAATTAAGTCCCTTTGTCCATAGGTGAGGCCTTAAGGAATAAATGGTCATAAATAATGTAATAATCCACATATCATGTCCTCTATAGGGGATACTTGTCATTCGAGTGATATATGGGTACCATCACGATGTTTTGTTCATCATAGATGGGTGTCAAGGCTTTAGCCTTGGTTGGGGGGATACTGGTAATTAGACACTAAATGAATAATCTAATTTCCATTCGAGTGATATATGGGTACCATCACGATGTTTTGTTCATCATAGATGGGTGTCAAGGCTTTATCCATGGTTGGGGGGGGTACTGGTAATTAGACACTAAATGAATAAACTTTGGCTAATGGAAAGTGATCAAGGATTTGAATTGCAACACATTCCCTCTAAAAGGTATTTTTTTCATATGAGTAGGATAGGGGCACAATTAGGAGTTTGTGTGTAATATGGATAGGTCTAACAAGGCCTTGATCATTATTGGGGAGGGAAAATAAGGTATTTAATCCTTATAGGTGGTACAGGACATTAAAGATTTCTTAAACCAACAAAAAACCATCTTGAAGGTATCTTTCTTCTTAAGTGGGATATGGATACCATTAAGAGGTTTTGCACATAACATTAAAGATTTCTTAAACCAACAAAAAACCATCTCGAAGGTATCTTTCTTCTTAAGTGGGATATGGATACCATTAAGAGGTTTTGCACATAAGAGATGACTCTTTAGACTTTGGATGAAAATGAAGTTTCTATGGCTCTAGTCCTTTTGGACTTTGGATGAAAATGAAGTTTCTATAGCTCTAGTCCTTTTGGACTTTGGATGAAAATGAAGTTTCTATGGCTCTAGTCCTTGAAATAGATCTCAAACCACCACATAGACTTCAATCTTATAAAGACTTGACCATGGCCCATGAAGAAAAACAAAGATCTAAATTAATTTTTTAAAGATCATAATCCATAATAATACTTTAAACCACCACACACAAAACCTCTCTAAATATAATCTTTTAGATCCAAATAAGAATACGAATTATCTGAACTATATGTGATAAAAGAAAATTTAAATAGAGAGCAACACAAAACCTCTCTAAATATAATCTTTTACATCCAAATAAGAATAAGAATTATCTATGATAAAAGAAAATTTAAATAAAGAAATTTTAAATAGAGAGCAAGATCCTCACATAAATTCGACTTAGGTGAGCGTAAGTTTTAATAATGAAGGACCATGCTTTGACTTTCTTTATAAAAATGACTAAATGTGAACTCAAAGAGGTTTAACACTCAGCTTAACGTGAACGGCAAGTGAGTATAATTAAATGTGAACACTAAGTGGTGTGACAATCATTGAGGAAATGTGAACACCAAGAAATGCATGGTATAATATGAAATTTCAACGCATGTCTTTATAACTTAGATGGCATAAACATGTTTACTGATTCTTTTATATTTGAATGTGGTACTATACCGACAAGTTATAGCGGCCATTTATCAATATTTTTAGGTATGGCTGTCCCCATGTCGATTAGAGTGCCCCTATTCCAGCCAAGAATAATCACATGTTTCAACGCAGTGCATGTCCTTTCATTGACCCTCTAATGTATAGATGTCTTAGCATTGACCCTGTCTTTTCCCCTTTGTCTCTTACCCCCTCTGTTAAAGAGGTGATAACTGTTCGTGGCTATTACTTTAACATGGAAGACAAGCGTATTCCAAATTTTGATCTTTGTTTTGTTTGATTGCAAATCAACATTGAACATATATTTTACTTTCAAAGAGGAATGCTTTGGATATTTCAATTTATTGATAATTTCTTTTTCCAATTTTTTCTTTCTTTTTCTCTGTTTTTATAAATATTTATAACTATTATATTGAATCATATATTAATTTATTTAAACATATATATCATAGCTGAGATATGAAGTTGAAGTCAAAGCATTAAAGATAAAGGATATACATATTTCAAAATTCAATAATAGATTAGTTGAATTAACAACACTACAAAAGACAAGATATAAACCATATATAGAGGAACTTTTACAAATGCAATCAAAGATAAAAATTTAAGTGAATATTTATATATAATTAAGGTTCAATACAAGTAAATACTTATAGATCCATTTGAAGGTTTCATTTTCCACTTCTAAAGAAATTGATCTCAACTTAAATAGATTAACAAGTCAATAAATACAGAAGAATCAATATATCAAGAACAATTATTGACGTATAAATTGGCACATACAAAAATCAATATACCAATATTAATTGAAGAAACTATTAGTGTACATTTGTAAATTTTGGAACAATAATTCAACTTGTTTCCAAAGGTTACACTAGGAATTGTTGTCAAAGAAGTCCTACTAAAATATCACAACATCCAACTCCGCAAAGAATTGAATCGGGGTGCATTGAATCTTTCACAATATGTTAGTTTTGTTAATCACTTCGAAGAACATATTGTCTCATTTAGTCAACCATGACAACATCAAGCACATAGCACCAAGTGAAAGCATTACATAGAAGAACAAAGACATAACCTTCTCCAAACTATGCTTTGAGGACAAAGCATCATTGAAGAGGGAGACAATGCATTGTACATACAATATGCATAAACTACATATTAACAACAGCACCAACAGCAGCAGCAACAACAACAACAACAGTAGAAGTAATAATAATTACAATATTAAATAAACATATTTATTAATAATAACCTAAAGCTTGGGAATGATAGGATAAAGAGGAGAGAGATCACATACATAGGGTTTTGTATATTTAAGAGGTGGAAGAGGAAATGGTAAATTATTTTGAAGATCCATATGAAGGCCAATCTATTTTCACTAAGGGGTCATTGTTGGATAGGACCCTATGGGAAGCATAAGGGGATAGAACCCTTGGAAAACTAGAATGAGATTTCAAAAGACTACATAGAATACTCAAATCGTATGCTAGGAACAAATGGAGGAATTCAAAGAACAAGTAATTCATTTAGAAGAGGTAGGATTATTAGACACCTTATGTCACTGAAAATTTAATTTGGAGTGGATGGTGAAACAATCTAAAACAAGGAAAACCTTAATTTATCTATGCATTAGATTAAATGTCTCCTTTGGTAGAAGGTTCCAAAGTAGTTGTTGAAGACGCAATCCTCACACTAGTGGATATACTTTTCTTATATTCTCAAACACGTTGTTGTAGAGAGAAGAAAGAAATCCTTAAGGAATGTCTACCAGGGAATAATGGAGAACTGGAAGGGAATGTAGGTCATGAACCCAATACTTGAAGAAACCTAGGCAACGAAGTTACGGGGTTTGTAGTGAAGGAGAGATTTTCTATTAAGGAAAATCTTAGAAAGAAAGGTTGTAAATGTGTCAATTTGTAAAAATCATGGCCAAGTTGGTCCTAGGTGATGACATAAATATGAACTAGGTCTTGTAATCGATGAACAAAGCCTCGACAAGGCATTATTTGGTAGGCAATCCTTAGAAAATAATTTAGGGGAATGGATTGAAATAGAGTGGAGACCCTTGCTAGGTTTTACCCCATAGTTTGATCTCCTTGTAAGGGGATGGCTTGCTTTTATGCTTAAATTAGAAGAGGATGCATCCAAGATAATGTGATTAAGCTAAACATGGGGCTTCCCGCCCTTAACTTCGAAAAGATGGACTCCTTCTATTGATCCTTGAATAGAGATATCTACAATCTAGATTGTATGGGGTTAATTGTTGAGAATGCCTTTAGAGTTTCAGTCCTTAAGAATCTTAAGTGCTATAAGAAATAGTCTAGGGAATTTTGTAGAAGTGGATGAAAGTCGTTAGAGTATGAATTATGGAACAATAGCTCATATTTTAGTGGAGGTGGATTTGAAGGAGGGACTAGTGAATGTATTGAACTAGAATTTGAGAATTGCCAATATCTTCAAAACGTAGACTACATAGGAATTTCTCTTCGATGCTTAAGGTGTCATATCTATGGCCATCTAGCAAGCGATTGTGTACACAAATTTACCTTTTTTTTGAAGAAAAAATGTCTTAGGGAATTCAAACATTGTAGGGGAAATGTTAGCTTCTAGAACAAGGGTATTGGGGGAAATGATAGAGAATAAAAAGGGGGATAAAAACTTGAAACCAAAGGATATTCCAATTGGTGTTAATGACTCCAATGAATAAGCTCGAAGGAGGAATTTTCCATAGGAAGATAATTGGAAGTGTTGAACATTAGTAGTCTCAAGCCTAAGGAGGTGATAGATGTAGACAAGTCCACACTATATTAGAATATAAATTTGACTACATTATTTACTAATAAACCTCTTCAATCACTAGGAAAATATGTTGATTCTCTTAGATACTATGTGAATTCTAAAATGGAACCCAAAATATAGCTCTTAATAAATGGTTAGGGTTGAGAATTTATAAGGATTTATCTCTCAAGTTATTATGCACAAAATGGAAGAAAGGAAAAGGTGGGGTGGGTCAAGTTTTTCCTACCCTAAAAAAATTCAAGCGGGTGCCTTCTACTAGGTATGGGAAGTTAGTTAGGGCTATGGATAATAAAGATAACCCTCGGATATGTTGAATCCTAACCGGTCCTCCCTATGTTTTAGAGGCCATTGTAAACTCAGACTAGCCTAGATACCAACTAAGATCAATACAAGTTGTAATGGATAGCCCAAAATAATCCCATAGACAAATCCAACAAGGAAAAAAGTTAACCTTAAAAGGGGCCCTTTAAGAAGGGTATTCCCTAGAAAGGGTTTCTCCATTATTACTATGTATTTTAATTTAAGGGGGTTGGGTAACTCCTAAAACAATTGTGCCCTTGGTAGGATAGTAGTCTTGTGAGATTTTGAACCAATGTATCTAGAAGATAAATGGAGTAGTAATACAATTCTCAATTCATAGAAGAGAAGAAGAAGGTATTGGAATAACATAACCTTCAATAACCTAACAAAGAGAGCCCATTAGAGATGAGACTTCAATACAAATGCATAGAAATCAAAAGAGAATTCAAGGATAAGCTATGCAGTCTTTTGTAATCAATAGAATACACCATTGAATTATAGAAGTTGCTTGATCAATGAGATGGAAGATTACATATAAAGGTATCCAAGCTAGGCTTAATTATGTGCACACACATAAAGCCTAGTTAAACTTAAGAGCAATCACCCTAAATTGTCAAAATTGCACCCTCATTAGGAAGTTATGTTGACCATGCAAATGTTGTTAGGGTTTAACTAGGCCTAAAATAGATAAGTGAGGTGATTTTATGCCAATATTATACAAGCGTTCCCTCTTTAGGAAGTAAATTAGGTTATGCATGTGTAGCTAAGGTTAACTGGTCTTATAATTGCCTCATGAGGTAGTTAACTCAATTGGGCATTAGAAACCAATTTTTAAATAGACATGCATGTGAAATTGGAGTGTCACTAGACCTAAATAACCAACTAGAGCACATTACATAGTTAACGAGGCCAAAAAATTCTAAGTGAAGTGAACTAATCAATTAACTAGGCCAAAAAATTCTAAGTGAAGTGTACTAATCAATTAACTAGGCCAAAATAGTTAACCAAAGTACATTAATCCCTAAAAAAGTGGGTTAACTAGTTGTGAGGGAGCCTTTGACTCTAAAAATTTGGGTTTGACCATGCAAGTGCACCCTTATCCTAAAAACTACAAGATAACTCCAATAGGCTCTTTTCCCCTAGAAATGAAAAAAGAGATGCAATTAGATGTGTCTACACTAAAAATTCCTCTATAAGTTCAATGTTGTTTTGGTTCAAGAGACAATAGGGGATGGGACAAAAATATTCTAGAGTTGTATAATGTCATGAAGGATTGGGAGTTATTATTATTAGATTCTATAGGGAGATATGGGGCTTGGTTACTAATTGGTGGAAGATATATATGAGATAATTATGCATCATTTAAATGATGTATATGAGTTGATATCTTATTTATGGAGTTGGGGGAATCCTTTTATGTAGTGAATATTTATGGACCTTATGAGGACATGGTGACCTATTGGTAGGAGTTGGTATCTCATTATTTCTTGTGAAACAAGAAAATTATCATGGGAGGGGATTTAAATTTCACTATCAAAAGAGCCAAGATATCGAGAAGTGTATCTAGATAAGACCCTTTGGAGGATTTTGTCTTTAACAAGATTGATAAGGTTGGTTTGGTGGATGTGGAACCAATTAAATTGGTCCCTACATGTTATAACATATTTTTCCACATCATTGCAAAGATGCTCACTTTGGCCATTTTTATGATCTTCATCCACTTTGCAGACTTCCTTGTCCTTCTTTGGTTTAATAAAACTATCCCTTCTCAGTCAAAACCCTAAAAATACCCTTGTTTTATGCACATATGGATCCTGTAGTGATAGAACGCGTATACATGCCCTACCAATGTTTGAGGTTAAAATACATAATTCCCGGGAAAAGTGAAATCAACTTCGTGGGCTCTAACCTCCTTTTTCTAGTAGACAACTACCATACCTTAACTAGCTTCCTCCCCAAAAGTATAAAAGAGGCTAAAAAAAGGATGAGAAGGAGGAGAGAGAATTGTAGCATCCTTATGCTAAAATTTTTCCTATTGAATCCATTACTCTAATCCCAAGTATGCAAATCATTCCCCCATATTAGGAAATCTGCTTTTCTAGCATCCTCCACTTCTTATCTAGTCAAGAAACTTCAACATTGTTTCTTTGGGCTTGTTTCCAATAGAGGACGTGGGAGTTGTGCATGTCTGTGTCCCGGGCAAAGGAACTTAGATTCTGGTTCAAAACAGTGCCACGACCAAGAGTAGGTGATACCATTCTTGTATTTTGATGTTTTTATTATATAAAGAACTCTCTTTCTTGTCCAATAATGTGTTAAATTCTCATTCTTTATTATCTTGGTAATTTAATACATTCGATTTGAAGTTAATTATCTATATTTGTAGCTTTTTGTTTGGGTTCTTGTTTGCATTTGTGATTTCAAGTTTTCAAGAACACATTAGAATCATAGATTAAAGAAGGGATCTTCTACAGCCGTTGGATTACATGTAGGACCTTGATCTCTTGTTCTCATAATTCCTAAATATATATAAATTTGCGTTAATTGCTTTCTTGAAAAGGATTGTTTGAGTATATTTATGGGGCATCACTCTATGATGGATCCAACCCATGTCCATTAGGGGATTTTCCTTGAAACAATACATGCAAAGACACCAATTTGGTAAGGTGTTGGCTACCAATATTTTATTGCTACTTATCTCAAAGGAGGGTATATCGAATTATATCATCATTCATAAATACATTGAACCCCATATAGTTAAAGAGTAGATCAAAAGTCCAATCAAGGATTCCCATAATGTGTCTATAGTCTAGAAAGCTATTTTTTTATCCTTTCCTTTGGTGATAAATTGATTGGTTTGGAGGGAAGGTGATGGAGAAAAGGACAAAATAGGGGTTGACCCATGGGTGGGTTGTGGAGATGAACATAGATTACTGAAAAGCTTGATTTCCTATATCAAAGGGGTGCAAAATTTTAATTTAGCCTAAGTAGCTTAGCTAGAACTCACAAATATCTAACAATAAGGCTAGACAAATGTAGATATTCTAGGTGTAGAAGGAATGGAAGAGGATTAGTGGGATAATATGTAGGAATACTAAAGGTAATCTCATTTTAGAATCAAATATGTAGAGAATGGATTAGTGTGATCCAATATTCCAACATTGGGGGTTGTCACTCTGATATTGGGGTGTAAGGAAATGCATATAAACAAAAACCAAAGGGATGATCCATTGTTGTGGAATCTTTTGTGGAATATAAGGGAACATTTGAAGAAAATAGTGTTTATGTGGTTAACCATTATGAATAAAGATTTAATGTAGTAAGTCCTACTAAAAAGGAATCACCAAATCCATAGAAGATGCACCTTGTGTAAAATGGAGATAGAAACTATAAATCACCTTTTAATATCTTGTAGATATACTTGCTAGGTTTTGGTAGAGGTGGATTCTATGATAGGAGTTAGGGGTAATTGACAGGGTTAGGTTGTTGCAGAAAGCTTAAAAGTTTCGAAATAGAAAAAATAATTAAAATATTACAAAGCTATGCCTCTGGTTATTTCTTAGGGCATTTAGGTTTCTAGGAATGCATACATTTTCACTAATAGGTTTACTCCTCCTTTTTAGTGTGCATCTCAATGAAGAACAACATTTGAAAATTTTAAGGTCACTCCATAGGTTCAGATTTAGAGATAATTGATTTATGTGATAATTGATAAGTCAGGAGCACGAGGGTACTTTGATGGTTCCAGTCAAGGCATACCAACTAATTTTGGACGAGTAGGAGGTATCATTTTCCTAAATGAATCTTATTCGATAAATTTCAAGTTAGGATTGAGAGGGGATTCAAAAAATTATTTTGAAAAATTACCTTGAAGTTGTTATTCAAATTCGATGTAGATAAAGGTGTGTTAAATCTTTAGGTTTTTAAATATTCCTCAATGGTTATTAACTAGATTAATGAAAAATTCAAGTTGGGTCACCTAGCAAGTCCTATCTTTGAACAAGTAAAGAGAATGGTTTCAACCTTTAACGATATATATTTATTTAATGTCTGTACTGATATCAATACATAGGTTGAATCCTTATCAAATAAAGCACTCATATAGCTACTGAGAATTGGGTTATAATGGAAAGCAAGAATGTAATTTTTTTTGAACTTGGCAGCATAATAGTTCAAATTTTTCCTTTGAGTGCCATCTTGCCTTTCCTTTTGAGTACCGAAGAGTTAGCTCTATTTGGAGGGCCCATGTTTTCTTATGTGTTTGAAGAGTAAAACACAGTAGGCGAATTTCACGGTTGATTTTCCAAGATTATATCCTGAGCCTTTATTTTGGATTGACAACCCTCGGTTGAGGTCAAAGCTTTTTTCCTGTGCAGTTCTTTTTTGGAGAGACGAAGATTCACAACAATTCCAGGAGGGCCTGTCAGGCTGCATGGCAGAGGTTCATGATTTTTATGATGATTTTAACAATGCATAGATGGATAGCCACTCTTTTGATCAGCTCAATGTTTTTGGGAATTTTCTGATCTGTATTTAAAAGGTTAGAGATCATATAGAATGTAAATTTGTTTATCATAAATAAAATTTATGAATTTTGTTTCAAGGAAAAAAAAAGTTTAAATTTTTCCTTTGATTTTACATTTTATATAGTTTTTGAAAAAGGCTATTTTTTTTTTTCCAATTTTCATGTTTATATTTGTTTAAAGAAATATAATATAAGTTCTAAAATCTCATAAAAGATGACATGCTTTCTTTTCAAGACAAACTTTTTGTTTTCAAAGCTTTGCAAAGGATTATTATTAATCTAATATTTTGAATGAAACTTTCACTAATAGGATAGAGAATTATGAAGAGTGCTTATAAGCCTCATGTTTGTGATGGTAAAAGGGATCTTTAAAATATTCTTGAATTTTATAAAAATATTTTATATGTAATTTCATTTCAATTTGATTATAATTTTTTTTTCTTTTTAAAATGGTTTTTTATATTTCAAACTAGAATGAATTCCATATAATGATGTTATGATATGTTAAAAAACATAAACAAATCTTACAAAACTTAAATAAAAATTATTATTATTATTATTAAAAAATCTATATCTCAATAGTTGTAATATGTCAAATTCTCATGTATATGGATTTCTCCTCCGTTGTTAGGATTGGATGTCAAAGTCTCATGGATACTTATATCATGATGAAGGGGTCTTGTAAATAATCATTCATATTGTTTTGAATATATTCTACTGTATATGGATTATTAGGATTGGATTTTTTGTGGTTAGAAATATGTTTATTCATAACATTGTTTTTTTTTTACGATGAAATAGAATAAATCTTGAACTCACATATGCAACGTGTAGTGTGATTTACGATGTTTAATTAATATTATTATCGTTTTTTTACTTAATTTTTTATTTTAAATAATTTTTTAAATAAATAGTTATAATTAACTTGAATTTTTTTTATGCAATAATTTTATTTATGATTTAGTATGATTGGATACTATGTGATGTGAATGTATGTGAGCATCCATTCTAATTATCAATATATATTTTGTGAAAAAGTGGGAAAACTTCTTATGGAAATGATCTCTCTCTCTCTTTATATATATAAAACGATCAAACCAAATTTAATAATTAATATGCACTTTAGAGTTATATTGTGTAAGTTTTGTGTTTGTTGATGGTTCATGTTGGAGGAGCTAGTCATCCTAGCAGACTAGAAGAGTGAAATGACTGGTTGGTTGAGTCGGTCACGTCGATTGACCATAATTTTTATATTGCTCTTTAGTTCCTCGTGTCCTTTTCTTTAACTATATCACATATTAGAAACTTATACAAGAATCATTTTTTTTAATAGAGATGGATCTACTTTATACTATCAAAGAGCTTTGGGAAACGCCAAACAATGAGAGATTACAAATATGTATTCAAGAGAGTTCAAAATTTTCTCTTCCGAGATAAAATAACACATACAAAAAAACAAAAAGAATGGTAATGATCTGTGTTCTAAGGAATGCCTACTATATCTATAACTAAATTGCTTAACAAACTATACAAAAGTCATATACATGTAAAAACATAAGAAAACAAATAATAAATTATGCCTAGAATGAGCTTCCTCCGTCATCACATCATTACGCTCTTTTCAATTTTATTCTTGAAGGGTAGGTTGATCTACAAGTGTGAAAACTATTTTTTTCATGGTCTCCTCTTCGCCACTTATCCCTTTCACATAGCCCATTGAAAGCATCATTTGTCTTGTAGAAGATTGAGAACCTATAAAAAAGCCAAGGATGATATTGTAATGCATCTTCAATTCCTTGGAAAGCTTTTCTCACTTTAGAATATGTCTATCTCGGAACAAATTCCATTTCTTTGGTTTCTTTTCTTGCTTTTCTAGATGAATGTTCAACTATTAAAATGCTTGTCAGAGTCCCTTTATTTGGTCATTCAACCTCCTCAAGATTTTTTTATCTCTTTTATCTCATAGTAACAATCACCCTCATTGTGGAAAACACTGTAGGGGTGGGGCATATTTCAATTTATAACAAAGAAATCATAATCAAAGTGTTCACCTGAGCCTATGAATATTCCCAATTCCCACTAGACACCTTGAGCAACAAGCCCTTCAGAAAGAGACACCCAATGACTAACCTTTCCTATTAAATTATGATATACCAAGCTAGCCTAGTAGATCGAAGCCCAAGTCCAAATGAATATCATTGTAAATTAAATATTTGAGATATCTCGAAGGAACTTGTCACAAGAACAATTCTCTTTCTTGAGAATTAATGGTGGTTGAGGACCCTTCTTGAAACTGCTACCCGTAGAACCTTCTTTGCATCACATGATTGCTAATCCTGATCAATGTTCTTGACCACCACCGCTAATAGAATACACCACCCATGATATCCCACTTTAATTTCCAAACCAAATTGTATAGGGATTTAAAGAGCCTATTACACTAAACAATAACCAACGGATGAAAGGACTGATGGAAAAATGAATATTAAATTCTCTCTTGCATGAGCCATTAATATAAAGAGGACTCACAAGCATCTCAGAGCTACTATACTTCCATGTGTGTTATAGGTCAAATATGCACTTCTCCATCTGTGATCACATTAAACTGTCGATCACACAAAAGGACAACATGGATTGAAGAGCAAGATTTCCCTAGATAATACATGGACTTGGTTTAACCCTCAGCAGCTGACAAAATCCTGTTTTTGTTAGAAAAACAGGATCATAGAGCAATAACAATAAACATAAATGCAAATATAATCACACATACACATTACAAGAGAGACACATATATATCGTGGTTCACCCAACTTGGGCTACGTCCACACTGAATTTGCCAGTCCTTATTATTATTACCGTCCAACAAGGTGAAGGGATACAACCTGTAGCACATCCGCTGCACTTCCTCTTCACTGTCTCATAGTCTCTCTCCTGATCTTAGAGATATTTATAATGCATAAAACCTAATACATCAACCCTAGCTGTATTACAATGTCTTTCTTTTATAGGGAAAATACAATGGAAAAAATACCACGGGATATGCAAAACCATGGGCCCGCAAAACAGCTAGCGAAAATAGCCCTGAACCCCTAAAAATGCAGAATGGGTGTACAGTCCTCTAGGGTGCACGACTAAGACAATATCATCTATGAGACTAAAAGATTTGGCTTCACAACCAACAATCTCCCACTTGGAGACTGATCACAGCAACTCCACCGCTGCTGCACTTGCTGGACTTGGACTTGGCAAATTTCTCCTCTTTACCTTCATGCTAGAAGGCCAACTGAAACCGATCAAGAACTCAGTTTCTCTCTGGTCACTACCTTTGTGAACATGTCTGTAGGATTCTGGCTAGTATGTATCTTTTCCAGCTTCAATAGTTCATCTTCCAGAACAAAGCGTATGAAATGGTACTTGAGCTGTATATGTTTAGTCCTGGAATGGAATGCTGAGTTCTTTGCAAGATGAATGGCACTCTGGCTGTCACTATACAACCTGCTATCCTTCTGCTTCCTACCCACTTCCTCCATAATTCTCTGCAACCAAATAATCTCTTTACTAGCCCCTGTAATAGCAACATACTCTGCTTCCATTGTTGAAAGTGCAACAACCTTTTATAGTTTCGAAATCCAGCTTACTGCTATTCCATCTATAGTAAACACATACCCTGTGCTTCTCCTCCTGCTATCCTTGTCACCTTCCATATATGCATCAAGATATCCCTGTAGAACAGTGTCTGAACTTCCAAAACATAATGCCTGAGTGGTAGTACCTCTCAAATACCTAAGAATCCACTGTACTGCCTTCCAATGTTCTTTACTTGGATTATTCATATATCTGCTCACAACTCCCACTGCATGTGCAATATATGGTCTTGTGCACACTATAGCATACATCAAGATGCCAACTGTTAATTGATAGGGAATCTTGGACATGTAATCAGTCTCTTCCTGTCTCTTGGGACACATTTCTTTACTTAGACTGAAATCACTGGCCAAAGGTGTACTTACTGGTTTTGCATTCTGCATTCTGAACCTCTCCAACACCTTTTGTATGTACTCACTTTGAGACAATGTCAATTTGTGATTTTTCTTGTCTCTCGTTATTTTCATACCAAGGATTTGCTTTGCAGCACCCAAATCCTTCATCGCAAATGAATTAGCTAGCTTCCTTTTGAGTACATTTATATCCTGCATGTTAGACCCTGCAACAAGCATGTCATCCACATACAATAACAAGATAATATATCTTTCATTATCTAGCTTCTTGAAATAAACACAGTGGTCAGAATGACATCTACTATAACCTTGTTTTGTCATAAACCTGTCAAATTTTAAATACCACTGCCTTGGAGCTTGCTTCAAGCCATACAAACTCTTTTTCAACCTACATACCAAATTCTCCTTACCTTTGACCTCATACCCTTGTGGATGCTACATATATATATCTTCCTCCAAATCCCCATGGAGAAAGACTATTTTTACATCTAACTGTTCAAGATGCAAATCTTCTACCGCCACTAGACTTAATATAGTCCTAATTGAAGTCATCTTAACAACATGAGAAAATATTTCATCAAAATCTATACCTTTCTTCTGTGCAAACCCCTTTACAACAAGTCTGGCCTTGTACCGATTCTTTCCTCCTTCTTCTTCCTTCAACCTGTAAATCCATTTGTTCTGCAATGCTCTTTTATCAGCAGGCAATTGAACCAAATCCCAAGTCTGGTTTCCTACCAATGAGTCCATCTCCTCATTCATGCCTTGCTCCCACTTCTTTCTAGTTTCCACCTGCATTGCTTCTTCATAACATTTTTGTTCATCAGCATTAGTCATCAACAAATAATACATTGAAGGAGAGTATCGTTCGGGGAGTCTACTTAACCTGGTAGATCTTCTTGCACTTGCAGGAGTTTCAGGCACTTGCTGCTGTTCTTGATTTTCTGGCACCTTTGGAACTTCATTTTCTATAATTTCATCAAGTACTCTGTACTCTGTGTTTTCCTTTTCCTATTTCTTTCCCTGCAACTGATCTTTATACATGACCTTTTCATTGAATATGACATCTCTACTTCTAATGATTTTGTGATTTTCATAATCCCATAAACGATAACCAAAATCATCAACCCCATATCCAATAAAGGTACATTTCTTGGATTTAGCTTCAAGCTTTGTTCTATTTTCTTTATCAATATGGACAAATAATTCACAACCAAACGTTCTCAGAAATGAGTAGTTTACCTTTTTTATTTGTCCATGCCTCCTTTGGAATACCACCATCCAAAGCACTTGAAGGTCCTCTGTTTATTAACTAAACATCAGTATTTATAGCATCCGCCCAAAACTATAAGGGCAACCCTGCATGCAGTCTCATACACCTTGCACGCTCCATGATCGTTCTGTTCATCCTTTCTGACACACCATTTTCTTGTGGTGTTACTGGGACTGTCTTCTCTCTACCAATCCCATGGTATGAATAGTAACTATCAAACTCCTTACCACAGTACTCACCTTCATTATTAGATTTGAGACACTTCAACCTTTTTCCTGTCTCATTCTCAACCAAAGCTTTCCATTTCTTAAAAGTAGCAAACACATTAGATTTCTGTCTAATGCAATAAACCCAAGTTTTCCTAGTTACATCATCAATGAATGTAACATAATAATGAGAGACACCAAGAGATTGTACCTGAGCTGGTCCCCATACATCTGTATGCACTAGCTCTAACTTTTCATTCTTCTTCTGTTTCCCAACCCTGAGAAATATGACTCTCTTTTGTTTTCCATAAACACGGTTCTCACAGAATTCCAAACTTACCTGCTTCAAATCTAGTAGCAACTTCCTTGAGTGGAGAATCTGCATCCCCTTCTCACTCATGTGGCCAAGCCTATGATGCCACAATGTTGTATCTGTTCCTGTGGAAGCTAAAGAAATAGAATGGTCATTATTATGAGGACATAAATACAACGTACCTACCTTGTCTCCTTTTGCTATCACCATTGATCCTTTAGTGATCTTCCACCACTTTTCTCCAAATGTAGATAGACAACCGCCATCTCCCAAATTACCTGTTGAGATCATATTTCTTTTCATAGCAGGAATATGCCTAACATCTTTTAACAGCCAGTCAGTTCCATTCTTAACTTTTATCCATACCTTACCCATTCCAACAATTTTACATGGCTCATCATCACCCAATAAAACATGTCCAAAATCGCCTGGAACATAATCATGAAAGTATTTCCTATGGGGTGTAGCATGACATGAAGCCCCTGAATCTACTACCCAATAATCACTATTATTATCTAATGCAAGAATCAAAGCATCTTGTAACACATCACCTATTACATTTGCTTCCTGGGTAGTTTCCTTCTGTGCATCTCCTTTCTTCTTTAGAGATCTGCAGTCTTTCTTCAGATGTCCTTTCTTTCCATAGTTCCAGCACTATATCTTTCCCAGTCTGGAATTGGATCTGCCCTTTTTAGAGTTGCTATGATTACCTTGGCTCTTTCCTCTCTCCTTTTGTCTTCCCCTTCTCTACATGGTCAATGCATTACCTGATGTCTCACCCGTGCTTTTTCTTCGCATTTCCTCGCTAAGAATAACACCAATAACATCATCAAATTTCAAGGTGTTTGAACTAGAGACAAAGTTACTAAAAGCCATGACCAAGCTATTCCAGCTTTCTGGAAATGGACACAAGATTATAAGAGCCCTAACCTCAGCATCAAAGTTCACACTTACAGAACTTAGCTGATTTGTAACCGTATTAAACTCATTTAAATGATCAGTAACAGATCCACCTTCAGACATCTTCATATTAAATAAACGCTTTATTAGAAATACCTTGTTGGAGGTCGAGGGTTTTTCATACAACTTACTCAATGCGCTCATCAAACCCTCCGTTGTCGTTTCTTTTGGGATATTGAAAGCCACCGACGAAGCCAGGCTCAACCGTATTGTTCCCAGAGCCTTTCTATCAAGAACCTCTCATTCTTCATCCTTCATAGCCACCAGCTACTTTGCTCTTCCTCCCAACGGTAGGAATAGATCCTTCTGGTACAGATAGTCCTCCATTTGCATCTTCCATAACTGGAAGTTTTGGCCATTAAACTTCTCGACCTTAAACTTTCCTTCTTCTGCCATTTCTCCCACTTGAACCAAAAACCCTTGCTTCCTGCAGGTTTATCTACTAAATAGGCCTTTGGCTCTGATACCAATTGTTAGAAAAACAGGATCACAGAGCAATAATAATAAACAAAAATGCAAATATAATCATACATACACATTACAAGAGAAACACAGATATATCGTGGTTCACCCAACTTGGGCTACATCCACACTGAATTTTCCAGTCCTTATTATTATTACCATTAAGCAAGGTGAATGGATACAACCTGCAGCACGGCCATTGCACTTCCTCTTCACTGTCTCACAGTCTCTCTCCTGATCTTAGAGATCTTTACAATGCATAAAACCTAATACATCAACCCTAGCCATATTACAATGTCTTTCTTTTATAGGGAAAATACAATGGGAAAAATACCACAGGATACCCAAAACCATGGGCCCGCAAAACAGCTGGCGAAAACAGCCTCGAACACCTAAAAATGCAGAATGGGTGTACAGTTCTCCAGGGTGCACGACTAAGACAATATCATCTATGAGACTGGAAGATCTGGCTCCACAACCAACAGTTTTAACCTACATTTTGACATGTGTGCTACTCTATAAGAATCAAAGGGGCGCACATCTCCAGTATGCCCGACTCTACAGGCATAATAGTAGCGCACACCAGCTAGTATGCCCTACTTTACCTCTTGCATAGTAGTGCACACCTCAAAAATTCTTGCAAACGCTGGTTGTAAAGTATTGAAGTTGCATATTGTGCACTACTCTACTATGAAATACTCGTGCACATCTTAAAATGTAATAAAAAATATATTAATTTGACGAATTGGGATTAGTTGAAGTTGTTTTGCAACTTCCCAATCAATCTACCTCTCGATCCAAACTGCCTACCTTGTCACATAAATACAAGGAGGATAGATGAGAGAGTGGAGGGGAAACTATGCATTAAGGGTTGTTACGCTGGAGGAATTCCAAGTTAGTGTGAAGAGCAGGAGCCCAGGATCTGGTTGCACAAGCACTCTGAATGATTAGGTATACTTGTACTGATTATTTGCTTTTGACAATAAAGGTTGAAATGCCCTTCCTGTCCCAATCAAATGTCTAATGGATTGCATATTTGTTTGGATTAAATGCTTGATTGTATTTGATGTCTAAATTGTATTTCAATTTCATCATTGTTATATCAGTCAAGATACGCTGAGGAAGGTATCTTTGTATTGCAGGTTCATCAAACGGAAGATCAAGTGGAGGATCGATCAAAGGAGCAAGCGAAAGCTAGGATCGAACATCGTTAATAAAGTATGCCTTCAAGAACCTTGATTTCTTTCCTTTTGTAGAAGTCTATGCGATATGATTAATGTATTTACCTGTCACCTCAGAAGTTGGTAGTGTCCCTCTCCTCTCTATAGGGTAGAATTCCTGAAAAAATAGACTGGTGATCGGTTGTTTTTTGTTCTAGGAGACTCATTTAACTTTTCTTCTAGTACTTTTTTTCATCTTTTTGATCCTTTGAGAGGCTCTGTAGGTTACTGTAGCCTGTTTCCATTGCTTGACTCATCCCAGTTTGAAGTTTTAGAGCCTGTTTCATACCTCCTATGACATGTGCGCTAGTCTACCTTATATACAGTAGCGCATACCTGATGATGAGCACTACTTCCTCTACTGTACAGTAGGGCACATCTCCCAGTGTGCACTGGTTTATGCACTACACAGTAGCGCATACCCCTGTAACTCTCTGTTTGCTGTAGGGTTTTGATTTCCACTTGTTTGGTTTGATGTCCAGTCTCTTGCCCTGATTTCTTAACTGATCCTTGAGGTCTTTAGGCCATTGTTGAGTCTTGTTTGCCTCTCCTAAGTCCCTTAGGTCATCTTTTGCTTGCTTGTGTACTTTTGAGGTGTCTTGTTGTTTGTGACTCTTTTTCAGACCGTGCTTTGTTCCTAGTTGGACATAACTGCACTTATGTACCCTAAATGCTTGTTGCAGGTATACGAACCTTTATTTTGTAACATTTGTTGTTTGTAGCAACACTAAGCACATTTTGACGGTGTCTTGGCCTTTTATTTAGGGTTTGACCCCAAGTTAGAGTCCTTAGGGTGTTTTCAAAAGCTTTTTGAGTCTAGACACTTCCTGATTTCTTTGTCAGTTACAGTTTCAAGTAAGTTGAAGTCTTTTAGTTTGCTTCCATTTGAGTCTTTGTGATTGTAAGGTCATCTTTGGTTCACTTGCCTACTGTTTGTTTGGCTTAGTGCTTTTTAGGGTTCTTGGTGCTTTGGAGCAACCTTTGAGGTTTGCCTTTCCATTTTAAGAATCTCTTATCCCTCTTTCCTTTTCACCTTGTTTACCAAGCCCAAAGTTTTTCCCTTTAAAAAAATTTGTAGGACAAGTCTTCATCAAATCATTGATTTGATTGTTGTGAGATTTACAGTTGCTTTTCCTTACTTACATTGCTCTTTTAGGTCTTACTTGCTTCCATTTTCGAGTTATTTTTCTTTTACGTATATACGAAAAAGAAAAAAATGAGTTTGATAGTTTAAAGTAGTGAGACTTATGATCATTTTGAAGTAGCATAGTTTACTTTGTTTTGAATTTGAAAAAGAAAAGAAAAAAAAGATATTTGTTTTTGGTTTGCTTAGTTTTTATTTTGGAAAGAGCATAAATGAAAAAAAGAAAAAGAGTCTTTTTGTTCCTTTGAAAGTTATTTATTTTGCACTTTACTTTCTCAAAACATTTCCACACAATGCACTACCCCATTGAGTAAAAAGTTGCCTTAAAAAGAATTTTTAATAAAATAAATTAGAAACATTTTCTTTTTAGGTATACACGACATCAACTAGCTTAGGCTAGAGTTATGAGCTTAAATCACCTTAAACTGCTCGCAACTAGCTTCATTATGCAACAATCGTAGTACAAATTTCATTTAGGTAAACCCATATATATCAAATAACCCTGGGATGCTCTACTCAAACCAGAGTTAAGCATGAGGCCGTGGGAGATTGGAATGTTGAGGATATCCCCTCACTTTCCTTTGACCATAAATCAGAGTCGATTCGTGTACAGGGGTCCTTCCGGACTTCGGGCTTTGCTACCCTACCCATGCGTTTTGACTAGGCTGACGATTCTCCCCCCAGGATATTTCGTATCTATGGTAGCAGTAGTAATCCCGGGAAATCGGTTTGGTGATTCAAGCGCTTGCACCCAGTGGACCTCCGATGGATGCCACGAAAATGACGATCAATACTCTGTTAGGCGGTTCTGGGCCCTAATCATCGCATAATTACTTTCGAGAGTATTTGCTATCCATTTGATTAGTTGATTACTTAGGATTTTTTAGTGGCATGTTGTTTGCCCCTTAGTCTTAGTGGCCACTAGGTTTTTACTTAGTGTTATTTTTATATAATTGTGGAAGACCAACAACTTCGTAGGTCTCGGAGGTTGCAAAACCTTCCCCCACTCAGTGTGGAGCCACTACCGCCACCACGACGACGGAGGACTGACTCCAGTGGTATTTTTGAACTTATTGGTGAAATAGAGGTTCATGGTGAACCACAACCTAGAAACCTGGATCAACAAGTTCTTAATACTGTCGAGGTTGAGGATATTACTTCTAGTGATTTTAACACTCCTTTTAACCCTCCTCTTACTGGACTTAACAATCCGCTTCTGGTACCTGTTAGTTTCCAGCAACCCGAGTATAGTGCATATTTTTTCACACCTGGGCATATTATGACCAACCCAGAAGACGTACAGGGAGTTCCACAGACTCCCACAATGGGTATGAATACAAGGATTGTAAATCCTTCTTCCACTGCTACACCGAGTTCGTCGCAGACAACTTCTGCTTCAACTCCGTCCTTCAGTTTTAACATTGGTACATTAGGCATGCCAAGCACAACAACTTTGACATCCGCCTCAGTTGCCACTCCTACTTTTGGACCCAACAATGCAGTGAATGTCACTCCATCTCCTGCGACTCAACAGTCATACCATATACCTAGCACTTGGATTTCCACACCCAATGTAGGGCCGAATCCCTCTGCAACTATGCCTGTCATGAGTACCATGACTGCGCCGTCCACCTCAACTACCCCTAGTTTTAACACCTTTGCAGATTACAATATGAATCAAAGTAACATACCTGCAGGAAATATCCCTTTTTCTTTGTTTTCTGGAGGAGGGGGTAACATTTTTAACCAACAATATGGCGGGGCTAACACCCAGCCACAGTGGACAAATGCACAGGGTGCCAACCCACTTTCATTTAGGTGGGGGAATTTCAACAACACTTTCACACAGAAACACATGGTGGGGGGAAACCCCTACCAGCAAAAAGGTTGGGGGCAACCCCTACCAACAAATGGCTGGGGGAAACCCTAACCAACAGTTTATGGGTCAAACTATGGGAGGTTCCCCCTTCATGGCTCTAGCTCATCAAATGCCATCTTATAGACCTCGTTTACCATTTTTGGCATCTCTAAATTTTCCATATCTTTCCAAGTTAACGAACGATTCGGTGTGCCATAACGTTATGTGGCCACTAGTTCCCACTAAGCTACCTTCGGACATTCCAAAATTCGAAGGTAAAACCGTTGAGGATCCTGGTGATCATGTTACCACTTTTCATCTCTAGTGTTCTTCGAACTCGTTGAACGAAGATTCCATTAGGTTGAGACTTTTTCAAAGAACCTTGACCGGTGTTGCAGCCAAATGGTACATTGAGTTACCTGTAGCTACCTTTTTTAACTTTTGGGATCTCGCCATAATCTTTTTGAACCACTTCCAGCTTCCTGTTCGGTACGATGATGGGATAGATCTTTTGTCTACTTTTAGACAAAATAAAGCCACCCATTTATCTGATCATATTCAGGAGTGGCGAAGATGGAAGAGGCTCATTAAGGCCAATATCCCCCCAGAATTCTTATTAGAGTGGTATCTGAAATCACTCCTTCCTTATGTTTCTAAGGAAGTAGCTACGTCTGGGGTGTCATCGGAAGAAGAAGACATTCTAAGGACCCAACAACTAGACTTGGTTTACGCTCAGTCTGGGATCCTTTACAAGATCATACCTGATGCACCGCGATCAAACATTGATCTAGGTAGACCAAAACCTGGACCACATGCTGACGACATAGTAGGTTCAGTTGATTCTGTAGCCTTCGAAGCATTGACTAAACAGGTTCATTCCTTATCGGTCAAACAATCGACTGCAGAAGTGACTCCCGTCACAACCTCTCCTTCTACTATTGAATCTGTATAGTAGGTTCAGACTAATCAAAAGGGTCCTCGGCAACCCAACAACAAAAAGAAGGGAAAGAAAGGAGAGGGGAACCAACAAAAGCCCAAAAACAAAGAAAATGTCGAGGAGGGTAACAGAGAAAAGAAGAAGGTGAAGTTCCCTTGCAAGCTTTGCAAACAGGACCACTTCACTCACCATTTTCCTCTAATCAAAGAAGCCCAGAAGCTGCTTCAAGAAAAGAAACCTGTCGTCCTTAAAGATCCATTTCCAAAAGGGCAAGGATCAACTTCTGGCACCTCCAATGCTGGGGGCACCACCCATGCTTCAGTTGATCAAACTTTCATTAATATGGTTAACTCAGACTCTCTTTTACAAACACGAGCGAGAAATTATACTCCGGATCCGTAGAATAAGGATAAAGAGGTTCCTGAATCTTCCACTCCTCTCCACATGACCGTGGACCCACTGCCCAATATCCCGAAAGGTGTCTTGAAACCAGTTTCGCACAATCCCAACGCATGGGTTTCCACCAACTACAATGTGGTTGAAGATCTATCCCAGACCCCTTGTGCTATGTCCACCTTAGAAGTCTTGCAAAGTTGTCCATTACAACGAAATGCACTTCTGGCAGCGATTGGAAGTATGGAGTCATCCAACATGACTGTGCGTTTTGATATGTCTGATATCAAATATCGGTTTTCGTACCACGTTTCCCTTCAGATAGAAGTAGTTCATGGTCCTATGACCATTGGACGAGCTGTCGTAGATGAGGCTGCGTTTACGTGCGTAATGTCGATTTCTTGTTGGAAAGCCTTGGGTTCTCCCGAGTTATCCCCCTTTAACACACTACTTACTGCATTTGATGGAAGAACCTTCCATCCACACAGAGTCTTGCCATCATTTGACATCACATTGGTTGGTAAGACAGTTGCTATAGAGATTGAAGTTCTGGACGCTCCGCTTGATTACAATATGTTGTTGGGCAGGAGCTGGACATATGCCATGCGAGCTATTGCATCGGCAGTTTTTCGAGTTGTTATGTTCCCTCATGAAGGTAAGATCGTCACGGTCGATCATCTTTCGTTCTTTCGGTGAAACAACCAAACTTCATCGGAATCCACAGTTCCTTTAGTTGATTACTCTGCCCCAGTAAGCGTGAGTTTAGGAGCATGGCTTTACGGGTCATTAATAGGCACTTTTGACCTACCCTCTCCCGTTCTTTTTATGCGTTCTAATGAAGGTACATCTACTGAAACTTTCACGATTGGTTTAAGGACCGATCCGTGGATCCTTCCTACTGTATCAGAACCATCAGTGCCCTTATCCGTTGTAGAAGTAGCATACATGGAAGCACAGCATGTTGCAACGGAACATATCGTGACTCTGCCAGTCTCTCCTAAGTCAGATATAGACTATGCTCCTGCACGGTCAACGGACTCTACCCTCTCTCGTAATAGTTTAGGCCCGGTTTTGCCTTTAGATGAAACATTTTTTGAAGCTATGATAGGCCTGAGACGCCCTTGGGAACATTTACACCCCAGGACCTATTTATTTCCTATTCTAAACCTGATAGAGAGAGGTGAGTTCCCTTCAAGACCTAGTGAGAATGTTGATTGGTCCTCTTTCCTTTCCACTTCACAAGTTGTTTTTTCCAAAGGGAATAGGACGAGTACAATGAGAACCATCCCCATCAACATTCTCACTGAACTTGGGGTCACATAACATATCTTTATTGGAGCAGACTGTTATCTTGATGAGATCATTCCGTACACCAATCTGTTTAATGATTTCCGTGACATCTTTGCCTGATCTCATGAGGATATTCTAGGCAACGACCCTAATTGAAGGAGTTCCGAGCAATCTTCCACCTTTCCTTAGAGCTCATTAAAAACAGTAAGGAGGCTATGAGCATTCTTCCATCTCTCCTTTGAGCTCGTTAAAAATAGTAAGGAGGTCATGAGTTTACTTTTTCGGGCTCGTTAAAACTTTATGAAAAAGATCTTTATAGAGTTCTTTCACGCTCTTGTTACACTCTTTAAATATGACAAGATTTCCGAGTATAGTTGTCATTTCAGACTCGTTAAATGATTTGAAGCGACATCTGCTTAAGTATAAGTTTAACCGTTTTCCGGACTTTTGTGAATTACTTACGAAAAATGAATACTCTAGTCATCCGTGGCTAGAAGAGTTCTTCTTCCATTGTTTTACACTTTTTCGAGGGAGGATACTAACTTTATGAAAAATGACCTTTTGGATCCTTCTTGAGGGTTTTTAGGCTCTCAAAACATGAAAACACCAAGCAATCACTCACCTACTTAGGCTCGATGTGAAATCCACGAGAGGGTAAATAGAGGATTGTTTAAGTTTTTCAGACTCTATAAATAGGAAAACACTAGCGAGCATTAACCTACTTGGGATCGATATTAAAATCCACGAGCAGGTGTATGGAGTTATTGTTTAAGTTTTTTAGAATCCTTAAAATTGAAAACACCGACGAGTAAGAACAGATCTTGACTCGATATTAAAATCCAGAGATCAGTATTATAGAGTATTCTTCTATCTCTTCTTCGAACTCTGTAAACAATGAAGAAGGTCCTGAGTCTTCCTCCCATGGGCTCATTAAACTCTTTACATGGTTGGATCTATTGAGTTTTCATTCTTTCTTGGACTCATTAAAACAACAAGAAAGGTATACTTTTATCTAAAAAGAATAAGGGATAAGAAGGGTATATCACATCTTGTAGTTTCAAAGGCAGTTCAGTCAGTCCTATCCTTGAACACATCACCTATTTGAGTCTATCATTTCAGTTGGGTTTAGTTTTTGACCTTAGGGTGAACCTAATCTCCGAGTTGTTTACTCCCCCGGTTGGTTATCCTTCCAACCATATGGAGGGTCTACTAAT
This sequence comes from Larix kaempferi, assembly GCA_027924585.1. Lineage (NCBI taxonomy): Eukaryota > Viridiplantae > Streptophyta > Pinopsida > Pinales > Pinaceae > Larix > Larix kaempferi. Next base: position 1,724,490 of record BSBM01001121.1, read on the forward strand.
GTCTCCTACATTGCAGGCTTATATCACTTTCCCATCATGTTGAAAACTGCCTAAGTCACTTTGTGTCGTGCTTACTATTTAAGGATACAACCTGTGTCGGCCATTTTGCAATTTATCTTGAGCTCATGTGTTGGCCTTCCTAGTGTCAGTTTTGTTACTTGTTCTACTCCACTTTAGCTCATACCTTTGAGTGTTCCTCGTGTTGGATGATGGAGGATTCCTTAAGGCCTCCCTTTCAACGGACTTCTTCCCATCGACATCAACTCATTTTGCTCTAGGAATGAAGTCTAGAGTTTCGGTTAGTACCTTGGGGATTGTAGTCATCAGTGGCAGTTTCCCTCGTCGTTGAATAATGAAAATACATCAATGTCTTTTATTCGACGGGTTCCTCAGGTGTTCGACTTCAAGTCCTCTTATTCACAATTCTTGGATCGTACTAGGTACCTTGGGCCCCATTATCATTATAGATGAAAGCCCTCGCGTTTGTTAACGGTATACATCAATGACCGATAATCAAACGATACCCCCCATGTTCGACTTCAGCTCATTTATTCACATGGTTAGGGTTTGTACCTTGGGATGTTGATAGCATTACCTCATTATGTTATCACCCAAGCTGTGCAAGACTGAGCCTCACTCATTTTGGCTCTCCATGAGACATAGATCCAGTTTGTTGTTATGGCTATGATCTCTCACTTTGACATGGATCCATTCTTGTATTTCAGTGGCCATGCTATATATACATCTCCTAGTATGCCCTACTTTACCTCTTGCATAGTAGCGCACACCTTAAAAATTCTTGCAAACGCTGGTTGTAAAGCACTGAAGTTGCATATTGTGCGCTACTCTACTGTGAAATACTCGTGCACATCTTAAAATGTAATAAAAAATATATTAATTTGAGGAATTGGGATTAGTTGAAGTTGTTTTGCAACTTCCCCAACTTCCCAATCAAACTACCTCTCGATCCAAATTGCCTACCTTGTCCCATAAATACAAGGAGGATAGATGAGAGAGTGGAGGAGAAACTATGCATTAAGGGTTGTTAAGCTGGAGGAATTCCAAGTTAGTGTGAAGAGCAGGAGCCCAAGATCCGGTTGCACAAGCACTCTGAATGATCAGGTATACTTGTACTGATTATTTGCTTTTGATAATAAAGGTTGAAATGCCCTCCCGTCCCAATCAAATGTCTAATGGATTGCATATTTGTTTGGATTAAATGCTTGATTGTATTTGATGTCTAAATTGTATTTCAATTTCATCATTGTTATATCAGTCAAGATACGCTGAGGAAGGTATCTTTGCATTGCAGGTTCGTCAAACAGAAGATCAAGTGGAGGATCGATCGAAGGAGCAAGAGAAAGCTAGGATCAAACATTGTTAATAAGGTATTCCTTCAAGAACCTTGATCTCTTTCCTTTTGTAGAAGTCTATGCGATATGATTAATGTATTTACCTGTCACCCCAGAAGCTGGTAGTGTCCCTCTCCTCTCTATAGGGTAGAATTCCTGGACAACAATGTGTTCTTACCTTCCATAAATACAAATTTCATACATTGAAAGTGGATCTTTATCATAATGTTTCCCTTCATAAAATACATAGGGGATTGTAGTGTCCCATCTTGGATGGTCTAGTCTACGACACCTGTAGGGGTGTTTTAGATGGATTTATGTATGCAAAAGTTGTGCGTGGACCTATAAGTTGTAGACCTCGTTTGGGTCACGTGACCCGGTATATATATATATATATATATATATATATATATATTGAAGACGCATTTTGGATTATGCACATGTTATGTGGATATTTCTCCTTCTGCATATGACCGCTTGGTGCAAATCTTAGTTAACCTTGGATGATTGTAATATATGGACCCATGGATGATCCTTGCTATGTGGAATAAATAGTTGATCATGGTTTATTAATGATACATAAATGGTATGATTATACATACTTAACCTTATAATGAGCAAGATCTGGCAAGGGACTTGATTACCTTCCAACATGGATGCTCATATAAAAAATGATTGTGGATGCCATTTTTGTAGAATCAGAATGACTGTGGAAATCATATACACATTTGGGTAAAATGTAGTTAGGAATGACTGTGGAAGTCATTTCTTCATAACCAAAGTGACTGCGGAAGTCACACATACATCTGGTAAAATGTAATTATGTTCATTTCATTATGAATTTCATTTGATGCTTTTGATCTATGAGATTGTAATGTGTACAGGCCTTGGAGCAAGACCTTGCCAACGAACCATCGTATGGGTAAGGGCTCACATTTAGTACCTTGAGGGAAATGCGGAGTTTCAAATCCAAATAGATGAGAAGCCATGGAGGTTAGGGCGCAGAGTCCTAAACCCATGGAAGATCAAGACACAGAGTCTTGGATTTGTGATCAGCTACAAGGGAACGAAGTCCTAGATAGAAGGAAAGGGTGTGGAGTCTTAATAATTCTAGGGGTGTTATTCTTTTAGCTCTGGAGGAACTCCGCATGTTTTTCTTGTATGTGGAAGTGACCATACTTTTAAATTACCTACGCACTTGAATTTTATAAAGTTGTAATAAAGTGGCTCTTTAATAAAGTGACTTTTACGTAATGTTCCTAGCTTATTTTTTTAAAGTGACTTTATGAGATAAAAGTGCACTTATTTCATGAAGTGAAATTACTTTATTAAAATTGTAACTGATTCATTTTGGAGGGAATGAATGTTGTCCCTTGATCTTTTAATGACAAGATTAGAGATTGTATGTCGGATGTAGGGATGGGGAAGGTGAAAAGTTATTTTACCATTATAATAACATGCCTAAGGTAGTGTGCAAGACAAAGCTTTCAAGAGTGAGCATTTTGGAGAAATTTCTAAGTTTTGGAGAAGGGAGGCAAGTTTCTCAAGAAGTGGGATCGATTCCCAAGAGAGGGGCACGATTCCCAAAGAAGCTCTACTACATTAATTGTTGAGGCCGTACTCTATTTTTTCTGGGCCATACCACCTTTGTTGGAACACAGATCAAGGAGGGTTTTCTACTGCACATATTTTGAGGGAGGTCGTGCAGCTGTACCGACATACTATGCATGAGTTTCGAGGCATTTATGGGCATGGTTTTCAAGAAGGGACTGCTGTTGTGGAGTCTGTACAGACCGTACTTGTGCATGGGCACGATTTCCAAGGTGATGCACAATTCTCGAGGTGTTGGTATAGATTGTTAATGCTGTTTAAATGCTATTGTAAACTCTTAATTTATGCCTGAGAATGCTTAATGAAAATGACTCCTAAATTGGTTTTCCCCTTGTGGGTTTTTCTAGGGTCTGCATTGACCAAAAATCACTGTGCATAAAATTTTCAAACTACTGTTATGTTATTTTTCCGCTGCTAGTAGTCTCGACATTTAGTGTTTCAAATTGTTGTTCATTATTTTAAGTGCATGTAATTTGTCATTTAATTTATGACTACCTAAGTATGAAATATGGGTTATGCTGAGTGTTTGGATAGCTTTTCTAAGCCCGTTTTTCATAAGGGGGTGTTCAATCCCTATTTCCCAACAAAAAATATGACTCTCAGACATGAAATAACCAGGTAAGTTAACCTAGGGTAAACCTTGAATTAATTTAAATTCATTTTTTTACCCACTTTGGATGGGCTTATGAGTATAATAATATTTTAATGGAAAGGTGAATTAATTAATTAAAGGAAAATGAATATTAGATAATATTGTTGGAGTGACACCTAAGCTAGGTGAATAATAAATGATTAAATAATTTCTAAAAATATAAATTTTTTAAAAGATGACACCTCATTAGAGTTGATGAATAATAGCTATTTTTGAAATTAATTAAATTACTAATTTTGCATGGGAGGGAGGTGTCACCCTGCCCAGAAGCTCTAAATAGACTCGGTACCCCCATGGGTGTAGGGGAAAAAAAGTTGGAGAGTAGGTAGATGTTGCCTAAATGACTCTAGATTAAACACTTTCCTAATTTTAATTGGTTGGTCAGTCTGGGAGTGGTAAGAGTAGGAAGAACATGAACTTCTTCCTGATATTACTTTGGAGTCCTCACTATCTTGGCGTCTTGGTACCGTGTGTGATCTCTTACATCTCGGGGATTCCAAGGAGAGAATTTCTCCTTGGATATGGCTGGGAGGAAAATCGGTTGGTCTAGTTGAGTTGGAAATCTTGGAACTATTGAAGAAGACCATTCAACCATGGAAAACTATTCTTGATTAGGGATAAATCTTGTTATTTTTATTGTTAAGTATTTATTATTTTATGAAGTTAAATTGTAGTTTAATTTTTAATTTTTATTTTAAAAAATTAAAAATAAAAATAAAATATTAATGTGGATTTCGAATGAGCATTGTGTTGGATTTTATGAATTAACGGATGTCATTCGAGGTGGGAGTGTTTGGAAGCTAAATCAGATCTGGAAAGTCTAAATCGGTATAATTTTGGTAAATTTTGGCTATGTTGTCATTGAATTCACAAAGTTAAATTTAGGGATAAATTTAGCTTGACATTTTTTAAAACTATTTCATGATTTTTATTGGTATGAAGCTATCATAGAAATTAGTTTTGTCACAATGAAAAAAATGAGATTTATATTTAGAATTATATAACAGACAATAGTATGGAATAACCATTGTTGTATCTTGTCACCAATGTGGTTTTCGTTTGGATTAAAGAAGATGAACCAACAATGTTAAAGAGGAAGATTTATGCAGGTGCATACGCAAAGTCAAAGGTAATGATACCCTAAATTAATTCTCCTCTCATTCTTCTAAAAACAAATCTCCTCGTTATTTCTATAGCTCTCCATTGCAAGAAACAAGAACAATGTTGGCATTATGGAAAAACTTTTACAATTGCAACCTTGTATATTTTTATGAATTTAGATTGTTTGAAGGTGAATTCAATCCCATGTTTGTAATGGTTAAATGATGCATGAACAGTATTTGTTGAAATGCATGATTGAGTGTTTGAGAAAGTAAGAGTAAAACTGATTAACAAACACAAGTTTAATTGTGAACTCAGTTCCATGTATAGTTCATGAGATAGACCGAGGAAGGCATCAGTGGATTCATAATTTAATTGTAGTAAATTATGGAATTTGTTTTTCTTTGTGCATGACTATGGATTGAGGTTGTTGGTCATGTGTTTGATTAAATGTATGAGTGGGTAATTAGTTCTATGAAATTAATAAATTCTTCAATTCATTGAATGTTGATGAAATTGTGTGAGGATAGGCATGATTGAATGGTTATTGGATAATAGAGTAGTTATGGGTTATGCTTCTACCTATATGGTTGTTGGTGGAAATTGTCATGCCAAGTGTTTGATAAAATCTATAAAATATTTTTTATGAAGTGTTGGCTTGAGTTTTTGGAAAAATGCATCTACAACTCTTTCCTTTCCAAATTAGGAAAACATAGGGGGGAATCTATGTCTCTTGGACTTGGAACCCCTGATCTAATTCTAGAAAAAAGGTCCCCATAGAGCGGTTTTGTGATTTGTGCGCTTTTGGAAAAGTGTTGTTAACCCTTTAGGGGGGCTGGGGTTTTCTACCTAGAATCTTTGATGATTTTTCCTAAAAATTAGATGAATACTTGAACCATAGGCGTTGTAGACTACTGTGTGTAGATTAATGGTATAAATGTGTGCATGGAAACTGCTTTTTAAAATGCCTCAGTGGCTGTAGATTACATGGCTACAAATTGTTTGTCAAAATGACTCAATGGATGTAGCCTACATGGCTGTAAATTGTTTACCAAAATTAATGTTCAATGGTTGAAGCTATTTATAAGTGTTTGTAACCATTGTTCCAACATGCACAACGAAACATATTGTGAATTGCATGTGAATTCAAATGGTCATAGTGATGAGTGTTTCATGTGTATTACTTTTCTTCTCTCTTTTCATTAAAAATCAGATTATGAGTTGTCAATTAAGTTTTTGAATAATTGTCTCAATGAAGATATTTTGTCTTTATAGTTATGAGTTGGGAGGTTCCTATTAGTGTACCCTTTATTATTCATTGATTCATGCTTATTAATGAAGTAAATCATAACGGTTATTTATGGTTTGTAATTTGAGTAAAATTGATAACAGGATGCTAAGAGTGAGCATTGACCAAATATTTCAAGAATAGTTCAATAAAGGGATATTGGAATTTGTTTGATCTTAAATTTAGAATTTATTTTACCATACAAAAATATTTCAGCTATACGTGAAATAAATTAGTGGACATAATATGTCTTAAGGATTAGGCTTTAAATAGTGGTTCCAAGTGTCTGACAAGATATTTAAAAGCTAAATGCATGAATTGAATTAACCAAATGGTGTTCAAAATGGATTGAGTCTTCTAATCATAGTATTGTAATGATCTCTAAGTCTTGTATGAGTATGACATCATATTGTAGTTGAGTTTAGTCTTTAATTATTTTATTCCTATTTGAATTAGCTTCTTAAGTTTTTATAGTTTGTAAGGTGAGACCTTAGAAAACAAAGAAAAAAAACGTTCCTATTTGGATCTTAATGTCAAATGGGACCTTTACCTTTGTATGTTTTGATGGTTGGGTAAGGTGGGACCTTACATATGGTATCAGAGCAGGTTCCAACACTAGGACCTAGGGCTTGCTTACTAATGTCTCTTTCTATTTTTTAGGTCAATGATGATATTGCTTGAGATTAATCATATTGGTTAAGACGTATATGTTGCTTCTATGTCTTCCCATTAGTTTGTCCCTACACATTTGTCTTTCATGAACTTACTTTTGTTGTTGGTTATTGCATTTTCTATTGACTGTGCACATGGAGGTATACTGGTTGAGTTGAATGCAACCATGCCGAATAAGTGTTTGAGTTGATCATATGATCCTTGATGTAGTAGAGTCACCAAGGAGTCATTGGTACTTATCCCTTCCCTTGCTATAGTTTGGGTTTTTTAAGGACACCTTGATTGGGTTTAGCAAGGTATATTGCCAATATAGAAAAAGTAATTATCCTTGCAACAATATTGATTTTTTACTTGTATTCTCTTATATTGGGTTCAGACTAACAAGGTGTTTGTCATTGAGACATTTTATGAAGAATTCATGCAGCATGCCAAAAAGCTATCTATAGCTTGTGAGACATGAAAGGTAGTTTAAAATATGGTTTTGGTGATATTTTTTTAACCATAATAACTTGAATCAATTGTTGGGTGCATGTAATCTATTTGTACTAAAAGTTGAGATTGCGTGTGAATCTAAGCATTGGTAGTGAGAATGCATTTGCATTGGGAAGGAAATTTTTCTCTAGACATATTTTATTAGGTAAATCTTTGTTAATTTCAATTTTGAGTAATTCTTCTAATCATGTGAGTTTTTTACTAATTGGCACCTAGAAAGGGATTAATTCTCACTTTCCTTGACCAAGAACACACAGAGGCTAGTGTGGTATGAATCTTTACTCCCAATTTCCAAATTCAATGGTAGATTCTTGTAATTGCATTTTTCCAAATGCAAATTGAATAATAATTGTGGTCTTGTTTGCATTTGGCAAAGAGAAGAACAAGGTCATTTAAGCATTTGTTAAAGTTATTCAAATAAGAACACATCAATTGGAATTGGTTTAAATGGATATGGATAATTGCATAATAACATTTAGTTGGACCCCAATGCTGTTGTGTAAGAGCTGGTTTTAATGATTATAAATTGTGGGATGAAATTATTGTTTACAAAATTATTTGATGGTATCCTAATGTTTGTATTAATGGTTTTAAATTCTGGGTGGAACTCTTCTTTCATTCTTATGATCTTTACTTATATCCTTCAGCAACCAATAATAAATCATAGAAGCAAAATTAAATTTGTTTGGGCTTTCTATATAATGGTTAAATAGAATTTTCCATTATTTTCATGGATTGATGCCATGTGTTTAAACAAATTTCTCAACCAACCAATTATTGTTTAATGGGTATTCAATTCATAATGGGGGGTGAATGGAAATGTTATTAATGATTAAATACACTCTCTCCTGAATTCAGAATTTTTTTTTTTCTGCCATGTGTATGTGGAAAGTCTTCCACTAAGATTGTTTCCAATTGACTTCATAGATTCCAAGTATTTATTGATTTAATTTTAGTGCTAACCAAGGAGGAATGTATGTTTCAGGCGGCTCATAATGTGTTTTACATATTGCCTCTACTGCAATATAGGCAAAGGTAAATTGCATTCCATTGAAAAAGACATTTTCCCATCTCAAAAAACATGAAAATCTCATCTACATTTACTATAAATGATGATGATAGCTTGGGAAAGTTATCGGGCATTAATAAAAATGAAAATGCACCATCAATGAAAATAAGAGAGTTCTAGAAAGTGTAGAGGGAGGCCATGAAAATGGTCAGTAAAACTCAAAATGGAAAACCTTTTCTTAAAATCGAAATGAAGAAAATAAATTTGAAGACAATGTTGTAAAATCATGAACTTAGTTTTGGAAATAAAGTGCCTATCCATGGATCTCTTTGTCTTACATCTTTGTTTGAAGACACTTCGTCTATGCAGACAAGGACTAATCTCTCTAGTCTAAATGATGTATATCTAGAACAAAACACAACATAACATATAAAATTTCCTAGATCACCCAAATTACAAAAAGTGTAGAGGAATTACTTACCTCACAACTATGATGGACTCTGCTCGTTTGATGTAGTCTTCGATCTTCAGCTACAAAACAAATACAACAAACAAGTAGGATCACAATGATAATAATATGCAATATTGATTAATCTAAACATGTGGTCAAGGAAACAAGTTCTAAAGATTCAACATGGGAAATATTTATGGAAAGAGTATATATTACTGCATCAAAGAAAGAATAAAGGGAGAGATTACAATCATGCCTTGACATCGCAACTTCTTCAAACAAGCCTTCTGCCTCAAAGATCCAACCTTGTTTCTAGTATATAAGGGACACTTAGTTCTAAGATAATTTCAGTAGCATTTGGATGCTCTCACTTCTCCCCCCCATTCCATGAAGGTGAGCTTGCATTTATAGGTGAAAGAGGATAGAGAGAGTTGAGGATTCTATGGATAAGGTTAGGGGATCATCCCAAAGGGATAGGGGTTTGAATGCCACCTATGCAGATTTATAGGGATAAGCCTCCACGAGAGATTAATTCTAGAAGACTCTTGAAACATCTCCTTTTTGCCTTTTAATCAACAGTGACACACCCTGTTAAAGGGAAACCTTCATCACTTAGGGGTGACGCATGTTGTATGAAGGAAACGAGAGTTAGTGGCATAACTTGTCAATGTGCAGAGTGTGTCATCAAGGCTCTAACGCATGTTGTAAGCCTACAGAGTGTGTCAGTGCTCCAAAGTTAGGAAATAGGAAGGAAAAAAAACCTCTTCTAAGATCATTTGGCACTTGACACTTTAGGGATTGTGGTTAATACAGAGACACACACCTCATTACCCAAGTGATGACGAGATTTTGGTGTAACAGATTGACCCCCATAGTATGAATCTAGAGGAATAGGATAGGTGAAATACTTTGACAAATGGAAATTGAGGCAAAAAACCGTCTATTGAAATGCTAAACAAGGACTTTATAGGACAATATATATGTTTTAAATGACTCATCACATGGCTGCCGACCAATACATTGCAGATCCATGTTAGTACTGACTGACTGAACACAATCATGGTTACTAATATACAAGCGTAGATCCATGATGAGATAATTACATAGCCACGAACAATACAAAAGTGGATCCATGTGATATGACTCAAAAAATATTCATCACAACCTCGTTAAGATACATAAAAAAAGTATCCCAGGGTCTTTATCCTGAACCCAAAATGATATGAATCTAATGGTTATTACATACTACTGTCAGAGGTATAATTCTAAATATAAATCTCAATTTGTGTTTCATTGTGACAAAAATAATCAAATGACAACATAACCATAATTTACTAAAACTATACATATTTAGACTTTACATATTGGATTTATTTTCCTAACACTCTCACCTCGAATGAAATCCTTTAATTCATGAAATCCAACACAATGCTCATTCGAAATCCACATTAGTAGTTTATTTTTTATTTAAAAAAAAATAAAAAGTCAAATTTAAACTACAATTTAACTTCATAAAACAATGAATACTTAACAATAAAAATACCAAGATTTATACCTGATCAAGAATATTTTTCCATGGATAAATGGTCTTCTTCAATAGCTCCAATCTTTCCAACTCAATTGGACCAACCCGTTTTCCTCCCAGCCATATCTAGGGAGAAATTCTCTCCCTGGAACCCCCGAGCTATAAGAGCTCACACACGGTACCAAGATGCCAATATAGTGAGGACTTCAAGGTAATATCAGGAAGAATTTCATTTTCTTCCTACTCTTACCACTCCCAAAATGACCAACCAATTAAAATTAGCCAAGTGTTTAATCCCGAGTCATTCAAGCAACATCTGGATACTCTCCTCCTTTTCCCCCCCTAAACCCGTGGGGGTACCATCTATTTATAGCTTATGGGTGGGGTGACACCTCCCCCCCATGAAAAATTATTCATTTAATTAATTTCAAAAATAGTTATTATTAATCACCTCTAATGAGGTGTCATCTTTTAAAATTTTATATTTTTTTAAAATTATTCACCCAGCTTAGGTCTCACTCCAAAAATAATATCTAATATTCATTTTCCTTTAATTAATTAATTCACCTTTTCCATTAAAAAATTATTATACTCATAATCCCATCCAAAGTGGGTAAAAAAATGAATTTAAATTAATTCAAGGTTTACCCTACGTTAGCTTACCTGGTTATTTCATGTCCGAGAGTGGTATTTTCTATTGGGGAATAGGGATTCCACACCCGTATTGTGTGCCCCCCATAATTATTAGGAATCCACGCCCTTACCTTGTATCTAGGACTATGCGCCCTTGTAGATTTAGCACTCCATGCCCTGATCACATATCAAAGACTCCATGTCTTGATCTTCCATGGGTTTAGGAATTTGTGCCCTAACCTCCATGGCTTCTCATCTATTTGGATTCAAAACTCTGCATTTCCCTCAAGGTACTAAATGTGATATCTAACCCATCTAATGGTCTCTTGGCAAGAACTTTTTCCAAGGCATGCACACATTACAATCGCATAGATCAAAAGCATCAAATGAAATTCATAATGAAATGAACATACTTACATTTTACCAGATGTATGTGTGACTTCCACAGTCACTTTGGTTATTAATAAATGACTTCCATAGTCATTCCTAACCACATTTTAGCCAAATGTGTATATGATTTCCACAGACATTCTGATTCTACAGAAATGGCATCCACAATCATTTCTGATTTGAGCATCCATGTTGGAAGGTAATCAAGTCCCCTACTGAATCCTGCTCATTACAAGGTTAAGTAGGCATAATCATACCATATATGTATCATTAATAAAACCATGATCAACTATCTATTCCACATAGCAAAGATCATCCATGGGTCCATATATTACAATCATAGAAGGTTAACCAATATTTTCAACAAGTGAGCAATCATATGCAGAAGGAGAAACATCCACATAACATGTGCATAATCCAAAATACGTCTGTGACCCAAACGAGGTCTACAACATATAATTCCACACACAATTTTTTCAAACATAATCTATACACAAATCCATCAAAACTCACCCCTCCGAGTGTCATAGACTAGACCATCCAATATGGGACACTACATACTCCCCCTCTTGGATTAAACTTGGCCCGAAGTTTCATATATCAAAAGATAAATAGTTATTTTATTGTTTCATGTAATGATAAGGACTCAATCTCAGACATCCAACAATGTCAAGTAGGTTATTCAATTGGCTCCATGCCATTGCTTTAGGTCCTAACATTTTAATTATTCGAAACAATTGATCACTACAAGGCAATATCCTTGTCATAATTTCATACCATTCATCTAGATCCCTTGCATTTATACTCATGCCAAATTTGCTAGTTTACCACACAATTTACTACATCAAACCTTGATGGGTATGTGTGTGTAACAATAGTATACTTTCACTTTATCCTTATAAGATTATAAGGAGGATCTAATAACATCCTTGTTTGTTGTTCCATCATATCATTTAACTTTTTATAGTTAGGCTTATAAACGATCAATATATACATGCACTCTATGTAGATACATGCCTTATGAACAATCCACTTATGCATTTCTTACATGATCTAAGAACCATTCTTAATCACTAATTCATAGCATCCATGTCAATTTCAACAATGAAACAAAGTTTAAACCTTTCCTCAGTTGTATGATATCAATTCAATGAACCATATGTCACCAATACTTATAGCTACTACTATTAGCAATTAATGAAATATGAAAGTAATAGCCACTTGCAATAATAGATCACTAAATCAACAAATTGAACCAATCTTTCTAAAGATCTTTCTCAAGATGTATCATAATCAATCCACACAAGATGCTAATGTAAGATCATTCATAGACCAAGGATGAGTATAATAAAGAATAACTAAGTAACGGTCCTTGTAAACTTATAAATAACCCAAAGTGATATTATTGCAAATGAACAAAGTCTTAGATCATTAACAATTTATAGTGACTAAATTGTTAGGCATTCAAAGACTAATATCAAATGTATATTAAAATTTCCACTTGTGGTCACTTCCTAATCATGGATAAATAACTCAACACCATATTCCATGTTAGGCTAGCACGAATACATCATTAATCAAATTTACCAAAGTCTTAATTTGAATAGCCTGACAAGTTAAAAGGAGATGCAAGTTGGCTACAAGGAAATCCAATTCAAGTCACTAACCATCAAAATTCCTTCAACAATCACAAGGTATCAATCGATAATGGAAAATGGATACGCTTAGCTTGTGAAGATTTTTGTCAAGCATAATTATTTTGGAAACCAACCAAATTATGCCAACTTAATATGTTTAATAGGGTTACCAGAAACATACTCTTTAATAGTTCATCAAGCCCTTTAAGGTTTAAACTATAGCCACATGATATAATGGTGACTCATACACCCGGGCTTTGCAATCAAACATTCATGGTGATCAAATGAATTCAATGCTCACATATATATGACACTAAGGATATAATTTCCCATTCATATAATGTGTATGGATGAAAGGTGAAAAGCTAAGAATTCTATATATTCATCCATGACATGGATACTTTATTAGCCGTAGTTCATAAAGTAGCTAACCACAACATGATTTTATTTGGCATTGGTATTAATGAAAATGACTACATTGAAAGATGATTAACTAACCAACAAAACTTCTTAATAAGTTGTACTCTCAGCCACTTCCCTAAATTGTAGCGAGAGGTGCAATAGACACTTGACCAAATCTAACATGCATATACCAATGATTTATTTAAGTGGCCATTTAAACCATAAGCCCACAATGAGGTGTGTGTCTCTAGATTAACCACAATCCCTAAAGTCTCAAGTACCAAATGACCTGAGAAGAGGTTTTTTCCTTCCTATTTCCTAACTTTGAAGCACTAACGCACTCTGCAGAATTACAACATGTGTCAGAGCCTTGATGACGCACTCTGGACATTGACAAGGTATGTCATTGACTCCTATTGCATTCATACAACATGCGTCACCCTTCAGTGATGCATGTTTCCCTTTGACAAGGTGCGTCACTATTGATTAAAAGGAAAAAAACAGAAGTTCGAGAGTCTTCTAGAATGAAGCTCTCGTGGAGGCTTATTCCTATAAATATGCATAGGTGGCAGTAAAAACCCTATCCCTTTGGGATGATCCCCTAAACTTCTCCATATAATACGCAACTCTTTCTATCCTCTTTGGACTATAAATGCAAGCTCACCTTCATGGAATGGGGGGGGGAGAAGTGAGAGCATCCAAATGCTTCTGAAATTATCTTAGAACTAAGTGGTCCTTTTCTATTATAAATAAAGTTGGATATTTGAGGGAAAAGGCTTGTTGGAAGAAGTTGCGACGTCAAGGCACGATTGTAATATCTCCCTTTGTTCTTGCTTTGATGCAGTAATATATACTCTTTCCATAAAGATTGTCCGTGCTGAATATTTAGAACTTGTTTCCTTGACCACATGTTTAGATTAATCAATATTGTATATTATTATCATTTCACTCCTACTTGTTTGTTGTATGTTGTTTTGTAGCTGAAAATCGAAGACTACATCAAACAAACAGACACCATCATAGTTGTGAGGTAAGTAATTCCTCTACACTCTTTGCAATTTGATTGATCTAGGAAAGTTTATATGTTCTGTTGTGTTTTTTGGTAGATCTACATCATTTAGATTAGAGAGCTTCGTCCTTGTTTGCATAGACGAAGTGTATTCAAAACAAATTGGTGACTCCACTAGGGAGAGTCCATGATATTTGAAGTCTTTGATTTCTGATTCTCATTTCCTTATAAATCCTCTTAGATCTAATTGATTTTCCTTGTTTCTTTTGGATCCACTCTTTTCTGAGTTACTGGGTAATCCAGTCTCATTCTAGGTTCTTTAGTTCGTCTAATTACTTGGTTTAATTTAAGGATCTTTACCTTTTTCAATTATTAATTTTGTGTGCCGCACCTGGTTTGTGTTTTCCCTGTGTCACTGGTTCACTGACACACTCTGTTTGTGGTCAACTGCATCACCGGCGCACTCTGTCAGTGTACAAGAAGCGTCATCGATGCACTTTCTCTGTAGGAAACCTGTGTCACTAAGAAACTAACGCTCTGGTGTGTATTAGCAGACTGCATCACCCTCCAAAATTTTGCATTAAGGTAAAAAAATCCCTAGTTGAAAGTTGGATCAGGTGTTTCATCTGAGATTTGTCATCTGTTTGTGTCAATATCAGTTCAAACATGTCATTTACCTCTTCTCCTTGCATTTTTTTAAATATTTAAAGCTCTCCTTAGTTTCTTGTTGAGTCCTAAGTAGTCAAGTAATTGCATCTCTTGTATTGGGTGATTCTGATCCCTCATAGGAGCGGCTTGTCTTGTGACTCTTAGAATACTGTGGTCTGCTTTGCTTTAGGGTTCTGATTTCTTTCAAACTGTGTTGTCGTGAGAAAATTTTCTTGTGTGAATTTGGATTGGATAGTTGCAAGTCTTGAAGTTGGATGCTTGGGTGATTGCTTTTCTTGTTTTCGAAAGTTGTAGAACTTCTCGATCTTTAGTGTGTTGTGATTTGAAACAAAGTGAGCAGAGTTATATTTGAATTTGTTTGAAAGTAGTGTTAAAAGGAATTGTGTTTTGATTCTCTTCATTTTGTAGGTATATTTATTTGATTTGTTGAGAAGTTCATAAGTTATACCCTTTGGGTCTTGGATAATTGTTTGAAAAAACTTGAAAAAGCTAGAAATTATTCATGTTTTCTTCCTTTTGATCTTTAAAAATTCTTTGAAAAAGAGAAGAATTCTTAGATTGAATCATAAAGTTTGCATTTTCAAGCATTTTTTGACAATTAGTGCATGTTCCAAATATCTTTGAAATCACCCTTTAACTAATTTGCTTCTTTGTTTGAAAGTGAGGTGTTTTTCAAATTAAAAGACACCATTGTTCTTTTATTTTCGATTTGCATTGTCAAATCTCTTTTGGAAAAAACAAAAAAAAATTGTTTCTTTGGTGTTATTTTTGGATGTCTTGGGATTGATCGGAAGAATGTCTTTTCATCTTTTGGTTTGCTTAAGAAGGAAAGTGAAAGAATAGTGTTGCATCTCAGGAAAGATTTTGTTTGTCTTAGCAAAAGAAGAAATATCTCTCTCCTTCCCATACATAGATCTCATCGAAAGAAAACTTTGCATCTCATTTATTTTTCGTGCATGATATTGGGATGTGTCCACACTTCATTATTCCACTTAACCGTCTAAGATAAAATCAAGCGCTATTCTAAGCTAAAATATTTAGAAATTTGAGTGATAGGTTAGAGACATGTTCCAACGTTTTAAAGCATAGGAGCTATCATTTTGTTCCCGCACTGCATCCTGGGGCTTGTAGTTCTTCCACATACTAGTTGGTATATCAAACGGACTTTCACATACTTAACCTTATATAGAAAGGTTCTTCGCGTACTTGACGGTATATAGGAAGGCTCCCGTCGAACAATTGTGCATTAGATAACAATACTATAGATTGGAGATCCCACATACCTTGCATATATCAGGAGACCCCACTAGGATCCTGAAACCATCCGAGTCAACCATTGGTCTTCTTGACGTTACAATACACCGAGAACAACACTTTGGGAGCTACTACGCACGTACTGTTAGGTAGTCGGGTAATACGGTCAGGGGTATTGCCCTAATCTTTCCTAGTTAGTGCTTTGAAATATTGGGCCGAGTATTACTATGGTATATCATGAGTTGCGATGACTTGACGCTCTTGTGAGGATCCAGCTTTTCATGCTACCTATTACAAAAGTTTGCTTCTGACCTTTAGCTTGAGTAGGACTTGAAGTGTTTCTTTTGATTAGAAGACATTTAGGGAGAGATTTTCATTATACACTCTGGCTTAGCAAACTTTAAGGAGTTCTCACATAATACATAATTTTCCACTAGAATATCCCCTCACTGGGGAGGGAAGCATAGGGGAAGATATGGACCAACCCACTACATTTGGTTCACACGAAGAAGGAATTCTAGTTACTGCATAATGAGGGAATTATTATCCTCTTGTAAATCCACCTATCATTGATCCTATGAGACCATTAGAACAACCTTCTTTGCATGACACATATTTTCACCATTCACTTGAAGGATGCCCTGGAGCCGTCTATTGGATATTTACTCGACCTCCAGATGACCCGACATCGACTGCTTTCAGTCCAAAGGCTTCATTTTTTGGAACCTCCTTAGGGTAAGTTATTTCTGATTTCGGTACACCATCGACCGTGGAGACACCTCCACCTTCACATCCTACCAGATTCATCTCGAACGAAGAATTTTTTGGACCACTTCAAGATATTGTATCTCACTTACGGATACTTGGAGAACATGTAAGGCGTCAGAGTTTTCCTTTACCTTCAACTTCGGAAGTAGTAAATCTCGAATACCATTATCTGATTTATTCTTTTATTCTTTCTTCACCAAGAATTTATGTGCCCAACATGACCTCCTACAAACCAAGACAACCATATTTCCACCTGTATCGTATTAAAATCAATTGGTCAGTTATAGACCTCATTTGACCTCAATGACTGGGGGGGAAACTTCAACCAATGTTAACTTTGTAATTGGAACACAATATTCAAGGAATAGTATAATTGGAGGCTAACCTCTAGTTAGTGGTCAAAATTCTACCACGGGGCAACCTGTGGTCAGAGGTCAAAATATAAATACTGGGCAAACTTCAGTTGGTAGTCAAAACCTAACTAGGGGGAAACCTCTAGTTAGCGGATAAAATGTAACTGGAGGGAAACCTCTAGTCAGTGGACATAATGTAAATGGAGGGAAACCTCCATTTACTGCTTACAATATGACTAGAGGTCTGCCTCCATCCACAAGACAAACTTCATGGGGAAATCATACATGGGGCCCATCTACTTGGGGTTAGCTTGCATGGGATTACACATATCCAAGTAATCAAAATATGGCAATGAGTCAACTCCACCAAACTGCTCCCAGAAAAATTTATCCTGGAGTACCTTACCTTGGAAATGAAAACACCCCATGGGGACAATAGAAATTTCCACCGGCCGGACCCCCAGCCGGTAGTCCACCCCCATCCCATCACCACCTCCACCTCCACCACCTGTACCACCTACACCCCCACCATCTGGACAAACCCCCCATTCTGGAGGAAACCCCCATTCGGGAGGAAACCCACCATCGGGCCAACATCCTAACATGGGAGGACCTCCACCATATGGCCAACCCCTATGGGAGGACCACCACCATATATGGCTACACATTATTATCAATCAATTTATGGTCCTATTGGTACCCAAATGCCATATCAATATTATCAGTATCTGCATCCAAAATGATAGTTACCATTTATGGCTACATTAGATCTATCAGACCTGTCTCGTTTGACGAATGATCCCATTTAACATGTCATAAATTGGCCACCCATTCCTGTGAAGCTTCCATCAGACATACCCAAGTTTGACGACAAACCCAGTGAGGATCCCAAAAACCATGCAATGACATATCATTTGAGGTGTTCCTCGAACTCTTTAATGGATGATTCTATTCGTTTGAGGATATTTCAGAGAACCCTCACTAGCACGGCCTCCAAATGGTATATTGAATTACCACCACATTTTTTCGTGGACTTTCGATCCTTGGCTATGGAATTTCTTACGCATTTCCAATTACCAGTCCACTGCAAAACCAGTATGGATCTTTTAAACTCGCTCTAGCAATCTACCCTCACTCATATTTCCGATCGTATTCATGAATGGAGGAGAAGAATTCGACTAATTAAGGCTCCCATTATGGATCAATTATTGGCTGATTGGTGCACTAAATTACTATTACCTATCATAGCCAAAGATGTCTCTATGGGCGGGGCAGTTACAGAGGCATAAGCCATTGCACGTGCTCAGTACTTATACCTAGTCTACACTCAATTTGGCACTTTATATGACATAATTCCCAATGCCCCTCGCCCCACCCATGACCCAATGAAGCTAACTATGGGATCACATGTCGATGACATAATTGGTTCCGTTAAAACCCATCCTGCCATCCAATCGATCAAATCACAAAGCCATACTATTTCAAATCCAACTCCGTCACATGTTGGTAATAAAGCCAACCCTTCACCCAGTCTTGTTCCCACCATAGAGGTGAATTCAGTCCAATTTGATTCATCTCATAAATATAGTAGTAAGAAGAAAAATAAAGGTAAACCCAAAAAAATTCTAACCAACGGGGACAAAAAACCAATCAAGACACCACTGATGCCAAACCAAAACAGAAGGATAAATATCCATGTTTACTGTGTGGTGATGACCACTTCATGAAAGAATGTCCCCATCGTAAAGAAGTCCAAAAGTTCCTAAAAGGAAACCCTCAACCCACAGTTTTAACTGATCCCTTCCCAACACAACAACAACATATGGTTACACAACAACAAACTCCCTCGCAAGGAGAAACATCCATGACTGCTCATGTTCTTATGATGCGTAGTGAAACGGTTAATTTATCTACCAAGACACGTACGTACGATTATGTTCTAGAAAAAAGAACCTAATGGAGGTAATGCTGAAAAATACTCCACATCCATGTCCACTACCCATCCTACACAAGATCCTTTGACGATAGACAAAACTATATCAGATGCAACACTGCATCCACCTAAAAGCACAATTCGAAAGGCGATTTTCAACCCCAACACCTGGGACATTTAGAACTACACTATTGTGGAAGTTTTGGCCTAGGCACCATGCACTATGTCGAACGTTGAAGTCTTGCAAAACTATCCCAATCAACGTAAGACTTTGCTATCTGCTATTGGAGCAGTGGATCCAGAATCATCTAACATCATCATGTTTAGAATGGAATACTTTAAGCCAAGGATTTCCAATCAACTGGTGTTTCAAATCATCACCAACTTCACTGGGAAAAATATCCATCGTACCATTCTATACGAAGGAGCCTCCACTTCCATTATGTCCTTGTATTGTTGAAGAGCCATCGAATCTCTTGAATTAAACCGTTACCCTACCACTTTGAAAGTATTCGATGGATGTAGATTCCAACCACATGAGATTTTAAAATCCTTAGCTATTAAATTGGGAGGTAATACTGTTTCCATTAACGTGGAAGTGGTCGCAACACCCTTGGACTACAACTTATTACTTGGTCAAAATTGGTTTTACTCCATGACTGCGGTCGCATCCTCCATCTTCCGCATTGTGCAATTTCCCCATCAAGTGAAAACTGTCACTATTGACCAATTATATTTTTCTACACCTGACACCACAACTCATCCTGCGGATAATGTCCCTCTTCTAGGGAATTCTTTTCAAATATATGAGAGTGTGGGGGTAGGACTCCTTAAATACTCATCCCTGATGGGAGTCTTTCCAACACCTGATCCCCCATCATAATTTTCCATGGTGAACATGATCTTGTCCATGGACCCATATTCCTCCAACTCAGCTAACCCTTGGATTGTTCCCGATTCTATTGACGTTGATTCGATTGGAGATCAGATGCCTCTTAACCCAACTGAGCCTACTTATAATTCCATCCATTCAGCATCAGACTCACCTGATGACCATAAACTAGTGGCATCAGACCCATGTTCTCTTCCATCGTGGTTAAAATTGTCCTCACCATCATTGGATTATCTCTCTAGACATTTCGCTCCAATGAATCCATTATGGAGATTATGAGCTTGGATGAGCTTCCCTGGGAGGACCATCAACACCGATCATCCTCCCTCCCTCATTTAGAAACGATAGAGAATGATATTCAAACTATTATTTCACCATATGTCATTTCCAATCCTCAATCTCCTATTCTCACATAGGATACGATAACTGAGGGGAATTTGGGAAACATTACGCCTACCGCTACTATTGACATCTTGGTGAAACCTGGTGTCATGGAGCATATTCATATTGTACAAAATTGTTCTTATGAAGAAATCAAAACTTATACAGCCTTGTTTAAATAATTTCGTGACATATTCACATGGATCACATGGGATTGATCCTGCTATCGTTGTCCATGCGATCAAAACTTATCCCGACGAAAAACCTGTACGGAAAAAACTTCGTTCAATACACCCTCAAAAGACTACAACTATTAAAGTAGAAATTGAAAATCTATTGAAAGCTGGCTTCATTTATGCCATCCCCTTGATAGACTGGGTCTCTAACATCATTCCTGTTACAAAAAAACAAGGAACTATTAGAGTATGTGTTTATTACAGGGATTTAAATAAGGATTGTCCCAAGGACAATTACCCTACCCCATTCATTGACTAGATTATCGAAAACAGTGCCAGTAATGTCATATTTTAGTTCATGGTTGTCTTCTCCGGCTATTATCAGATCGAGATCCAACTAGCTGACCACCACAAGATGACTTTCATCTACCCATGGGGCACATTTTCCTATCACAAATTACCCTTTTGCCTAAAAAATGTTGGTGCCACATTCTAGTGGGCCATGTCATACACCTTTCATGACATTAAGGATTTCGTGGATCCCTACCTCGATGATTTGCCAGCTCATTCAAATCATCATGAGTTTCACATTGACCATTTGATGGTGTTTTTCCTTAGATTCCACCGCTATAATATCCGCATAAATCCTCACAATTACATATTCTGCGTTGAGTCCAGACGCCTTCTTGTGTTGATGTATATGTAACTTCGGAATGTATTTCATATATGTATATTGTACTCCTATAGAGATGTTATTATTCCTCTATATGGAAGTGGCATCATTTATATTGTAAGTGTCGTAACTTATACTTGATGGGTTATTAGACCACCTTGTTGGGGTTGGACCTGTATAAGTCATGTGGGTCGAAGGGTTATTAGACCACCCTATTGGGGGTCGGGCATGTGGGTCAAAGGGTTATTAGACCACCCTATTGGGTATCGTCCTAGTCAGCATTATGTTATGTGGTTAAGTTAAGGCCGACCTAGTAAAGGTTATTAGGCAAGTCAAGTCAAGTATAAATAGAGTCAGCAGTATGTTATGTGGTTAAGTTAAGGCCGACCTAGTAAAGGTTATCATTCTATTCTATCTCACACTCTTTGGAGAGTGGAGCACTTGTGGTGGAGGAGAAGCTACTGCTAGGAGATGTCTATCTCTTATGCTTGGGTTGTATCATTGCTCTATCTATCTCTGAGGAAGTTATTGGGGTTTTTCACCTTTATGGTTTTCCCCAAGTAAACTCTGTGTCTCTTGTGTGCTTGCATTATTGTGTCCATGATTGATATGCTGTACATGTTGTTCTCTCAGTTAAGATCCTAGATCAGATTGAAGTAAATTCTAAAAAATTAACATGGTATCAGAGCTAGCCCGAAAGAAGGCATGGTATGACATGTATGACACTCGTTGCACTTGCGATGCTTGGGATTGATATAGAAAAAACCAGTCATCGTAGAACTTTCGCTATAAATCCATTTTGGAAAATTTTTTGGATTTGAAACTTCTACAGGTCGAATATCAGATTCCCATGTACCTTGTGTCCAATGGACAACTTCTAATTCGTTGTACTTTGTGTTTTAGGATCTGTACAATATAGGGTTTCTACCTCTTCCAGATCTGAGTCATAAAAAAGTGACCTTGGAAAAAAAATCATAACTTGGGATAGGAAGCTCCAAATGAAATTTAGTAAAAAGTGATAGGTAGTGCACGGACTGTAATTTCTTAGGTAACTATTTCAGAGGCCAAAACTAAACCAGTGACACGTGGCATGCCATACAAGTTCGCTCTCCTGTTTTATCCCATAAAGAGGTCACGTTGCGACACTTCACATAACTCTCTCTCAGAGAATACATTTGAGGTCATACCTATGGGGTTGGAAAGATGACAAGTCGGGATATCACAAAAAGAATTTTTAGACCCTATGGATCGAAAAGTTTGGAGTTACACCAGAAACAATCAGGTACATATTTCTGTCAAAACATAATTATTTTTTTAGCACCTTCATTCATGGCTTCCAGAATTTAGGGTTTCGGAGAAAGTTGGAATTTTTTGTAATCGGAGACCACGGCTGAATTCTACTCATCAAAATCGAAATTTAGAGACCAAGATCAGAATTTTTGGTTGGTCAGAAGGTCGGGCTTGATTAGACCCTAGTTCGGGACTTTGATCAGAAAAGTGGAAAATTAGGGCTTCTGCAAAAATGGGAATTTTTGAAATCTGTGACCATGGCTGGAAGCTCCTCAGAAAAATAGAAGTTTAGAGCTTTGGGTCGAACCTTTTGATTGGGAAAAAGGGTGGGATTTATCAAACCCTAGTTTGGGGTCATGTCTAGTGAATCCGGAAGTTTCAAAGGCAAATTTGAGGGGTGAAACTTTGCAGTTTTCAAATTATGAGTATACCATCTTGATCAGCTCATCAAGGCGCATATTTACATCCTTTCAGAAGTTTGAAATTCAAAGTTTGAATTTTTAGGGTTTCTCTGACAAACCCTAATCCAGCTTCAGATCCAGTTCCTACAAATCAAGTGGATTGGGTTAATCCTAGAAGAGAATGGATTGGTCACCTGCATAAGTGAAGAAGTTCCTGTTTCAGAGGGAGATGAGGCTAAGGCCTTACATAAGAGGATTACAAGCAATCTCGACAGGTATGAACTCATCCAGGTATGTTTCGAGATTTGTTCATGATTAAGTTTATGGTATGTTTGTCTTCATGTTATTACGGTTAGTACAATCTTGATTAAATTTAGACTTGTCGTATCACCTTAATAAAATTATGAATGCATGATAGAAGATATTCATTGATTAGGGTGTTGACACTTATGATTGTACTAATGCATGATGTTGTTGTATGAGGTTTATGTTGTCCGCTAACATGAAAGGTACACAAAGAAAGACAAATCATGTTCTAGTTCAAGAACATATGATCATGATGACATGAGAACAAAGATTCATCCATTGTCATGAATCACTTAGAAAATCTATTTGCGAGGTATGTATAACTTGGTTCTATAATTGTTAACCTATGAGATATGCAGGTTACTAGCACAAGTCATTTAAAAGGAACAAGAAGACATCATGTGGGTATGTTAGACATAACTAGCTAACATGCTAATCCAGGTATGTTTTTCCTATATCAAGTTAGAATTCTACCTTATGTTAGGATCTCTTATATAAGTATACTTGGCATGATTGATTATGATTATTCATGAAGTTATAGGTTGAAGTAATCATGGGCTTAGGCATATTATGCTTCTTACTTTAATTGATGATATGACTAACCAAAAAAGTCCTATGGTCAAATAGGAATATGCATGAGTAAAACAATTGTGATATATTATCTGTGTATGAAATGATCATGACTATACATGTTTAAGATTATTGTGTTTTTGATAGGATTGAGATTATACTAATGAATGTATGATTGTGTGTGAGATCTCGAGGATAACACAATGATGATACTGGTAAGTATGAATAGTGATCCAGGATGGATGTAAGGTCAAGAACAGATAATCCAGGAGGCAAAGATCAAGAGGGAGCACACTCTAGGAAGCAAAGATCGATAGGGAGATCACTCCAGTAGTTTCTGCAAGGATGCAAATATTCAGAGGGAGCTGACCACTTCTCACTATCCACATCAGAATGGAGTTGCAGAAAGGAAGCAAAGACTGAGAGGAAGTCATCCCTACAACCAAACAAAGATATGTATTTCAATTGTCATTTCTTGCATATTTGTTTGTTTGTTTAATTAATATTGTTCAATGATATATATGCTTATGTTCCTAGACTTAGGGTGTGTATTATGAATATTAGAATAATTGCATGCATGTGATGGGTAAGTGGCCTATGGAAATGTACAACATTCCATTGCTACTTAGCTAGAATGAAACCTCTTTGCTGACATGTTGGGAGTTGTGCACACTCTTAACAATGTTTTGGTAGAGATTGGAAGGCATCTAGAAAGTTACAAGATATGGACAAATGTTGTATTGAAGCATTGGCTAAGATAATTGCATGATTGTATGACATATTTCTTTATGTGTAAGAATTTGTTCTGAAAAATATGAGATGTTTCTAATCGAGCAATTTAACTTGTTTTGTAGGAAAGATTGTATACCACCACCTACAAAAGGACTACAACATTTGTTTAGTAACAAAGTTATCTATTGATAATATTGAAGATATTGAAGTTCCCAGGATCTAGGAAGAATGCCATGATCGAGGAGTACCAGTTGATCATGAATATGTTTGGGATGCAGTACCAAGACCTGAAGGGAAGTATGTAATGACTTCCAAGTGGATCTACAAGATCAAGCATGTTGCATATGGTAGCATAGAAAAATACAAAGCGAGTGATGAAGTAGAAGATACACAAGATGGATTTCAAGACAGCTTTCTTGAATGGTATAGTCAAGGAAGAAGTATATGTGGAGCAACCACTTCGTTCTGAGACACATGACAAGGAGTCATATATGTGCAAAACTTGGTATGGTAGGATAGACAACTTTCTATCCAGTTTGGGCTTTACCAAGAGTAAAGCGGATTCCAACCTTTACTACAAGGTTGAGGAAGGCAATCCCGTGATACTACTTTTATATATGGATGACCTGTTTGTTACAGGTAAGGATAGATTGATTATAGACACGCAGGGGAATCCTGCTGCCAAGTTCGAGATGAAGGACTTGGGGATGATGCACTATTTTCTAGGCATGGAGGTGTGGCAGAGTTCAGATGGAATCTTCCTTGGACAAGGGAAGTATGCAGTAGAGATCCTGAAGAGGTTTGGGATGATGGACTACAAGGCCATGAACACACCTATGGCATCGAACCTGAAGCTTCTGTGTGATGCTTCATCTGAGCCGGTTGATGTTACTGTGTATCGCCAGATGATTGGGTCCTTGATGTACCTAATGAACACGAGGCCAAATATTTGCTTTGTGGTGAACACATTGAGCTAGTTCCTGATGGATCCCAGAGGTGTTCACCTGGTTGTTGTAAAGCATATTCTAAGGTACCTGAAGGGTATAGTTGATTATGGGCTCAAGTATGATGCGAATCAAAAGTTTAACCTACAGGGTTATGTTGATTCAGATTGGGAAGGCAGTGCTGCAAATAGGAAGAGCACCTTTGGGTACTGCTTCAGTATGGGATCAGGTGTGATCTCTTGGTTTAGTAGGAAGCAGTCCTGCATAGCACTGAGTACAGTCGAAGCAGAGTATGTTGCATCTTGTTCGGCTAGTTGTGAGGAAGTATGGCTTCGGAAGCTACTGTCTGAGTTATTTGATCTATCGCTGGAGGCTACTGGTATATTTTGTGACAACTAGAGTTGTGTGAAGCTGTCTGAGAACCCGGTGTTCCATGATAGGTTGAAACACATAGAGATCAAATATCAATATATCAGGGATATGGTGCAGAGAGGAGCAGTGAAGCTCCTGTATGTTGCGATGGATAAGCATATTGCAGATGTGCTGACGAAGCCACTAGCCAGAGTGAAGTTTGAGTACTTTAGAGAGAGGCTTGGTGTTCTTTAGATCGACGAAACTTCGAGGAAGAAGTGATGGAGACATTTGCTGAAGCCATTCCAAGCATGATGGAAGGAGAATCCTTCACATGGCTGTGGATGTAAGCGCTGGATGATGAGCATCAGGATGATGTTCTAGTTTCTGCTCTGTATGACCAGTTGGATCATTTATGTATGTATGCATCATGTTGGATGCTGGATATGATCAGTTGGATCATTTATGTATGTATGCATCATGTTGGATGCTGGATATGATCAGTTGGATCATTTATGTATGTATGCATCATGTTGGATGCTGGATATGATCAGTTGGATCATTTATGTATGTACGCATCATGTTGGATGCTAGATATGATCAGGTAGATCATGTATGTTGATGGATACATTGTGTGGATCATGTATCTTTGTATGATCAGGTAGATCATGTATGCTGATGGATACAGTGTGTGGTCATGTATCTATATATGTTTCAGGTAGATGCATTGTATGATCAGGATGATCATGGATGACGAGCTTCTCCAGTTGACATGCATCAGGACGATGCACAGATGATGATCAGGATGATCATGTGTACATCGAGATGATGTATAGTGAGTATCAGGATGATACTTTGTGGTCGTGGAACATGTTGTGTAGATGAGCATGTCTGGGAGATCCTATAGGTTGGAGTTGTGTAACCATAACAGCCTGGGATGCTCTTTCGAGACATTTCTCTAGGAGGACATATAATAGCGCCCTGGGAGATCCTTCAGGTCGGATTTGTGTACCCGTAACATCCTGGGATGCTCTTTCGAGGTTTTGTCCTATGGCATGTAATTTGCTCCTGGGAGATCTGGACAGGATGAAAAAGGCCTCAGATGCTTCAGCCAAGTTTTGTGGTGGACCACATGTAATTTGCTCCTGGGAGATCTGGACAGGATGAAAAAGGCCTTAGATGCTTTAGCCAGGTTTTGTGGTGAGATCACATGTAATGTGCTCCTAGGAGATCCGACAGGTAGAGCTGTGTGCTTGTAACAGCCTGGGATGCTTCAGCTAGGTTTTGTGATGGGTCACATGTAATGTGCTCCTGGGAGATCTGACAAGTAGAGCTATGTGCTCGTAACAGCCTGGGATGCTACCACCAGGTTTTGTGATGCACGTAATAATTCCTAAGGATTCCACAGTATGGCCAGTGATGATGAAGACCTGTAGGTGGTGGGCCTACATCTAGTATGAAAAAGGATTGGCTCTGTAGAACTTCCTATGATGAGTAGATTCAAAGATTGATTGAGATAGCAGCAGCAGTGATGATGACGATGACTCGATGACGATTATCCAGTGACGATGATCCAGAGAAGAAGACTTGTGCTAGAAGACCTGTGTCGAGAAATACCTTCCTATTTAAGAGGGAGTGTTGATGTATATGTAGCTTCGGAATGTATTTCATATATGTATATTGTACTCCTATAGAGATGTTATTATTTCTCTATACGGAAGTGTCGTAACTTATACTTGATGGGTTATTAGACCACCTTGTTGGGGTCGGCTCTGTATAAGTCATGTGGGTCGAAGGGTTATTAGACCACCCTATTGGGGGTCGACCATGTGGGTCAAAGGGTTATTAGACCACCCTATTGGGTGTCATCCTAGTCAGCATTATGTTATGTGGTTAAGTTAAGGCCGACCTAGTAAATCTTATTAGGAAAGTTAAGTCAAGTATAAATAGAGTGCGGGAGGCACTCTATTTCATCATTCTATTCTCTCTCACACTCTTTGGAGAGTGGCGCACTTGTGGAGGAGAAGAAGCTGCTGCTAGGAGATGTCTATCTCTTATGCTTGGGTTGTATCATTTCTCTATCTATCTCTGAGGAAGTTATTGGGGTCTTTCACATTTATGGTTTTCCCCAAGTAAACTCTGTGTCTCTTGTGTGCTTGCATTATTGTGTCCATGATTGATATGCTGTAAATATGTTGTACATGTTGTTCTCTCAGTTAAGGTCCTAGATCAGATTGAAGTAAATTCTGAAAAATTAACATCTTGGATTCATTATCTCAAAATATGGGATTCGTATTGGTCCCATGAAGGTAGAGGAAATTCTATCCCTACCCCCACCAACAAATATCACTAAACTTCAAAGTTTGTAGGGGAAGGAAAACTACTTGCATCGTTTCATGTGTAATTATACAGAGAAGACACAGGGTTATATGCGACTGTTAAAAAGGGAGTTCCTTTTTTTTGGGATGACTACACGCAAAGCGCATTCGATAATCTCAAACACGTCATTACGAATGCACTTGTGTTGCAACCACCTAATTACACAAAGGATTATCTCCTTTATCTTGTTGCTTCCACATCCACGATTGGTATGGTACTCGTACAGGAAGATAGTAACGGGAAATAACATGTGATTTATTTCCTAAGTAAGAGTCTTACTAACTTTGAACAATGTTATTCACATGTAAAGAAGTTGGCTCTGGTGGTCGTTTTAGCTGTGCAGAGATTCCGTCACTTCATTTTTCTCCGCACAACTACTATTGTTGCTGCTTCAAACACCATGTACCATGTCCTAACCCGTCAAGTACTGGGGGGAAAATACTCGCGTTGGATCGTAATTCTTCAAGAATTCGACCTACTATTTGAGAAAGCCAAAGCGAAAAAATCACTAGTATTTGCGGAGCTCATTTGCGAACTTGCCCTTGTTGCTCACAAATATGAGCCCATCGATTCTCTTTCCAATGAGTCATTGTTCCTGATCAACACATCTAAACCATCATATGGAGATATTACTTTATATATGCAAAACCAATGCTCTAGGCCTCATTTGTCTCGTGATGAATGTCGTCGTATTTTCCATCATGCGAAATACTATCTAATCATCGGTGAGACCCTATGTCACCATGGTATTGGCTCCATCTTATGATGATTTTTAACCCATGACAAGGCCGAGCGTGTCTTGAATGACTACCACTTAGGGGCATGTGGTGGTCACCTCTCTGGGATGGCTACATCCCATAAAAATTTACTCGCTGGATACTTATGGCCATCAATTTTTAAAGATTGTTTGGAGATCGTTAAGAAGTGTTCTCCCTGTCAGTTTTTCATTCTAAACAATGCACCCATCCTTCCCATTTACACCCAGTTATTGTCGTCAACCCCTTTGCAAAATGGGGCATCGATTTCATTCACTGTAAGCCTACCTCGACAGGGTGGGGGCATGACTATGCTATCATAGCTATAGATTACTTCACAAAATGGTTCGAGGCTATTCCTACATACAAATAATACGACAAAACTGTTGCACTCTTCATGTTTAATAATGTCATTTCTAGATTCGGGGTTCCACAAGCCATTGTCACCGACCATGGCTCACATTTCCAAAATCAAATGGTAATTGAATTAAGCGCCAAGTTGGGTTTTCACCATGAAAAATCAACCCCCTACTACTCTCAAGTGTTTGGACAAATAGAGGCCATCAATAAGGTCTTGAAAACTATGATACAACGCATGGTATGGATCCATAGGTCAGATTGGAATTTAATGTTCTTTTAATCTCTTTGGGCTTATAGAAGCTTTGTCAAAACTGCTACTGTATTCACACCCTTTCAATTGGTGTATGGTCTAGAATCAATACTACCAATAGAATGGGAAATCCCATCCCTAAAACTAGCCTTCAAACTTTTTCCAAACACTAGTACATATGAGGAATAAATATTTCTATACTTATCCAAATATGACAAAACTCGTCGTGATGACGCCCTTACTAATGAAGTACACAAGAGGTGCATCAAAGGCCAGTATGGCAAGTCAGTCAAACCCCAGATTTTTAATGAGGATGATTTGGTTGTAGCATATGATCAAATGCATGATAAACTCGGGGAAGGTAAGTTCGAGTCCATGCGGCATGGGACCTACATCATGAAGCATGTCTTGGAAAAGGGGGCAAACGAGTTGGTTTATTATGACGGGATACCTTTGGGGAAGCCTATAAATGGGATCTACCTTAAAAGGTACTATGCTTAGGGAGATATTGCATAAGTACCTTGTACATTTTGTATATAATGTGTGTTTGATATGGTGTGTAGTTTTCTTTCCTCTCATAGGTTAGGCCATTATCTCCACTACAACTGCTTATACCATGTTCTGTTTGAATGCGTAGATGAAAACCTATTCTGGATTCACAAACGGTGCTATCCAACACACTCAAAACCTTGCTTCGGCTTCTTGGGTACTATATTCCCCTATCGATGAACTTATAAGTTCAGGAAGAGTTTGCCTAGGTCCTGCAACTAATAATATCGTAGAGTATCAGACGGTGATTGGATTGCTAACTAATGCATATTCCCATGGTGTGGAACACATTGTTTTCCATTTGGATTCTCAACTTGTGGTCTCTCATGTAAACCGAGTCTACGCCATTCCTGACCCTAAACTACTCCGTCTTTTTCGACGAGTACATATTCTTGAGATATCTTTTGATTTTATTCAATATCAACATAGACCGAGACACATGAACATGATTGTCAATTCATTGGCCAATTTCATTTTAGATTGGTACATCTCACATTCTTAAACATTTCATTATTAAAATGTGTAAATAAGCATAACATTTAAATAATTCACATATAAGTAAGCATTCCACAGGAGATCCAAATTCACCATAAGACACATTGTATATAAAACCACTAGAGATAGTTTTTATATTAAGTATGATACAAATTTCATAAAAAGTTTTGAGACAAATATATGAAGTTCATAGCTTTCAGTATATCATGCTAACAAAATCTGAAGCTGTAACATCCCAAAATTTACAAAAATTTAAAATTTTTCGATATAGCTTTTAATGCGTAATCTAACTGTGCGGAAATATAATAAATGTTTAAATTTCATCTTGTTGTACTAAATGCTGTGTTGGTCAAAAGTGTAATGTTTGCAACAAGATGATTAATATCTATGTTTTGATGTTATTCTTACTCAATTGTAATTTCACAATTCTTTTGTTGTTGATCCAATGATATAAGTTTATATGTGTTAACTATTTTTCTTCTGTTTGATGATGAAGGGGTCCCATGGATGCCCCGAGAATTACTTAGCATTTGTGCTAAAGCATTTGAATCGTCCCTTTTCGCAGATTACAGGTAAGAGCTTCAGTGTTTACGACATGTGACCAAAGAGTTTTCTAACCAGTTTCCATAATCTCCAAGGTCTTAATGGTTTAGGAGACAAAATGTCGAAAATGCTATCTGTGAGAAACTTCAGTTAGCCTAGCTCATATAACAGAAATATGTTAGTTGTACAATTTATAACCCTATACTAACCTTTTTATTACTTTGTACAAACACTAGATAGGATCAAAATGTTAATATTGTGAGATTCTATTTCATGTAAACTATAAGGATAAACGTATTCTATATGTAATGGTTAACAACAAATGACGTGCATTATCTATATGCAAATCCTTGTATGCTCTAGACCCTAATAATTACATGCAATATTTATTTGAATTCTAACCTAGGAACTATTGCAATTTATAGTCAAATGCTAGCCTATGAACTATATACGAATTTCTATTTAATTTTTATACTATATTGAAATATATATATGCCAAGTCTTATACATAGTCCTATGAACAATAATTATATGGTATTGTGTGTGCATCTACGTGACCCTTTATGACATTATGGATTCCTAGCAATGAATCTGACACCACCTTGACTTACCACAAGGTGTTATTACATAACTGAGTTGTGCATTTTATCAACAAATCAATACATTATAAGAATGGATGACATTAACACTATGAAATTTTTGTGCTGGCAGGAACTTTGGTTTCCCTTTGCATTTAATACTACCAACTGCCAAGACAGTGGAATGTCTAAATGGACATTGTCCTAGTGCTAGGCACGTGATGGTGTGGTGATGGTTCAAACATCGTGTCGAGCTATAAGTGTTTTGGTTCAAAGTTTAACTGAGCTGTCCTCCTTGGTGGCTATGGTATTGATGGTGTCTTTAATATGGTTGTTTCTTGGGTTTACGTGAAAACCCTTCGGGTGATCTCCACCGTTGATCTAGCAAGGTTTTGGGCTCTGGGATCTAACCCTAACCACCACTATCTTCTACGAAGTTATTGTTTCCTTGGCATTTGGTGTAGTGGCTCTAAGGAGAGGCTGACAGACCGAGAGCCTTCAGGGTTTCAATAGCAAGTGTTTGTGGAGTGCCCACAGTTTGAAACAGTGATCTGTTGATAGATTAAGAGCCAATACTCTCATGGTGTTTTACAATGATAGCTTGTAATCAAAGCTCCAGAATGATCGATAGATTCTTCATGGAAGTTGGTTCGATACTTGGCTTTTCTTGTCTGTTATGTGATAGTTTTCAGAGTTGCTTTTCCACCCTTCTTTGCATTTAGTGATGGATTAATGGGTACATTTTGCATGGTCTTGGTGTTCTTCTCTGGTGATAAATGAAAGATAATGTTTCTCGGTTCGAACCTTGTCTCTTCCATTCTGTTTTGAGAGTTTTTAGTTAATATTATTTCACCTGTAATGACTTTTGTCAAAGCTTGTTTTAACCACACCTATATTCAAATGGCAAGTCCCTTCGTCGACGACTTCCCAGCTTAGGTTTTGATATTTGGCATTTGCAAATAGACCGGTAAGCCTCGGTGGTTACCTTGTTACTTCAGTTAGATGACTATTGGGCCTTCATGTGTGTTTTGCCGATACTTCATGTTTTCTTGGGCTCTAAGGAGTGATCTTCGTCGAAATGCTTTGTGAACTGTTGGCAGCTTTGGGAGGATGAAATCCTCGACCCTTTCGTCATTGTTTTCTGTAGTATTTGTTTTTCCATTGTAAAATCCGTAAAAGAAAATACTAAGGAGAGGGTTTTATCCTTATGCTGTTCTCGGTAAATAAAGGAACTGTGTTTTTCTCTGTTATGGTGTTTGTGATTGAGAATGAGAGCAGTGCTCCAGTTGTGTGCAATTGAATTTTATCATTTTGTAACTATTATGTTTTTAAAAAGTTCGAGCGTTAAGGGTTTAGCCCTGTGCTTAAAATGGTCAGACCCTAATGTATGGTTCTCGGAAATGTTTTGCTGTTATGATAACAAATGTTTAGTTTCTAAAAGTAGATATCTACAGCGAGCTAATTGTATGGATTTTATTGCTTATGGTTTTCAATTAAAACATGATAATGTAGTCTCATGTTGATGCCGAGATGCTCTTAAAATTGGTCTTAAAGAATGTCTATAATAAGCGTTTTCAAGAGTATGCTTATGGAGTTGAAAGCTTCACTTTGTTATTCTTTCTTGTCGATTTTTGTGATGGTCGTGAACCAAAATCCAATGTTTTTGTTTTCAATTATGAAACGAAATCATGACCAGTTTCTTGTTCTGCTTGAAGCTTAACTAAACTCTTAATGTGAAAGATAAATGTTGATATTTCTAGGGTTTGATAAGTGAAGGGTACGAACCTGTCATGATGTTTGAGGTTTTTTAAACGAAAATTTGTTTTGGATAACATAATAGTTCTTTACTTAACAATTGTGATAAATGAAGAAATTGATGAAACCACAAGATAGGGTTTCTAATCCTATGCTAAATGTGAACGGGATTAACTGTAGTTTAAATAAATAAATAATATAAAAGAAAATGAAATACTGTGCATAAAGATTAGTGCTAAATAATCATGCATTGTTTGTAATAGAAAGAGTTATGTTTGTTTTTGTGATTATATTTACTTGCTAGCAATATTGGATAACAGTACTGTGTACTTAGGAAATAATTATTTTGCAGCTGTTATTTCAATAAAAATTTGTGAAATAAAAATACTGTGAACCTTAAACATTTAACTAATGAAAGGAATGATAAGAGAAAGACATAGAATTATATTATTTATTACAGAATATTAATGGTAAGAAAAACTAATGAAATACAGCAGTATTAACCTTCTAATTCATTTTGAAATTTGCCTATCAATTTATCTACCTTAATCTCCCTCTCTGTAATAGAGTACGATGCAGAACCATTAGCATGGGAAAAAATGCAGAGAAATATTTTATTCAATTCATCATACATAATCATTACTATACAAAATCCTAATTAGGTCAGAAACTAAAATAAATGCATTTGTTTAATAATATCCTTGAAAACAGTAAATGAATAATTGCAGATAGAAATTTTAACTACTTAGAATTTGAAAATACAAGTAGAACCTGTAAATGAAGATAGGGCCGACAAACACCCAAGGAGGCCTTTTCCTCCCAACCTTTTCCAGAAGAAGCAGCCAAACTACTTGCTTCCTTTGGACCCCCGAGCTTGCTTACAGAACCACTAAGTAGATGGAATCTGTGTAGAAGTAAGGCACTCAGTAATATAAGTTCTGCACTCAGTAGTATACTTCTGCACTCAAAATATGCCTTTTGCACCCAGCAATGTAACTTCTGCACTCAGTAGTATAATAGGCAGACTTACACCATGATAAAAAACTTAGCATATCCCCTCATCGAATCTCTTGGGTGCACGCATAGCAAAACCCCAATGTAAATTTCCTCGTTAGGAAAAGTGATGAACCTCAGTTCATAATTTGATGGCTCTTATATAGACTACCTAGGTCTTTAGTGGTCAGTTTTCAATAAATGAGCCTCAAGCTCCAGTCCCACCTTCCAGGGCACTATGACCACATTTCAAGGGAGTTGTCCCATACCAACATCTAGTTAGTTGCATCATGATGCTACCACTTATCCATTGCCTTCTACCCCAGATTCCATTCCACCTAGTGGGTCAGTAAACACTCTTTCAACAGTCCCCTTAGGTGGTTGTCTCCTATTTAATTTATTAAATAATAAAATATTGTGGAATTACAGTCATCCTTGGACACTTGTCCAATATAAAACTTTACAATAAAAGTTAACATAATGTTTCCAACATAAAATATTTTTCAGCAAAAAGGGTATGTTACAAACACCCCCAATTAAGCTCAACATCATCCTCAATGTTGCTTATTCATCATCCGATCCTTCCTGGAATAGAACTGGATATGCTGCCCGCATTTTACTTTCCAGTTCCCACGTAGCTTCATCAGGGCTAAGGTGCTTCCTTTGCACCTTTACATGCCCTATGGTACAATTTCGAAGCATAATTTCCCTCCTGTTGAGAATACAGTCCGGTTCCACCTGAAAATCTCCTTCAGGCTCCACCTGTATGTCATTCCAATTCAACACATGAGTAGCATTGTGCACATACGTTTTTAAAATAGAAATGTGAAAAACATTATGGATTTTTAAATCAGATGGCAAAGCCAATTGATATGCAACAACCCCAATCCTTGATAGGATTTCGAATGGTCCACAGTATCGTGGTGCTAGTTTAGCACAACTCCCAAGCTTCAAAGAACTTTTCTTGGGTTTTAACTTTATAAAAACATGGTCTCCAACCTGAAATTCTCTTTCAGTGCATTTCAAATCTGCATAAATTTTTTGCCGATCTTGGGCAACTTTTAAGTTACCTTGAACCTGTTTTAGGGTTACCTCCATTTCTTTCAATAAATCTGGTCCTAGCATTAATCTGTCTACACGGTTATCCCAAGAAATAGGAGTACAACATTTTCTTCCATACAAAATCTCAAATGAACTTAACTTAGCAGATGCTTGATAATGATTATTGTATGCAAGTTCTACTAAATGTAAATAATCTTCCCACTTAGATGGCTGATCTTTGACATACATTCTTAGCATGTCTTCTAAAATCTAGTTTACCCTTTTTGTTTGACCATCAGTTTGTGGGTGGAAAGAAGTGCTGAAATTTAGTTTAGTATTTAAACCTTTAAACAATGTTGTCCAAACATTTCTAGTGAACTTAGAGTTCTGGTCAGAAATAATTACCTTTGGAATTCCATGCAAGCAAAATATTTGCTTCATAAATACATCTGCAATGTTAGAAGCTTTAAAAGTGGTTTTAATAGGAATAAAATGAGCAGCCTTATTTAACTTGTAACGCAGAAATTTGTCTTACTAAAATCTTCCTATGAATTCCTTTTACTGTTTCAGTTTTACCTTCATTATTCAGACAAGTAAAGGATTTCTCATAACAATTAAGCACTACTCTATGATGTTCAAGCCAATCCATGCCAATCAACAAGTCATATGACCCTAATGGTAAAAAATTCAGATTAACTTGGGTTTTCAGCTGATTCCAAAATACATCACAACTTTTAACAAAGTCTGTAACCTTTCTTTTAGTGCCTGTTGCTAGCTGAACTAACCAAGAATTATCAAAGTTTTATATTCTTAACTTGCAATTTTTCACTAATTCAAGCGAAATGTAAGTCAAACTTGCACCTAGATCTATCAAAATAGAAATAGATCGATCTTGTAGCATACCTTGGATTTCAACCATGGACGTTTGATGGTCTGCTTGCCGATTTTCCAGTGCTGAATTTATCCTTGGCATTTCTCTTACCACATTACCAACTGTTGGCTCCGCTTGTATGCTATGAATATTGTTGACTGTCCTTTTGTTTCATGGGCAATCTGCTTTCTTATGTGGTCCACCGCAATCAAAACACTTCAAAGGTCCTTTCTGTTCAGTATACCTGGTGTTGTTATTGTTATTAGGTACATTTCTTGCAGCAGTAAAATGCTATGGTGTATTACTTCTGTAGTTATTATTACCTGGAAAATTTCGGTTATTAAATTTTTTCTTAAAACTTCCAGAATTATGATTAAAGGTCTTCTTTTTATGTTCGAAATGATTAGACTTATTTCTTTTTCAGCCAGTTGTTCCTTCTCTTTTTCTACTTTGATCAAAATAGAAATTTGCTTTCCTCATAGCCTCTTCCATAGTAGAAGGGTTATCATACTCAATCCTGTCTTTTATGTTGAAAGGTAGACAGATTAGAAACCTTTGCACCTTAGGTTTCTCTTCGACCATGTAAGGTACATACCTCAGCAAGCTAAGGAACTTGTTGCACAACTCCTTCATGTTCATAGTACTCAATTTTAAATCGTAAAACTCTTTTGACTTATCTTCATAGTACTGTTCTGATAAGAACTTTTCCTTAAATAACTTTTTAAACATATTCCAGGTTACGTCTCTTTCCTTTATGCTCTTAATTCTTTTAAGATCCTTCCACCAAATATCTGCCTTTCCGATCAGATTGTAAATAACCGTCTTGGCCTTCAACTAAGAATAGTAATCGTAAATATTAAAGTACTTCTCCATTCTAGACAGCCATGCTTTAGTTGTCTCACCCTTTTCAGTTTCACCATTAAAAGTTGGTGGCTTAATCTTTTTAAACTCTCCAGTAATTTGTTCACGATGCTTATACTTCCTCTTCTTGGAACAACAATCATTGTCATTGTTGGCATGATCAGATTTACCATTACTTTGATCCGATTCTGATGAAGAGTAACTAATACTTTTACCATTATTTGTTTTCTTGTGTTTATGTTTGTGGGACATTGTACCAGAATCAGAATTTACTTCTAATTTCCTTCCTCTTTCTTTGTGATGGTATTTCTCCATTAAAATCTGATTTAACTCTTCTTGTGCTTTCATAATGCGTTCATTTTCTTCTTTAATAGTTCTTATCTCAGATTTGAAATCTTATATAATACGAAGAAGTTTTGAAGATTGGTTATTTAATTCAACATATATTCCTTCATTATTATTATTATTATTATGCTCATGACGAGGAGATCTATCCTCTATTGATTCCTCAGGTATGTCCATACTTGCAAATTAATAACAAATCGTTCTGTACAAAATAAAATTAAAACAAAAGTTAGTAACATAAAGTTTTTGGTTTTTATTTTCTGTTTA
Organism: Larix kaempferi; assembly: GCA_027924585.1. Lineage (NCBI taxonomy): Eukaryota > Viridiplantae > Streptophyta > Pinopsida > Pinales > Pinaceae > Larix > Larix kaempferi. The sequence continues at coordinate 1,762,449 of BSBM01001121.1, forward strand.
TGCGCGGGAGACTATTTTAGGCCTAGAGTTTGAACTCGCGCTCTAATACCCCATGTAACATCCCAAAATTTACAAAAATTTAAAATTTTTCGATATAGCCTTTAATGCGTAATTTAACTGTGAGGAAATATAATAAATGTTTAAATGTCATCTTGCTATACTAAATGCTGTGTTGGTCAAAAGTGTAATGTTTGCGACAAGATGATTAAAATCTATGTTTCAATGTTATTCTTACACAACTGTAATTTCACAATTCTTTATTTGTTGATCCAATGATATAAGTTTATATGTGTTAACTATTGTTCTTCTGTTTGATGATGAAGGGGTCCCACGGATGTCCCGAGGCTTACTTATCATTCGTGCTAAAGCGTTTGAATCATCCTTTTTTGCAGATTAGAGGTAAGAGCTTTAGTGTTTACGACATGTGACCAAAGAGTTTTCTAACCAGTTTCCGTAATCTCCAAGGTCTTAATGGTTTAGGGGACAAAATGTCGAAAATGTTATCTGTGAGAAACTTTAGTTAGCCTAGCTCATAAAACAAAAATATGTAGTTGTACAATTTATAACCCTATACTAACCTTTTTATTACTTTGTACAAACACTAGATAGGATCCAAATATTAATATTGTGAGATTCTATTTCATGTAAACTATAAGGATAAACGTATTCTATATGTAATGGTTAACAACAAATGACGTGCATTATCTATATGCAAATCCTTGTATGCTCTAGACCCTAATAATTACATGCAATATTTCTTTGAATTATAACCTAGGAACTATTGCAATTCATAGTCAAATGCTAGCCTATGAACTATATACGAATTTTTATTTAATTTTTATACTATATTGAAATATATATATGCCAAGCCTTATACATAGTCCTATGAACAATAATTATATGGTATTGTGTGTGCATCTACGTGACCCGTTATGACACTATGGATTCCTAGCAATGAATCCGACACCACCTTGACATACCACAAGGTGTTATTACATAACCGAGTTGTGCATTTTATCAATGAATCGATACATTATAAGAATGGATGACATTAACACTATGAAGGTTTCATTCTGGCAAGCACTTTGGTTTCCCTTTGCATTTAATACTCCCAACTGCCGAGACATTGGAATGTCTCCATGGACATCGTCGTGGTGCTAGGCACGTGATGGTGTGGTGATGGTTCAAACATCGTGTCGAGCTGTAAGTGTTTTGGTTCGAAGTTTAATTGAGCTATCCTCCTTGGTGGCTATGGTATTGATGGTGTGTTTAATATGGTTGTTGCTTGGGTTTACGTGAAAACCCTTTGAGTGATCTCCACCGTTGATCTAGCAAGGTTTTGGGCTTCGGGATCTAACTCTATCCACCACTATGTTCTACGAAGTTATTGTTTCCTTTGCATTCGGTGTAGTGGCTTTGAGGAGAGGTTGACAGGATGAGAGCCTTCGGGGTTTCCATAGCAGGTGTTTGTGGAGTGCCCACGGTTCGAAACCATGACTTGTTGATAGCTTAAGAGCCGATACTCTCATAGTGTTTTACAGTGACAGATTGTAATCAAAGTTCCAGAATGAGCGATAGATTATTTGTGGAAGTTGGTTCGATACATGGCTTTTCTTGTCTGGTAGGTGGTAGTTTTCAGAGTTGCTTTACAACCCTTCTTTGCATTCAGTGATGGAGTAATGGGTACATTTTGCATGGTCTTGGCGTTTTGCTTCGGTGATAAATGAAAGGTAATGTTTCTTGGTTCGAACCTTGTGTCTTCCATTCTGTTTTGAGAGTTTTCAGTTAATATTATTTCACCTGTAATGACTTCTTGTAAAGCTTGTTTTAACCACACTAGTATTCAAATGGCAGGTCCCTTCGTCGACGACTTCCCAGCTTAGGTTTTGATATTTGGCATCTGCAAATAGACCGGTAAGCCTTGGTGGTTACCTTGTTACTCCGGTTAGATGACTATTGGCCCTTCATGTGTTTTTTGTCGAGACTTCATGTTTTCTTGGGCTCTGAGGAGTGATCTTCATCGAAATGATTTGTGAAATGTTGGCAGCTTTGGGAGGATGAAATCCTCGACCCTTTCGTTGTTGTTTTCTGTAGTATTAGTTTTTCCATTGTAAAATCCATAAAAGAAAATACTAAGGAGAGGGTTTTACCCTTCTACTCTTCTCGGTAAATAAAGGAACTGTCTTTTTCTATGTTATGGTGTTTGTGCTTGAGAATGAGAGCATTTCTCTGGTTGTGTGCAATTGAATTTTATCGTTTTGTAACTATTGTGTTTTTAAAAAGTTCGAGTGTTAAGGGTTTAGCCCTGTTCTTAAAATGGTCAAATTCTAATGTATGGTTCTCGGAAATGTTTTGATGTTATGATAACAAATGTTTAGCTTCTTGAAGTAGATATCTACAGCGAGCTAATCGTATGGTTTTTACTGTTTATGGTTTTCAATTAAAATGTGATAATGTAGTCTCATGTTGATGCCTAGATGCTCTTAAAATCGGTCTTAAAGAATGTGTATAATAATCGTTTTCAAGACTATGCTTATGGAGTTGAAAGCTTCACTTTGTTATTCTTTCCTGTCGATTTTTGTGACGGTCATGAACCAAAATCCAATGTTTTTGTTTTCAATTTTGAAACGAAATTGTGACCAGTTTCTTGTTCTATTTGAAGCTTAACTAAACTCCTAATCTGAAAGATAAATGTTGATATTTCTAGTGTTTGATAAGTGAAGGGTACGAACTTGTCATGATGTTCGAGATTTTTTAAACGAAACTCTATTTTGGATAACATAATAGTTCTTTACTTAACAGTTGTGATAAATGAAGAAATGGATGAAACCACAAGATAAGGTTTCTAATCCTATGCTAAATGTGAATGGGATTAATTGTAGTTTAAATAAATAAATAATATAAAAGAAAATGAAATACTGTGCATAAAGATTATTGCTAAATAATCATGCATTGTTTGTAATAGAAAGAGTTATGTTTGTTTTTGTGATTATATTTACTAGCTAGCAGTATTGGATAACAGTACTGTGTACTTAAGAAATAATGATTTTGCAGTTGTTATTTCAATAAAAAATTGTGAAATAAAAATACCGTGAACCTTAAACATTTAACTGATGAAAGGAATGATAAGAGAAAGACATAGAATTATATTATTTATTACAGAATATTAATGGTAAGAAAAACTAATGAAATACAACAGTATTAACCTTCTCATCCATATGGCAATCTTCCAATCAATTTATCTACCTTAATCTCCCTCTCTGTACTAGAGTACAATGCAGAACCATTAGCATGGGGGAAAATGTAGAGAAATATTTTATTCAATTCATCATACATAATCATTACTATACAGAATCCTAATTAGGTTAGAAACTAAAATAAATGCATTTGTTTAATAATACCCTTGAAAATAGTAAATGAATAGTTGCAGATAGAAATTTTAACTACTTAGAAGAAAAGACAAGTAGAACCTGTAAATTAAGATAGGGCCGACAAACACGCAAGGAGGCTTGTTCCTCCCAACCTTTTCTAGAATAAGCAGCCAAACTACTTGCTTCCTTTGGACCCCCGAGCTTGCTTACTGAACCACTAAGTAGATGGAATCTATGTAGAAGCAAGGCACTCAGTAATATAACTTTTCCACTTAGTAGTATACTTCTGCACTCAGAAAATGTAACTTCTGCACTAAGTAGTATAATAGGTAGACTTACACCATGATAAAAAAATCAACATATTCCCTCATCAAATCTCTTGGGTGCAAGCACAGGAAAACCCCAAGGTGAATTTCCTCGTCAGGAAAAGTGATGAACCTCAATTCATAATTCGGTGGCTCTTATATAGACTGTCTAGGTCTTTAGTGGTCAGTTTTCAATAAATGAGCCTCAAGCTCCAGTCCCACCTTCCAGGGCATTATGACCACATTTCAAGGGAGTTGTCCCATACCAACAAATAATTACTTGCATCATGATGCTGCCACTTGTCCATTGCCTTCTACCCCAGATTCCATTCCACCTAGTGGGTCAGTAAACACTCTTTCAACAGTCCCCTTAGGTGTTTGTCTCCTATTTAATTTATTAAATAATAAAATATTGTGCAATTATAGTCATCCTTGGACACCTGTACAATATAATACTTTACAATAAAATTTAACATAATGTTTCCAACATAAAATGTTTTTCAGCAAAAAGGGTATGTTACAAACACCCCCACTTAAGCTCAACATCGTCCTCGATGTTTCTTATTCATCATCTGATCCTTACTGGAACAGAACTGGATATGCTGCCCGCATTTTAAACTCTCCATTAATTTTTTCATGATGCTTATACTTCCTCTTCTTGGAACAACAATCACTGTCACTGTTGTCATGATCAGATTTACCATTACTTTGATCAGATTCAGATGAAGAGTAACTAATACTTTTGTACCATTATTTGTTTTCTTGTGTTTATGTTTGTGGGACATTGTACCAGAATCAGAATTTACTTCTGATTTCCTTCCTCTTTCTTCGTGATGTTATTTCTCCATTAAAATCTCATTTAACTCTTCCTGTGCTTTCATAATGCGTTCATTTTATTATTTAACAGTTCTTATCTCAGATTTCAAATCATTTACAGTACGAAGAAGTTCTGAAGATTGGTTATTTAATTCAACATTTATTCCTTCATTATTATTATTATTATTATTATGCTCATTACGAGGATATCTGTCCTCTGTTGATTCCTCCAATATGACCATACCTGCAAATTAATAACAAATCGTTCTGTACAAAATAAAATTAAAACAAAAGTTAGAAACATAAATTTTCTGGTTTTTATTTTCTTTTTGCGCGCGTGAGCCTATTTCAGGCCTAGAGTTTGAACTTGCGCTCTGATACCACATGTAACATCCCGAAATTTACAAAAAATTAAAATTTTTCGATAGCTTTTAATGCGTAATCTAACTGTGCGGAAATATAATAAATGTTTAAATGTCATCTTGTTGTACTAAATGTTGTGTTGGTCAAAAGTGTAATGTTTGGGACAAGATGATTAATATCTATGTTTTGATGTTATTCTTACTCAACTGTAATTTCACAATTCTTTTGTTGTTGATCCAATGATATAAGTTTATATGTGTTAACTATTGTTCTTCTGTTTGATGATGAAGGGGTCCCACAGATGCCCCGAGGCTTACTTAGCATTCATGCTAAAGCATTTGAGTCGTCCTTTTTCATAGATTACAAGTAAGAGCTTTAGTGTTTACTACATGTGACCGAAGATTTTTCTAACTAGTTTCCGTAATCTCCAAGGTCCTAATGGTTTAGGAGACAAAATGTCGAAAATGCTATTGGTGAGAAACTTCAATTAGCCTAGCTCATATAACATAAATATGTCAGTTGTACAATTTATAACCCTATATTAACCTTTTTATTACTTTGTACAAACACTAGATAGGATCCAAATATTAATTTATGAGATTCTATTTAATGTAAACTATAAGGATAAATGTATTCTATATGTAAAGGCTAACAAAAAATGACGTGCATTATCTATATGCAAATCCTTGTATGCTCTAGACCCTAACAATTACATTCAATATTTATTTGAATTCTAACCTAGGAACTATTGCAATTCATAGTCAAATGCTAGCCTATGAACTATATACAAATTTCTATTTAATTTTTATACTATATTGAAATATATATATGCCAAGTCTTATACATAGTCCTATGAACAATAATTATCAGGTATTGTGTGTGCATCTACATGACCCTTTATGACATTATGGATTCCTAGCAATGAATCTGACACCACCTTGACTTAGCACAAGGTGTTCTTACATAACCAAGTTGTGCATTTTATCAACGAATCGATACATTATAAGAATGGATGACATTAACACTATGAAGGTTTCGTGCTGGCAGGCACTTTGGTTTCCCTTTGCATTTAATACTCCCAACTGCCGAGACAATGGAATGTCTCAGTTGACATCATCGTGGTGCTAGGCACGTGATGGTGTGGTGATGGTTCAAACATTGTGTCGAGCTGTAATTGTTTTGGTTCGAAGTTTAACTGAGCTGTCCTCCTTGGTGGCTATGTTATTGAAGGTGTCTTTAATATGGTTGTTTCTTGGGTTTACGTGAAAACCCTTTGGGTGATATCCACTATTGATCTAGCAAGGTTTTGGGCTTTGGGATCTAACCCTAACCACCACTATGTTCTATGAAGTTATTGTTTCCTTGGAATTCTGTGTAGTGGCTCTGAGGAGAGGTCGACAGGCCGAGAGCCTTCAAGGTTTTGATAGCAAGCGTTTGTGGAGTGCCCACGGTTCGAAACCGTGACCTGTTGATAGCTTAAGAGCCAATACTCTCATGGTGTTTTCCAGTGACAACTTGTAATCAAAGTTCCAGAATGAGCGATAGATTCTTCGTGGAAGTTGGTTCGATACTTCGCTTTTCTTGTATGTTAGGTGATAGTTTTCAAAGTTGCTTTTCCAACCTTCTTTGCATTCGGTGATGGAGTAATGGGTATAGTTTGCATGGTCTTGGTGTTCTACTCCGATGATAAATGAAAGGTAATGTTTCTCGGTTTGAACCTTGTGTCTTCCATTCTGTTTTGAGAGTTTTCAGTTAATATTACTTCACCTGTAATGACTTCTGTCAAAGCTTTTTTTAACCACACTTGTATTCAAATGGCAGGTCCCTTCGTCGACGACTTCCCAGCTTAGGTTTTGATATTTGGCATTTGCAAATAGACCGATAAGCCTCGGTGGTTACCTTGTTACTTCGGTTAGATGACTATTGGGCTCTTAGGAGTGATCTTCGTCGAAATGTTTTGTGAACTATTGGCAGCTTTGGGAGGATGAAATCCTCGACCCTTTCGTTGTTGTTTTCAGTAGTATTTGTTTTTCCATTGTAAAATCCATAAAAGAAAATACTAAGGAGAGGGTTTTACCCTTCTACTGTTCTCGGTAAATAAAGGAACTATGTTTTTCTACGTTATGGTGTTTCTTCCTGAGAATGAGAGCAGTCCTCCAGTTGTGTGCAATTGAATTTTATCATTTTGTAACTTTTGTGTTTTTAAAAAGTTCGAGCGTTAAGGGTTTAGCCCTGTGCTTAAAATGGTCAAACCCTAGTGTATGGTTCTTGTAAATGTTTTTTTGTTATGATAACAAATGTTTAGCTTCTGAAAGTAGATATCTACAACGAGCTAATTGTATGGTTTTTACTGTTTATGGTATTCAATTAAAACGTGATAATGTAGTCTCATGTTGATGTCGAGATGCTCTTAAAATCGACCTTAAAGAATGTGTATAATAAGCGTTTTCAAGACTATGCTTATGGAGTTGAAAGATTCACTTTGTTATTCTTTCCTGTCGATTTTTGTGATGGCCGTGAACCAAAATCCGATATTTTTGTTTTCAATTATGAAATGAAATCGTGACCAATTTCTTGTTGTGTTTGAAGCTTAACTAAACTCTTAATCTGAAAGATAAATGTTGATATTTCTAGGGTTTGATAAGTGAAGGGTACGAACCTGTCCTGATGTTTGAGTTTTTTTAAACGAAACTTTGTTTTGGATAACATAATAGTTATTTACTTAACAGTTGTGATAAATGAAGAAATTGATGAAACCACAAGATAGGGTTTCTAATCCTATACTAAATGTGAATGGGATTAACTGTAGTTTAAATAAATAAATAATATAAAAGAAAATGAACTACTGTGCATAAAGATTAGTGCTAAATTATCAGGCATTGTTTGTAATAAAAAGAGCTCTGTTTGTTTTTGTGATTATATTTACTTGCTAGCAGTATTGGATAATAGTACTATGTATTTAGGAAATAATTATTTTGCAGTTGTTATTTCAATTGAAATTTGTGAAATAAAAATATCGTGAACCTTAAACATTTAACTGATGAAAGGAATGATAAGAGAAAGACATAGAATTATATTATTTATTACAGAATATTAATGGTAAGAAAAACTAATGAAATACAACAGTATTAACCTTCTCATTCATTTGGCAATCTGCCTATCAATTTATCTACCTTAGTCTCCTTCTTTGTACTAGAGTACAATGCAGAACCATTAGCATGGGTAAAAATGCAGAGAAATATTTTATTCATATCATCATACATAATCATTACTATACAGAACCCTAATTAGGTCAGAAACTAAAATAAATGCATTTGTTTAATAATACCCTTGAAAATGGTAAATGAATAATTGCAGATAGAATTTTTAACTACTTAGAATTAGAAAAGACAAGTAGAACCTGTAAATGAAGATAGGGTCGACAAACACCCAAGGAGGCTTGTTCCTCCCAACCTTTTCCAGAAGAAGCATCTAAACTACTTGCTTCCTTTGGACCCCCGAGCTTGCTTACTGAACCACTAAGTAGATGCAATCTGTGTAGAAGCAAGGCACTCAATAATATAACTTTTTCACATAGTAGTATACTTCTGCACTCAAAATATTCCTTCTGCACCCAGCAATGTAACTTCTGCACTCAGTAGTATAATAGGTAGACTTACACCATGATGAAAAACTCAGCATATCCTTCCTGGAACAGAACTGGATATGCTGCCTGCATTTTACTTTCCAGTTCCCAGGTAGCTTCATTAGGGCTAAGGTGCTTCCATTGCACCTTTACCTTCCCTATGGTACGATTCCAAAGCATAATTTCCCTCCTGTTGAGAATACAGTCCGGTTCCACCTGAAAATCTCCTTCGAGCTCCACCTGTATGTCATTGCAATTCAACACATGAGTAGCATCGTGCACATACTTCTTTAAAACAAAAATGTGAAAAACATTATGGATTTTTAAATCAGATGGAAAAGCCAATTGATATGCAACAGCCCCAAACCTTGATAGGATTTTGAATGGTCCACAGTAACTTGGTGCTAGTTTAGCAGAACTCCCAAGATTCAAAGAACTTTTCTTGGGTTTTACCTTTATAAAAACATGGTCTCCAACCTGAAATTCTTTTTCAGTGCATTTCAAATCTGGATAACTTTTTTGTCGATCTTGGGCAACTTTTAAGTTACCTTGAACCTGTTTCACGGTTAGCTCCATTTCTTTCAATAAATCTGGTCCTAGAATTAATCTGTCTACAGGGTTATCCCAAGAAATATGAGTACAACATTTTCTTCCATACAAAATCTCAAATGGACTTAACTTAGCAGATTCTTGATAATGATTATTGTATGCAAATTCTGCTAAATATAAATAATCTTCCCACTTAGATGGTTGATCATTGACATACATTCTTAGCATGTCTTCTAAAATCTGGTTTACCATTTCTGTTTGACCATCCGTTTATGGGTGGAAAGAAGTGCTGAAATTTAGTTTAGTATTTAAACCTTTATACAGTGCTGTCACAAAATTTCCAGTGAACTTAAAGTTCCGGTCAGAAGTAATTACCTTTGGAATTCTGTGCAAGCAAAAAATTTGCTTCATAAATACATCTGCAATGTTAGAAGCTTTAAAAGTGGTTTTAATAGGAATAAAATGAGCAACCTTACTTAACTTGTAACGCAAAAATTTGTCTTACTGAAATCTTCCTATGAATTCCTTTTACTGTTTCAGTTTTACCTTCATTATTCAGACAAGTAAAGGATTTCTCATAACAATTAAGCACTACTCTATGATGTTCAAGCCAATCCATGCCAATCAACAAGTCATATGACCCTAATGGTAAAACATTCAGATTAACATGGGTTTTCAGCTGATTCAAAAATACATCACAATTTTTAACAAAGTCTGTAACCTTTCTTTTAGTGCCTATTGCTAGCTGAACTAACCAAGAATTATCAAACTTTTATATTCTTAACTTGCAAATTTTTAGTAATTCAGGCGAAATGTAACTCAAACTTGCACCTGGATCTATCAAAATAGAAATAGATCGGTATTGTAGAATACCTTCGATTTTGACTATGGACGTTTGATGGTCTGCTTGCCAATTTTCCAGCGCTGTATTTATCCTTGGCATTTCCCTTGCCACATCATCAACTATTGGCTCCGCTTGTATGCTATGGGTATTGTTGACTGGCCTTTTTGTTTCATGGGCAATCTACTTTCTTATGTGGTCCACCGCAATCAAAACACTTCAAAGATCCTATTTGTTCAACATACCTGGTGTTGTTATTGTTATTAGGTACATTTCTTGAAGCAGTAAAATTCTATTGTGTATTACTTCTGTAGTTATTATTACTTGGAAAATTTATGTTATTAAAATTTTTCTTAAAACTTCTAGAATTATGATTAAAGCTCTTATTTTTATGCTCGAAATGATTAGACTTATTGCCTTTCTAGCCAGTTGTTCCTTCACTTTTTCTGTTTTGATCAAAACAGAAATTTGCTTTCCTCATAGCCTCTTCCAGAGTGGAAGGGTTATCATACTCAATCCTATCTTTTATGTTTAAAGGTAGACAACTTAGAAACCTTTGCACCTTAGGTTTCTCTTCGACGATGTAAGGTACATACCTCAACAAGCTAAGGAACTTGCTGCACAACTCCTTCATGTTCATAGTACCCAATTTTAAATCGTAAAACTCTTTTGACTTATCTTCATAGTACTATTCTAATAAGAACTTTTTCTTAAATAATTTTTTAAACATATTCCAGGTTACATCTCTTTCCTTTATGCTCTTAATTCTTTTAAGATCCATCCACCAAATATCCGCCTTTCCGATCAGATTGTAAATATCCATCTTGCCTTTAACTGAGAAGAGTAATCGTAAATATTAAAGTACTTCTTCATTCCAAACAACCATGCTTCAGCTGTCTCACCCTTTTCAGTTTCGCCATTAAAATTTGGTGGCTTAATCTTTCTAAACTCTCCAGTAATTTGTTCATGATGCTTATACTTCCTCTTCTTGGAACAACAATCACTGTCACTGCTGTCATGATCAGATTTACCATTACTTTGATCAGATTCAGATGAAGAGTAACTAATAGTTTTACCATTATTTGTTTTCTTGTGTTTATGTTTGTGGGACATTGTACCAGAATCAGAATTTACTTCTGATTTCCTTCCTCTTTCTTTGTGATGGTATTTCTCCATTAAAATATGATTTAACTCTTCCCGTGCTTTCATAATGCGTTCATTTTCTTCTTTAATAGTTCTTATCTCAGATTTCAAATCTTTTACAGTACGAAGAAGTTCTGAAGATTGGTTATTTAATTCAACATATATTCCTTCATTATTATTATTATTATTATGATGCTCATTATGAGGAGATCTGTCCTCTGCTGATTCCTCCGGTATGTCCATACCTGCAAATTAATAACAAATCGTTCTGTACAAAATAAAATTAAAACAAAAGTTAGTAACATAAATTTTCTGGTTTTTATTTTCTATTTGTGCATGTGAGCCTATTTCAAGCATAGAGTTTGAACTCGCGCTCTGATACCACATGTAACATCCCGAAATTTACAAAAATTTCAAAATTTTTGATATAGCTTTTAACGCGTAATCTAACTGTGCGGAAATATAATAAATGTTTAAATGTCATCTTGCTGTACCAAATGTTGTTTTGGTCAAAAGTGTAATGTTTGCGACAAGATGATTAATATCTGTGTTTCGATGTTATTCTTACTCAACTGTAATTTCACAATTCTTTATTTGTTGATCCAATGATATAAGTTTATATGTGTTAACTATTGTTCTTCTGTTTGATGATGAAGGGGTCCCACGGATGCCCCGAGGCTTACTTAGCATTCGTGCTAAAGCATTTGAATCGTCCTTTTTCGTAGATTAGAGGTAAGAGCTTCAGTGTTTACGACATGTGACCGAAGAGTTTTCTAACCCGTTTCTGTAATCTCCAAGGTCTTAATGGTTTAGGAGACAAAATGTCGAAAATGCTATCGGTGAGAAACTTCAGTTAGCCTAGCTCATATAACAAAAATATGTCAGTTGTACAATTTATAACACTATACTAACATTTTTATTACTTTGTACAAACACTAGATAGGATCCAAATATTAATATTGTGAGATGCTATTTCATGTAAACTATCGGGATAAATGTATTCTATATGTAATAGTTAACAACAAGTGACGTGCATTATCTATATGCAAATCCTTGTATGCTCTAAACCCTAATAATTGCATGCAATATTTATTTGAATTCTAACCTGGGAACTATTCCAATTCATAGTAAAATGCTAGCCTATGAACTATATACGAATTTCTATTTAATTTTTATACTATATTGAAATATATATATGCCAATCCTGATACATAGTCCTATGAACAATAATCATATGGTATTGTGTGTGCATCTACGTGACCCTTTATGACATTATGGATTCCTAGCAATGAATCCGACACCACCTTGACATACCACAAGGTGTTATTACATAACCAAGTTGTTAATTTTATCAACGAATCGATACATTATAAGAATGGATGACATTAACACTATGAAGGTTTCGTGCTGGCAGGCACTTTGGTTTCCCTTTGCATTTAATACTCCCAACTACCGAGATAGTGGAATGTCTCCGTGGACATCGTCGTTGTGCTAGGCACGTGATGGTGTGGTGATGGTTCAAACATCGTGTCAAGCTATAAGTGTTTTGGTTTGAAGTTTAACTGAGCTGTCCTCCTTGGTGGCTATGGTATTTATGCTGTCTTTAATATGGTTGTTGCTTGGGTTTACGTGAAAACCCTTCGAGTGATCTCCATCGTTGATCTAGCACGTTTTTGGGCTTCGGGATCTAACCCTAACCACCACTATCTTCTACAAAGTTATTGTTTCCTTGGAATTCGGTGTAATGACTTTGAGGAGAGGCCGACAGGACGAGAGCCTTCAGTGTTTCGATAGTAGATGTTCGCGGAGTTCCCACGGTTCGAAACCATGACATGTTGATAGGTTAAGAGCAAATACTCTCATGGTGTTTTACAGTGACAGCTTGTAATCAAAGTTCGAGAATGAGAGATAGATTCTTCATGGAAGTTGGTTCGATACTTGGATTTTCTTGTCTGGTAGGTGATAGTTTTCAGAGTTTCTTTTCCACCCTTCTTTGCATTCGGTGACTGAGTAATGGGTACAGTTTGCATGGTCTTGGCATTCTGCTCCGGTGATAAATGAAAGGTAATGTTTCTCGGTTCGAACCTTCTGTCTTCCATTCTGTTTTGAGAGTTTTCAGTTAATATTATTTCACCTGTAATGAATTCTTGTGAAGCTTGTTTTAACCACACTTGTATTCAAATGGAAGGTCCCTTCATAGGCGACTTCCTAGCTTAGGTTGTGATATTTGGCATCTGCAAATAGACTGGTAAGCCTCGGTGGTTACCTTGTTACTCCGGTTAGATGACTATTGGGCCTTCATGTGTGTTTTGCCGAGACTTCATGTTTTCTTGGGCTCTGAGGAGTGATCTTCATCGAAATACTTTATGAACTGTTGGCAGCTTTGGGAGGATGAAATCCTCGACCCTTTCGTCGTTGTTTTCTGTAGTATTAGTTTTTCCATTGTAAAATCCGTAAAAGAAAATACTAAGGAGAGGGTTTTACCCTTCTACTGTTCTCGGTAAATAAAGGAATTGTGTTTTTCTACGTTATGGTGTTTGTGCTTGAGAATGAGAGCAGTGCTCTAGTTGTGTGCAATTGAATTTTATCATTTTGTAACTATTGTGTTTTTAAAAAGTTCGAGCGTTAAGGGTTTAGCCCTATGCTTAAAATGGTCAAACCCTAATGTATGGTTCTCGGAAATGTTTTGCTGTTATGATAACAAATGTTTAGCTTCTGAAAGTAGATATCTACAATGAGTTAATTGTATGGTTTTTACTGTTTATGGTTTTCAATTAAAACGTGATAATGTAGTCTCATGTTGATGCCGAGATGCTCTAAAAATCGATCTTAAAGAATGTGTATAATAAGTGTTTTCAAGACTATGATTATGGAGTTGAAAGCTTCACTTTGTTATTCTTTCCTGTCGATTTTTGTGATGGTCGTGAACCAAAATCCAATGTTTTTGTTTTCAATTATGAAACGAAATTGTGACCAGTTTCTTGTTCTGTTTGAAGCTTAACTAAACTCTTAATCTGAAAGATAAATGTTGATATTTCTAGGGTTTGATAAGTGAAGGGTACGAACCTGTCCTGATGTTTGAGTTTTTTTAAACGAAACTCTATTTTGGATAACATAATAGTTCTTTACTTAACAGTTGTGATAAATGAAGAAATTGATGAAACCACAAGATAGGGTTTCTAATCCTATGCTAAATGTGAATGGGATTAACTGTAGTTTAAATAAATAAATAATATAAAAGAAAATGAAATACGATGCATAAAGATTAGTGCTAAATAATCATGCATTGTTTGTAATAGAAGAGTTCTGTTTGTTTTTGTGATTATATTTACTTTCTAGCAGTATTGGATAACAGTACTGTGTACTTAGGAAATAATTATATTGTAGCTGTTATTTCAATAAAGATTTGTAAAATAAAAATACAGTGAACCTTAAACATTTAACTAATGAAAGGAATGATAAGAGAAATACATAGAATTATATTATTTATTATAGAATATTAATGGTAAGATAAACTAATGAAATACAACAGTATTAACCTTCTCATTCATTTGGAAATCTTCCTATCTACCTTAATCTCCATCTCTGTACTAGAGTATGATGCAGAACCATTAGCATGGGGAAAAATGCAGAGAAATATTTTATTCAATTCATCATACATAATCATTACTATACAGAATCCTAAGTAGGTCAGAAACTAAAATAAATGCATTTGTTTAATAATATCCTTGAAAATAGTAAATCAATAATTGTAGATAGAAATTTTAACTACTTAGAATTAGAAGAGACAAGTATAACCTATAAATGAAGATAGGGCCGACAAACACCCAAGGAGGCCTGTTCCTCCCAACCTTTTCTAGAAGAAGCAGCCAAACTACTTGCTTCCTTTGGTCCCCTGAGCTTGCTTACTAAACCACTAAGTAGATGGAGTCTGTGTAGAAGCAAGGCACTCAGTAATATAACTTATGCACTCAATAGTATACTTCTGCACTCAGCAATGTAACTTCTGCACTCAGTAGTATAATAGGCAGACTTACACCATGATCAAAAACTCAGCATATCCCCTCATCGAATCTCTTGGGTGCAAGCACAGCAAAACCCGAAGGTAAATTTCCTCGTCAGTAAAAGTGATGAACCTCAGTTCATAATTCGATGGCTCTTATATAGACTGCCTAGGTATTTAGTGGTCAATTTTCAAGAAATGAGCCTCAAGCTCTAGTCCCACCTTCCAGGGCACTATGACCACAATTCAAGGGAGTTGTCCCATACCAATAGCTAGTTAGTTACATCATGATGCTGCCGCTTGTCCGTTTCCTTCTACCCCAGATTCCATTCCATCTAGTGGGTCAGTAAACACTCTTTCAACAGTCCCGTTAGGTGTTTGTCTCCTATTTAATTTATTAAATAATAAAATATTGTGCAATTACAGTTAACATAATGTTTCCAACATAAAAAAAATTTCAACAAAAAGGGTATGTTACAGAAGCTCATGGATTTTAGTACATCACTACATATAATACTACTACTAGTGATGCTCGTGATAACACATGATGGCCCTCGCCACCCAGCGTAGCAATAGACCAAAACGACCAGAAACTCTAGTTGTTTGGAGTTGATAACGCTGTGGAAATTCATCTTTCTAGATATTTCAGGAATTTCGACAGTCAACCGTTGGAGGTTCTCCTCAATTTCATCGAGCTCTTCTACTTCCTCTCGATTCATGACTGCTATCTCTCTGACTTCTCCTCGCCTTTCGATAGGAGAAGATCCAGTTGGTATCGAGGGACCAACATCTACATTAGCATATATGAGGTCTCAGTACAACACAAAAATGAAATATGATAAAATACATGTAAATATAAAAATATAAAAAAAAACTCCTGCTTACCAAGATCGCCCCATTGCTCTCCTTTTGGGAGCACTATATCAAGATCTCCCTGGAAATCCGTGCCAGCATATGCATAGTATTCCATCATAAGTACTTGAATACGCAACCATATGAAGAATGCGAGCCCATAAGTGATAAAGGTCCACCGCCATGATCCATCACCTCCACCCACCTCAACATACGTGGATCTCGTGGCTATAGGTCAGTGATCTCTATTTGAGGACAAAGGATAGGAACCTGCTCTAGGAAGAAGGATACTACAATCGATCCATAGAAAAATTGTTTTAGTTCCCCTCTCCTACTCTTCGTAATTTGTTCTTTCACATTTACTAGGACACCCTTGCACCAGTTAAACATTGGGGGAGCCATGCACTCTATAGCATAGATCATGTGAGCCCCCGTAGCTTGATGAGCGCCTCTACTACCTGCTACCTTCTCAATAGTGAAAAAATGGTCCTCAAAGGACGATCTCGTACATGCTTTATGGGGATCTTCCCACCCAAAATTTGGGCCCGAGAGTGTAGTACTGATCAATGAGGTCCTCAGTGGTCATATCACCACCTCTAGGAACAAAAAGTGAAACAGGGGCTCCTCATCTCTAAATCCTTATGAGGAAGTATATGTATTCCACCTCTAAAGTGAGGATATGGCTCACAACTTGGAAATAATGTTGATTAGGGTCCCACATCCATATTAAATGGTCCAATAATCCAACCTCGGCTCTCATTCCAGAAAATTGGAAGAACTTTAAGAGTCCACACTCTCTCAAAGCCAATACAACATTTGGGTTATTCGCCGCTTGGCCATCTTCCAATTCATTCTCTCTTTCTTTCCATTGCACCATTTTGCTGGATCAAACTTACATGAAAAACAATGAGGAAGAAGGAGAACCAATAATGTTAACGAGGAATATTTATGTAGGTGCAGAGGAAAACTCAAAGATAACGATACCCTAAATTAATTCTCCTCTCATTCTTCTAAAAAAAATTATCCTCATTATTTCTATAGTTCTCCATGGAAAGAAACAAGAACAATGTTGGCATTATGGTAATACTTTTACAATTGCATCCCTGTATATTTTTATGCATTTAGATTGTTTCAAGGTGAATTCAATCCCATGTTTGTAATGGTTAAATTATGCATGTAAAGTATTTGTTGAAATGCATGATTCAATGTTTGCGAAGGTAAGAGGAAATTTGATTATCAAATGTAAGTTTAATCGTGAACTTAGTTCCCTGTATAATTCATGAGATAGACTGAGGAAGGCATTAGTGGATTCATAATTGAATTGTAATAAATTTTGGAATGTTTTTCTTGTGCATGACTATGGATTAAGGTTGTTGGCCATGTGTTTGATTAAATGTATGAGTGGGTAATTAGTTCCATGAAATTAATAAATTATTCAATTCATTGAATGCTGCTGAAATTGGATGAGGAGAGGCATGATTGAATGGTTATTGGACAATAGTGTAGTTATGGGTTATGCTTCTACCTATATGGCTGTAGGTGGAAGTTTTCATGCCAAGTGTTTGATAAAATATATAAAAGAGTTTTTATGTAGTGTTGGCTTGATTTTTTGGAAAAATGCATCTATAGGTCTTTCTTTTACGAATTAGGAACACATCAGGGAGAATCCATGTCATATGGACTTGGAAACCTGGATTTGATTCTAGAAAAAAGGTCCCCGCAGAACGGTATTGTGATTTGGGCAATTTTGGAAAAGTGTTGTTAACCCTGCAGGGGGCTAGGGTTTTCTACCTGGAATCTTTGATGATTTTTCATAAAAAAATAGATGAATACTTAACCATATGTGTTGTAGACTACTGTGTGTAGATTGATGGTATAAATGTGTGCCTGCCAAGTGTTTTTCAAAACAATTGCATGCCAAAGTGTTTGTTAAAATGCCTCAATAGCTATAGATTACATGGCTAAAAATTGTTTGTCAAAATGCCTCAATGGCTGTAAATTGTTTACCAAAATTAATATTCAATGATGAAGCTATTCATAAATGTTTGTAACCATTGTTCCAACATGCAAACCGAAACATATTGTGAATTGCGTGTGAATTCAAATGGTCATAGTGATGAGTGTTTCATGTGTATTAATTTTCTTCTCTATTTTCATTAAAAATCAGATTATGAGTTGTCAATTAAGTGTTTGAATAATTTTCTCAATGAAGAGATTTTGTCTTTCTAGTTATGAGTTGGGAGGTTCCTATTAGTGTACCCTTTATTATTCATTCATTTCATTCTTATTAATGAAGTAAATCCTAATGGTTATTTATGGTTTGTAATTTGAGTAAAATTGAGAACGAGATGCTAAGAGTGAGTATTGACCAAATATTTCAGGAACAGTTCAATAAAGGGATATTGGAATTTGTTTGATCTTAAGTTGAGAATTTTTTTAACCATATAAAAATATTTAAGCTATATGTGAAATAAATTAGTGGACATGTACTGTGTCTTCAAGATTAGAGTTTACATAGTGGTTCTAATTGTTTGACAATATATTTAAACGTTGAATGCATGGATTGAATTAAGTAAATGGTGTTTAGAATGGATTGAGTATTCGAACATAGTATTATAATTATATCTAAGTCTTGTATGAGTATGACATCATATTCTAGTTGAGTTTAGCCTTTAATTATTTTTATTCCTATTTGAATTAGCTTCTTAAGTTTTCATAGTTTGTAAGGTTGGACCTTAGAAAACAAAGATAAACAAATTGTTCCTATTTGGATGCTAATGTCAAATGGGACCTTCCTTTGTATGTTTTGATGGTTGGGTAAGGCAGGACCTTACAGGGTTCCATAACTTGGCAGGGGTTCCCCATTTTTTACTAGGACGTCCTATCAAGCTTTATAGAGGACAAAATTTATAGCTTCATTCACTCTTTGATCAGCAATACTATTATGGATTTGGCGTATAAGAAACAATTTAAAGTCAATTCCCTCTAAGGTGGCAATGATTTGTTGATCAAATATCAATGGAATAGGGTTTCTTCCTTAAAGTTATTATTCATTTTCTAAATAACGAATAGGGAATCCCCTAGAATGACGACTTCATTGATTTGTAGGTTCTTCAATAGCATTATTCTTAAATACAATTCATACAATTATTCTTGATTGTTCAAGGCCAATTCGATCCCCCTTAAAAAATATAATTTAGAGTTCCCTTTAGGGTTAATGAGAACCTTTCCCACTCCTGCCACTCTAGAAAGTTCTACAATAATTGTTACAAGTCAATACACTTACTATATAATTTAATTTGTAAATAAACTTGATAAAATAATGTGATGGATCTACCATAAAATTTGTAGACTAGATTTGGGATATATGATATTTTTTAATTATATATTAGCTGTTAAGTTTTGGTAAAATGTATAAAAGATCGTATAAAGAATTAAGAAGTTTTATGACTTGAAAAATAAAATGTATTCATATATACGAAGAAAATGAAATAATTTGGGGAAAAAGAAAAAATTAACTATAATGACTATGGAAAATCTCTTATTTCCCTCAGTGCGATTTTTGTTTAGAAACATGTTGTAATCTTTTTGTTTCTGAGAACATTGTTTTCCCTTCTTGGAGCTGGGACTTGTAATGGTTTACTTTGAGCCACGACCTATTGGTTTATGTTATGAGAAAGAGATATAAAGCCGAGGCTCGTCTACTGTGGATACAATGTTTTTCTTCTCGGTAGTGAATATATGTTAGAGAGCATGGATTGTTGTTTTCTTGTGAGCACTAATAGAACCCTAGCGCCTCCAGCCATGAGCTCGGCATGATCCAGTGGCTCTCTCGTGGGCCTCCCCTGTGATGGCAGGCTCGGCACCTCCCTCCCCTTCTCCTGAAGATCGTAGGCTCCTCTTGGATGCAGCATTCAGAGCTCTGGTTGTAGCTACCTCCCCCTGCCCCCTCCCCTCAGGATCCTTCGGATGCAAGCTTAATCAAATGGGCTACTGCTCCCCGCATCCAAATCCTGTCGGCAGCTTCAAAACTCAAAGCTATTGCGTTAAATGACAGAGGGCTCATCGGACAATTCACCGGAATATGGCTATCACCAAAATCCATGGAATCTTGCATCAACAAGAACTGGATGCCTCTGATTTTCGGAGGCCCGTAGCACTGCTTCTGTGGTAAGGGTTACTTTACCTTCCTCTTTGAATTAAAAGCTGATTGTGATCTCATTTTTAGAAGTGGACCTTACTTTATGGGTCCCCGAGGACTCTATCTGAATCGATGGAGCCTATCCTTTGACTCGGATAAGGATGTCCCCTTAGTGGTTCCTGTCTGGGTTCATCTCCCGCACCTCCCCCTTCATTGTTGGAATGATGAAACCCTTCAGGCCGTTGGAAACCCTATGGGGAAATACATTGACAAGGAAGAACCCAAAGCCCCTCTTTTCTCCTGCGCCAGAATTTGTGTAGAAGTTGACCTAGAGAAAGGTCTTCCAGAGGAAGTAAATCTTTTTATGGACGGATGGGAACATCTGCAAAAAGTAGACTATGAACAACTACCTTTCAAATGCAAGAAATGCCACGAGTATGGTCACTTTGTTAAAAATTGTCCCAAAGCAGCCCAAGAAACTTATGAGAAAGGACAAGAAGAAGGGTGGCACCAAGTCAAGAATGGGAAAAAAATCACTGCTGCCCAGCCGTCTTCGAAAGAAAACCAAACAAAAACTATCCCAAGCAATGCGAATAAATCAAGAGAGGTCAGAAATATTAACAAATTTCAGGAACTTCCCACAGAGGAAGGAGAAATCACAGCCCAAGATGATGTTGAAACAACTCAGGAAAGAGAGGAAATTTTGGCTCCGTCCTCATCAACTCAGGAAATGGGGACAAAAGAAAAGGAAGGGGGCTTCACAATTCCTGGCAGCTCTTGGGATGACAAGGTTAAGAGTATCTTTGTTCCTCCCTCCTCATCCCTAGACCAAACATTGGACTCTTTGGATGAGCCAGGGGAAGTGCAATCGCCCAACACCAGAGGAAGGAAAACCCAAAAATATCAGAGGGAACTCGAAACAGAAAGGGAATTGGAACTAGGAAGGCAAAAAAGTTTAGAAGATATGAAAGTCATACAGACATCAAAAAACCAGAATGGAGGTAAGGAAGGCAGATCCCGAGCAGGATCTCAACCAACAAAGAATTAATGTTAATCGTCTCTTGGAATTGCAGGGGTCTGGGCAGAAAAAGCAAAATTGAAGCCATGAAAAACTTAATCAACACTGAAAAACCAGATCTCATGCTCATCCAAGAGACCAAGATGCAAGGTGACGAGGTAATGGAATTATCTTGGCGCCTTCTGAAAGATTGGCAGAGCTCCACGATCAGTTCTAGAGGAGCCTCCAGAGGAATTGCAACTCTGATCTCTCCAAATTACGCTATCTCATCCACTTTGGAAAATCGACACTGGATATTAACAGAAGTAAAAGACAGGAACAGCAACAACTCTCTCCAGAATAGCAACAACTCTCTCCATATTTGCAATGTGTATGGACCCAACCATAGCAGAGACAAAACAAATTTTTGGAATGACCTGATCAATCTCAAAGACAGTATGCGGGGAAAGAAACTTATTATCGCATGGGACTTTAATGTTACCAGCTCAAAACATGATAAAAAAGGTGGAAGCGTGGTGCGTGACCCCTTGGTGAAAATTTAGCAGACCTTCTAGCAAATCTGGATCTAATGGACATCCCTCTCAAAAACGCAAAGTTCACCTGGAGCAATAGAAGATGTGGACCTGGTTACATAGCGGCCCGCCTCGACCGTTTCCTGGTAAGTTACTCTTTTTTCAATATGGATTTATTAATCAGTGCCTACTCCATCCCCTGCGCCTCCTCTGAACACAATCCCATAGCCCTCATAGTCGCCCCCCTTGAGAAAATCAGCCCAATCCTGTTCTGATTCAAACATCACTGGATCTCTCACCCTGACTTCTCAGCAATTGTCACTCGGGCTTGGTCTTTAGTCTTTCACGGTTCCCCCAGCTTCATTTGGGAGTCCAAACTCAAAGCCACAAAATCTGCCCTCAAATCATGGCCCAATACCTCTTACTTAAATCCCACCATTGTTGAGTTGAGCAGACAAGTCAAACTCGCCACCCTACAGCGCAGGATGGAAACTGAAGACGTTTCCCCATCTCTTCTTAGACAAGAAAAAGAACTGGAATTTGATATTCTCAGAGCAGCTAGACAGGAAGAAGAGACTTGCAGAATCAAGTCAAGACAGTTATGGCTCAAACGGGGAGACAACAACTCCAAGTATTTCCATAATCTGGCCAAGGCACATCATAGTCATAATGCTATTATTGAGCTGAAAGATGATACGGGAGAAAAAATTAGAGGGCAGGAAAATATCAAACTCTTGGCCTATAACCACTTCAGGGATCTGTTCACAGATAGCGGACAAACTGACATGGAGGCTCAATAATTTTTATATAAGGTATCCCCAAGCTAATTTCAGATAACACAAACAAAGACCTCAATAAACCAATTATGGAGCAAGAGATAGAAAATGCTATCTGGTCTCTTCACTCTGATAAAGCCCCCGGCCTAGATGGATTCACCATAAATTTCTACAGAGCAACCTATGAAATAATAAAAGAGGACCTAAGAAGAATGCTCAATTGGACAAGAAATAAGGACAAAATTGGGGGGGCAACCAACTCCTCTTTTCTGGCCCTCATACCTAAAGACAAAGCTCCATACTCTATTAACAGATTCAGGCCGATTTCTTTGTGTAACTCTTCGTACAAAATTCTTACCAAGATCCTTGCCAATAGAATGAAAAAAATAATGGGGAAAATAATCTCTGAAACTCAAGGGGGATTTATAGCAGGCCGACAAATTCTAGATAACATTATAATGGTACAGGAGGCAATTCACACCAACACTAGTAAGAATTATCAAGGTATGGCAATAAAACTTGATATGGAAAATGATTTTGACAGAGTAAGCCATCAGTTCCTTTTCGACATCATGCTCAAATTTGGTTTCTCTAGCATTTGTGTGCAGTGGATTAAATCCTGCATTAACAACCCCTGGATTGCCCCTCTGATCAACGGAAGACCAACTAACTTCTTTGCAGCTTCAAGGGGACTACGACAGGGATTCCCTCTATCTCCTTATCTCTACCTCCTTGTAGCGGATTCTTTGAGCAGGAAAATTCTCTCTCTTCAAGAGGAGGGGATTTTAAAAGGTATCAGAATTGTGCGTGGAGTCAAGCCGATAAATCATGCTCAATTCGTGGATGATACAATCCTTCTAGGAGGGGCGTCCGTGACTATTGCTAATAATTTCAACCACGTCCTCTCCTCCTTCCTTCAAGCCTCAGATGGTAAGATCAATTCTGACAAATCCAGGATTTATGGCTGGAATTGCCCCTTAGGAACTCTGGCTAGAATCTCTCAAATCATGGGCTTTGAAGGAATTCAAGAGTGGAATTCCTTCAGCTATCTTGGCATTCCAATTTTTAAGGGGAAGAAAAAAGTAGTTGAATGGAACGGGCTAGTTGAAAAAATAAAAAAGAAAATCAACTCTTGGGGAGTCAGGTGGCTCAACCAAGCTGGTAAAATGGTCCTCATTAATTCAATTCTCTCTGCCTACCCTATTTATTTCTGCTCTATATCTTTGGCTCCCAAAACAGTGATGAACAATACCACTAAAGAACTTAGAAGATTTCTTTGGCAAGGAGGAAGAAACAATGACACCAAAAAATTCCACTTGGTCAATTGGAACACTGTCTGCAGAAATAAAATTAGTGGTGGTCTTGGGATCAAAGATCCGCTTCAGATGAACTTGGCTCTCGTGGTAAAAATTCTTTGGAGAATTGTCTCTGGCAAAATAGCATGGTGGAAAGAAACTATTCAAAAAATACATGCATGGAACCAGAAAACGTTGCATGTATAACATTGATCCTGAAACAAAAGGAACAACAATATGGAATTTATGCAAGAAAGTCGCTTTTATAATTCAAAATAATCTCCATTGGCAACCCGGCAACGGAAAAGCAGATCAATATCTAGAAAGATAAATTCAGCATAAATCCCCCAATGAATTTCCTTCATGAGCTTGAGGATCTAAGACACTAGATGGAGCAAGCTGGAGTCCACATGCTCCATGACATCTGCTCCTGGAATGACCAAGGTTGCTGGAATGGCTGGTGCACCTTAGATCTCCCAGAACATCTCAATCATGATTACAACATTCTCCTCTCCCTAATGCATGGAGTGCTACCCATCCATCTCTCCATAAAATACAAACGTGGATGGGGAAAGTCTGGACACTACACGGTTAATGAAGGATACCGCTATCTGGACTCCCTCAACATTCAAGGCAATCTGGACAACAAATGGAAAAGAATTTGGAGTAAATACGGGCTCCCAAAGATAAATTTCTTCAATTCGTTGCTGGCCCATAAAAAGATCCTCACCACCGATAATCTCAAAAAAAGAGGAATTGCAGGCCCAACAAGGTGCATTCTTTGCAAAATGGAGGAGGAAACGGTGGAGCATCTCTTTCTAGATTGCAAGTTTGCCAAAGAAGTCTGGCACCAAGCTTATCAGGGGATCCAGCAGACCTTAATTCTTCCCACCCATTGGAATGATCTCTTTTCCAATTGGCACCTCTTCTACTCAAATACGATGACAAATAAACCCTGTTTCAAAAGAGCTTGGATTGCTTTCCCCAAATTTGTATGTTGGAAAATATGGAACGCTCAAAATCACGAGATCTTTGAAGGAGTCTGGATAGCGCCTGAAAAAGTCATCTCCTTGACTAACTCTCTTTGGGTGGAAACCCTTGCCTCGAGAGGTTTGGCCAATTTTCAAAAAGAGTAGTTAAATGTTGAAGAGAAAATATGGGTAGCAGACATCCTGCTTTACAATTCTCAAAATTCTTCTCAAGACAGGAAAAACCAAAAACATCATCACTAGCAGCTTAGAATGGACCCCAAAAGCTTTCAATCTTGGATAAGAACTCAAGATAGACATATCCTCCTTTTTGATGGAGCCTCAAAAGGAAACCCAGGGTTGGCAGGTGCGGGGGGGGGGTCCTATTCGACCCCGAAGGAAACAAAAAGACTGATTACGCTTGGGGTCTTGGCAGGAAAACGAACAATGAGGCGGAGTGGCTTGCATTAATCCAAGGCCTAACTATCGTCAAGGAAAATAATATCCAGAGTGTTCTAGTTATTGGAGACTCCTTGTTAGTTATCAAGAAAGCCCGAGCTCTCCTCAAGAAGTACCACACCCCAACTTCTAAATTTCACTCTATCTTCCTCATGTTGGCAAAGAACGTGGCCTCCATCTCCCTCTACCACATCCTGAGGCGCAACAACTACATGGCAGACACCTTGGCAAATCTTCGAGCCAATTTAAATTGTGGGACTCTAAATCGCAACAACAACCTCCTTAAGACCTGGGTGCCATAGTTCATGTCTTGTCTCATGGCAATAAATGCGAACCATCATTCACCGAGCCACCTCAACCTCGATCAGAGGCAAAATATTCAACAAATCCTTTCTCCACCTACCTTGCTCCTCCGACGGCACTTGCATACTGTACACACCTGGCTCGCATGCGAGGCATTATGGCGAGCAGGTAGAAGATGTGACTTGGGCTATATGAACCTCATGGGTGGAAAACAAGGCACCACCTTCTTCCTTCGCTTCTGGCACTCGTTCTCACTCTACTTCTAGAAAACAAAGCACAGAATGGATTGCTGTAACAGTGGCCTAAATTCAGGGGTTTTCCCTCTAGGGTTGAAGTGCAAGTGTTGTAAGACTAACAATGGGCAAAAGAGATACCCCTCTGTCGTCGAGGAAATGCAGAGTCCAGGGAGTGGTGAAACAGAAATTCTCCATCCCTCCCGTGCTCCTATGAAGCATGTTCATCGTAATGAAGATAATGGACAAAACTGGAATCACCAGGCGGTGGGTATGTGCAGACAAAATACAATTCCGGTTCAGAATGGTTTCATGTTCGATGGTCGTCGCTTCTGGCGTCCCATTGAGGTTGAAAAACTCCAGAATTCCAAGGGACTTCATTTTCAAAACACCCTACAGGATGGGTTGCAGCAATATGGTAGTCAGAGAGCCAATACAAGTGAAGCCGGGAAAGTGTGGAAGGTGCTAGGTGATAGTTTGGGGCTCGTCCATCTGGACTCCCCGGTTGGCAAGGAAAGTCCCTCCCCTGGGGTACTTTCACATCTTCAGGACATAGAAGCCCAAGTTAATTGGCTTCGGGGGGAAAATACAAAGCTCAAGAAAGCACTTTCACACCTCTCTCAAATCACTAGCTCGGAAGCCAGCACCATCAACAACAAAAATAAAGAATTGTATGAGAAGCTCGGGGGAAAGATTGACTCTCTGCATAGCTGTCTAAGAATCGTAGAAGCAAAGATAGATTGCATCCGGAGCAACAAAGAAAATAACCCAGCTGCGATCACAAGGCTGAAAGACAAGGAGGATTCTGAAGCTGGCAGCAAGAAGAAGAATCGTCACCCAGAAATCCTCTAAGCGCTAGTCAATCAACAAGTTTTTTCTCTTCTGTAGACGTGTCTTATATTTCTAGTAGAGGCATGTATAGCTTAATGTAGTCAGTTTATGTTCTGTCCTATCAACTTAAGAAATTACTGTTAAATTTTGAACTTAAGAAGACTGTTTGGAGGTGCCTATTTCTCTCGTTTTTGTGGGTACAGTCTCCCCACAGTGATGTAGCTCCTCTTTACTTTTAATACAAATATATATCCATTTCTGTAAAAAAAAAAAAATCTCTTATTTTCCTCGAAAGAAAAAATAATAGCTATAAAACTATTGTCTCCACAAGCATCCACGTTCTCGTTCTCTTTAAAAAAAAAACAACTTGCACATTTTTTTCTACATTTATTTTTCCCACTTTACATAAAGAAATCATTTAAAAGTTTTAAGCAAACCATGTTTCTCTTTTTAGAGGAGGAAGCACTATACATTTGAGATATTTCAACTCAAGCAATTTATAATGATAAATAGTGAAATTATTAATGCAGAGTTTACTTTTTTTCCACTTTATAATTATTTGAAATTAATCTTCGGTTAAATTATTAAAAATAATTGATATTAATTAATCTAAAGAAAAAAATATCTACAAATGAATTGATTTTTTTTTATAAATTTTATGGGCTTCTTTTACTAGTGCTTCTTAATATTAACAAGGAAAATAGCTTCAAAGCAGCTAGCTTTAGAATTATAGTTTTAAAAAATTATTTGACAATAATAAATTTATAAAATGTATTAAATAAAATATTAAATTTTAATCAAATTTATAAAAAAAAAAATTTAACAATAATAGATTTATAATTATTTGACAATAATAAATTTATAAAATGTATTAAATAGAATTTCAATCAAATTTATATAAAAATTATTTAACAATAATAGATTTATAAATATATTAAATCGAATATTAAATTTCAATCAAATTTATATCATTAAAGAAAAACAAATTCATATGTAAAAAAAGACATTGTTTAAATACAATTTTTTTAAATTGTACTCATTTTGAAACTTATAAGAAAATATATTAAATTTTAATCATGGTTTGTAATCAATTTTACTAAATTTTTTAATTAATATGTAACTTGCAAAATATTAAAATTAATAAACAAAATTGTGAAAACTTTAAAAAAACATTAATAAAATTAATTAAAAGATTTATAGTATCAAAGCATTTTGACTTTCGATCGAAAGCTATAATTTCTGGGACTAATAAAATAAATTCAATGAAATTGAATATAGTGAATGATTTGAGGGTTTTTAATGTCTTTTAACCCTACATACATCATAGAAATTAGTTAATTACTATGTATTTTGAGCTGGATTTGACTGACCAAATTTCAATCAAACCCGGGTAAAAATTGATGTGTAATTATTAATTTTATGAAAAGTTTTTCTTAAAATTATTTATGAAATTCCAATTATAATGCTATTAAGAAAACAGATCAGCAATGTTGACTCACACTAAAAAATTAATTTGTTTTTCACTTGAAGGAAAGTATAATTCATATTTAGAGAGCAATATCTATTGAGATTATTTCATAAATACTGTCAAATCACATACAGTGGAACCAGCTTAAAGCAGAGGAGCAGATCCAGGTCTGAGATTCCAGCTATCACAACTTGGAGCTAATCAACGGAGTCACAACATCCGTCAAATATCTCTGCCTCAACCACTTCCCAATAAAAAACACACCCCCGCTAATTTATCCAAAAACACAACCCCGCTAATTTATCGAAAAGCGCTCATTGGAAGGAGTTGGATAAAAGAGAAGCAACAACTGAAATTCTGCTAAAACGGGATGGAAAATGGAAAATGTTGCCCATCAATCTGCATGCGTGCAGCTCGAGGTTCTCACGAGCCAGTTTAGAAAAGAGAGAGAAAAGCTAAATTTATCCACATTAAAAACTTGTTTTTAAAAAATATATATAATTCACATCACAATTATAGAGATATATTAATTATTGAATATAATTATTTAATCAATCTTCGAATGTCATGGAATTAGCTATATATCCGCTGACACGCAGAATGGAATCTCTAAAGACACGACAAAGATGAGAATAGAAGCTGAATGCCTTCACATTCACATGCAAAAGCTCCTCTACATTCCGCGTGTTGACAAATTGTGAGTTTCTTGGGTCAAGAAATATTTTAATATTTACCGTGATTTGCTTTGTGGCGGAATTTCCAAATTAGTGTGCAGAGCGAGGTTCTCGCCAGCCCGTGTGCTCAGAATTTGCGCCAGCCATGGCAGCCCAGCTTGGACTAGATCATTAATGACATTTTATTACATGTACAAGTGGCAGTGCTAAAAAATTTAGCTAATTTTTATTTTTAAAATATTTGTTTTTCCCGACAATTACCCCTCAAACTAGGGGTATTTAGTCATTTCATAGTACTCCACTAATTAAAAAATAGAAATTACTAATTAAAAATTTTCAAAATATATTTATATATTTTTAAAATATTAAAATTAATAAAAAAAATTGTGAAAACTTTAGAAAATATTGATAAAATTAATTAAAAGATTTGTAGTGTCAAAACATTTTGACTTTCGATAGAAAGCTATAATCCCTGCCTTGAGAGGGACTAATAATGCATTTTGTAGCTTATGTGAAATTAACACTTGGAAAATATTTAAAATTAATATCTATTTACTAATTAGATTTTTAGGGAAATGTTTGTATAAACAAATATACAAAGTGTCAACATCGAATTAATACATCCATATTAAATATTTGAAAAAATGTTCGTCTCATAATGTATGCTACGATATTTGACAAAATGCTTAGTATAAAGATGTATGTACAATGTTTGAAAAACATAAGTGCATGTTATGTGTTTGACAAAATGTGTAATATAAACACATGTCCAATGTTGGACAAAATGTTTGAAGTAATAAGTAAATGGCATATGTATGGATGCATGTTAGATTATTGACACAAGTATACATGTCAAATGAATGAAAAAATGGTTGAATGAAGAAAACTAGAAATTGCATATCATTTGTTGACAAAATGCTTAAAACAAAGATGCATACCAAATATTTGACAAAATGAATATGCATATCAAATATTTGACAAAATGCCAGAATAAAAAAATAGAATGTGCATGCCATGTGTTTGAATCTTAAGAGAAAGATGCATACCAAATGTTTGATAAAATACTCAAATGAAGAAAAATGAAAAGTGCATATAATGTATTTACCAAATGCTTGAATGAAAAGAGGTACAATGTGCATACAATATATTTGACAAAATGCATGAAATAATTTTTATTAATTAATTTAATGATGGAAATTTTTGAAAGAAAAGATTTAAACATTTATTTTATGGTTATTGGTTAAGGAAAAATGATTTATGAATAATGAAAATCTTAACAATAAATATGTTCTTCTTAATGATGTGGTTTTACAAATCTTCCATTTAAAAAAGATAGTTGGATGTTATATTACTAAAAAGTAGAAAATGATTGTACAGAGCTAAGTTTGGGTGGCCTATTGCTTGGGAAATTGTTGGAGGAGCTTAGTTGATTGCGTCGACTAGGTCCTCCCAACAGACCACCAACTAGTCGGCCTGATCTAGTCAAGTCGGTTAGGCCGAATTCTAGACAATTATGCAGTTACAACTTTGTAACTACTTGTATGACTCATATAAATAGGTTGACGAACTAGATATTAAGGAGATGATTATTCCCCCTTTTTGTATAGTATGGCCTGATGGTTTAATAAATATACTTGTTTTTGCTACCTCCATTACTTTCCCACTTTCTTGCTCTCATTATGTATGTGTGATCTAGTACTTTTTATATTTATATGTATACTATGCTAGTGGTAACCTCATGTAATCCCTTGGATTACAACATTGGTTTCGTTGCCGTTAGCACTGACCTGGGACATGAAATGATCATGTGCACATAAATTGTGACCGAGGAAGAAATCAAAGAGTGGTGGAATAAGAAAATCATGAACTATATTCAACACTATACCAGAAGTAACAAGTCGACCCTCATGAAGGCCAGAGAGAAGTTCTTCACTGAATCTCATGAACGATTCATTGAAGTCGTCCCACATGAAATAAAGAATTTCTTGGATAGCTTTCATGACAAAGTTAGATGCCCAAAATGAAAGACTATTAATGCATGAGCTCAATAACAGTGGGTGGAAAAATTTATATGAGTAGCTAGAAAATATACATGACAACTACTATGAAGAATAAGCTATTGAAGAAAGAAATTCACTTGATGAAATATGAAGCAGATTCTATAACAAATTCCACGATAGTTTTTTCTATACAATTTTGAATTTTCTATATAAGTTTCTAATCGAAAAAGGAGTCGGTCACATAGTCGAACCTCAACTTCCATTTGGCCCTGGTGCCAGCTCAAATTGAGAGCAGAAGGGAAAAGACTAGGAGTGATTCATTCGCGAACATGAGTGGGAATATTTTCTCAGTAAATGAATGTCATTGATGAACCCACTTCCGTCAATCAGTAAGAGTTAGGTCGGCAATGGGAGATCACCGACCATGTGCCAATGAATGAATAGATGATTATAGTCAATAGAATAAGAAAGATATGAATCCTAGTAAGCACCCAAGTTTGAATCGACAAAAAATAATGGCCAGTCATAAGAATATTGTTGATATTCAGAAGCTCGAAAGGGAAAATCGACATAAAAGACAGGAAGAATTGAGGGACAATTTAAGTTCTCTTCATTATAAGAGGAATATGGACAAGGCAGTCGAAAAGATCGTGTAGCTAAAATTCTGACCTAAGTTGAGGAAAATTACACCAAATGAGAAAGAGGGTGAGGCGCCAATCATATGACCTTTTCCGATTGAGGAAACTCCAAAATTCCATATTGTTATTCCTAAACCTATGAATCATGTTGATACGACCCCGATGCTTCTAAATCATGGTCTGAATGTAAGAAAAATCATCAAGTGCGACTTGGGAATTGGTCTTGGACAAAGCACAATATGGAGTCAGCTAGATGTTTGTGGACGAATTCTGGGTTGACTAATGATCCAAAGACCACTTTAGGGTAACTAGATCAGTTTTGTACCAAAGTTTGCAAGACACAATTTTAATGTATTCTATTCAAAACACGTGGAGGTACCCCCCTACCATCAACATTACTAATTAAAGCACACATCCCATCGGAGATATGACCTATCAGCAAAGATTCCATAGAAGAAGTTCGGTTGTCTTGCTATAAAACTCACTGACAAGAAGTAAGTGCAGAAATTCATCATAAAGAAGTAAGTTTGTCCATAATTGGTTATTCGTCTCTAGTAAGTAATAAAACTCAAAATAGAAATCAAAATTTTGTTAAGATGGCATACCATCACCCAATTCACACTCCTATTTATGAGGGGGATGAATATCCAGAGAAACACTGGTTTGTCCTCGAAACCATTTGGAAAGCTAACCTTATTGATGATGAGAATCAACAAATTGTACAGTTTGTAGTCGGTCTTTGGAAAAGAGCACTCACGTGGTATATGAATTTCATTGAAGATGGAGCAAAAGCAAAGCAATAAATCAAAGAGAATTTTCTAGAATTATTCAAGACGCAAGATAGTAGGAATTTGGATGGCCACAAATTAAAAGAAATTACTCAAATACTGGGTGAAATAGTGTGTGAATATGACATAAGATTTAAATACCTACTTAGCCAAATGCCATCCAAGATGGATCAAAATGTCATGATCCAGTTTTTTGTTGCAGGTTTGTATCCAAGAATTAAAATGCCACTACTCTTACATGAATTTACAATGTACGATGATATTTTAAAGAAATATTTAAAATTTGAGTTGAATACAAACTTTTCAGTTGGTCATGTCGATAGAAGACTTGAATAAAATCTAGAAATAATGCAGAGATCGCTTCAACAACTTGCTTTGAGGCACAATGACTTATGGTGCACGACGTGCTTATCAAAAGGTCACACTAATGACAACTCTTGATATGATGATTGATGCCAATTTCAAGAAGACAAAAGAAGATTCCACGAAGAAATAAGACCATTCCTATAGGAAAGAAGATTAGTAAAAGAAGAACCAAGAATCTTTCCAGAAGAAATATGACCAAAAAAATTTGAATCACTCAAACAAGCTATTAATCTAACATATGTGAAAGGTTTGAGCCTCATTTGTAATGTTGATAGTGTCCAAACCAAACGGTGTGGCATTTTTCGAACTAATCAACATACCACTGTATAGTGTGTGATGAATTTAAAGAGTAAGGAAAATTACTAGACCATCTATCAAGCACAAACTATTGATTGGAATAATCAAAGAGGTCAAGACTCCATACAGAACGACCATTGCAACAATGGATATAACCAATGCAGAGCCTACAACAGTTATGGAAGATATAACTATAATCATGACAACCGATCTTTTGGTCGAGGAAAGCCTCGTTGCTTTATTTTCTTTAGTGAATAACACTTGTGCCCTGAATATCCATGGAATGAATTGTCGGATCTCAAGTTCTGTACAAAATGTGGGGTGGGGGAGCATAATCTAGAAGAATTCCCCATCATGCTTGAAAAGATTAATAATAAAAAAAATGTTAATATTTTATCTAGTGTTCCTAAGCATGAAGCATTGAATTCTAAAAAATTTCACATCATCACGAGACAAGGCATGAATATTGGAAGTGATAACCCCCATGTCACAAAAATTCAGAATAAAGAATATAATTATCCTAATCCGTACAAGAAAAGATATATTTTTAATAATACTACAAAAATATTTGAAGAAGACATGATAGAGTCTCGAAACAAAACATTGAATGAATGATTGAAACTTCTTACGAAACAAGAATTTGTTACATGAATAATTGACTTAATGAATATGATAAAAAACAACCCAGTGAATGAAAAAGTTACTAAAAATATTTGTAGCATAAATCAAGGTTTCCTTAACTTTGGATCCCAAGCTAACATAATGACTCGATCTACCTGGGAAAGTTTAGGAAGACCATGCCTATTTGAGTCGGGCATCTACCTTAAGTTGGCCGACTAGGGCTTGATCGAACCCATTGTAGTATGGAAAAATGTTAATACTGCAATTATGGGTATTGAAACTAAATCCGACTTTGAAGTCATTGACCCAAAATGAGGATCCATGTCCTTCCATTCACTTATCAGATGACCATGGGGTAGAAATGAGATCTTCTATTTCAGTAGAGAAAGATAGAATAACATTGAAAGGAGAAGGAAAAAAGGTCATTGTACCTATCCATCCATCCCGAGGAAAACCTTGTGCAGAGCTTGCTGACAACAATGTAGACATAAGACGCCTATACCAAATCATGGAAAACAATGAAAATTCAGTCGAACCAAATGAACATGGGGAAATTAATTTGGTATCACCTATGTTGGCTGGACAAAAATTCAACTCAGAACTATACGACTATAAAATTGAAAACTATGAAGCACATGCAAGAGAATGTTGGACACTCAAAGTCATTCCTTGATGAACAGTATGGGAATGCTTTATAATTACATCAATCCAAAAAATATTTGAGAAGAAAGTAAGGGAAAGCCCCTCCTTAGTCATGACTAAAGTTGAGCCGACTAACCTTCCACTTCTCATATATAAAGAACGTGAGTCTACATCGATTCATGTCAAGGAAGTCTCTAAGAATGTTGGAGAACAAGGATGACTCTAGAGCTAATTCGAGACCTTTATCAGTCAGGAAACTAGATGGTGGGATTCCCATCAGTCACACCCGTAGACTTGGATGACCACTTCAACTTACTTTGTTTAAAGGTTTGGAGGAAGGAAATTAAGAACACAAGCATAAATTTAGAAGTTTTTCTAACGAGCATATTAAGACATGTGAAAAAGAATGGAAAAGGCTTAGCTACTAAGATGAGCGAGCACGACCTCATATGTTCCCCATCACATTGGACAACTTTATGAATAAATGGTACAAAATGGAAGAAGCTAGGGGAGAAACATTTAACCAGCGATACCTCAAAGAAATTTTTATTAAGGATTTTTCATTCTCTCCTTTGGAAGAATGTATTAAGGAATCAGCCTAAGAAATTCACCAGTTTATCAGACCAACTAAATGACTAGTTGATGCAACCAAAGCCATCGAATCACCAAGATTCAAATGTAACATCATAATGGATACATTAAAGAAACAAACTCATCTTCCAACTGGACTAGATTTAGAGAATGATAAAACTCAAGGGAATTTTTTCCAGCTAAAAAAAAAATAAAAAATAAAATCACCCTCAGATAGATAACCCATCTAGTAAAATTAGTTCTTAAAAATTTCTACTAAAGAAAAAGAAGATGACCATGAAATTGGATACTAACCCCCAACCTTTACCGAATTCAAGGAAGGAGATCGACCAATCGATGAGTCAAAAGCATCAGAATGGATGGACGTGGAAATATAAACAAAAGAAGTCGATATCTCTATTAAAAAAAACCCAAAATGGAAAACAATGGAGATTACCAGTCAAAAAAAATAAATTAGAAAACCTTCTCAAAGAATATCAAGATGTATTTTCCAAAGACTACAAATATTTTAAAGAGTTGGTACAAGAAATTGGAGAGATGAAAATTGAAATCATGCTAGATGCAATTCCTATTAAGAAACAACTGCATAAACTAGCCCATAAATACAAAGATATTGTAAAGAATGAAATTGAGAATATGTTAGTTTATGTGATTATATATCCTATTGATCAGTCAGAGTGGGACATTCCTATGGTGGTCCAACCAAAGAAACATGACCCCAAGAGATTCAGGATCTGTGTCAACTTTAGAGGTTTATATAAAGCAACACTCACAGACCCATTTTCGACATTTTTTTTCTGATGAAATTATTAATGAAGTCACGGGTCACGAATGTTATTCCTTCAAAGATGGACAATAAACACAAGACCACATTTGTATGCGAATTTGGCTCATTTTCATATAAATTTATGTTGGTCGAGATGAAAAATGCAGTAGCAATCTTCTCAAGAATTGTTATAAAATCCTTTAAGGAATTTTTGTACAAGACCATGGCTGTCTACTTTGATGACTATACTATATATACTATTCTCAAAGACCACGTACAATGGCTCCGACTAATGCTGGAGAGGTGTCTACAAATCCAACTCTCATTTAATATAAAGAAATGTATTTTTTCCACTCCCATTGGAGTACTCTTGGTCCATGTAGTCTGCAAGGAAGGAATCAAAGTTGATTTAGGAAAACTCAAAGTTATCCTCGACTTGAAACCACCAATAAATCCTAAGAAAGTTAGTATATTGTTAGGGCATGTAGTATATTATATAAAATTTATAAGGCATTACTCCAACATGAAATTCCCCTTAGAATAATTGCTCAGACTAAATGTGGAATTAATCCGGACACCAAAATCTTCAGAATCATTTGAGTTTCTCAAAATAAAATTGGTCGAAGCACCAATCCTAAGATTATCAAATTGGTCTAATACGTTTCATGTTCATATAGACACATCGAGTATTGTAGTTAGAATAATACTCACCCAACTTGGAGATGACAGAATCAACTACCCTAATGCATATGTTAGTCAAAAACTAAATAAAGCATAATGAAACTATTCAACAACTGAATGTGAAGCTTGCACTCCAAAATATCGACATTATCTATTAGATACTTGTTCATATTTTTCACATATCACCAGGATCTCAAATAATTGGTAAAAAAACCATTGCATCATGGTTGAATTTGTCGTTGGATTTTTTTATTCCAAGAATTTGAGTTCGAAATACTAGTCTGACTTAGAAAATCAAATGTAGGACCTGACTCATTCAAGATAGATGCCAAGTTTCCTCATGCACATCTCTTCTGATTTGAGGCTGTTCTAACTGAGCTCATTGAGATCGCCCAATTTTTACAAGAAGGACAAGCTCCTAAAGGAACCTAGAAAAAGAAGAAGAAAATACTAGCAATGAAAGAAACACCCTATACATTAATCAATGGATATCTATATAAATTAGGACTTGATGACATACTTCATCGATATGTTCTCAACCATGAAGAGAGGCCATGGAATAAGCTCACTCAGGTCCAACATGGGGACATTTTCACGTCGACACAACTACCATAAAAATACTACAATCTAGAGTATGGTGGTTGACATTAAACAAATATTGAAAATCATATATCAACAAATGCCAAAGAATGGGTCGACCATTGCGACGAAATGAAATGCCACTTATATATGTAAACCCCAACCTAACATTCAAAATTTGGGACATCAACTTCGTTGGGTCATTTCGAGTACTTGACCAATGGACGAGTGGTAAATATATAATTACTACAGTAGAGTATTTTACTAAGTGGGCCAAAGAAAAACTAGTTGAGGATTGTACACATGAAGTTGCGGTGAAATTCATCTATGAAAATATCATTACAAGATATGGATGTAACCTTACTTTAATTAGTGATAGAGGAGTGCACTTCATAAACAAAACTATAGATGTGCTACTAAAAGAATTTACAACCATCATAAGAGTTCATCGTACAAGCCTCAGTCGAATGGTGTCATCGAGTTGTTTAATAAAACATTGAAAAATGGTCTTACAAAAATTTGTAGCATTGTCAAAGACAACTAGAACGACAATATCCCAGTCATATTATAGGAATATCAAACAACTTATAAAAAATCAACCAAGAAAACACCTCTTAATCTAGTATATGGGAAATAAGTAGTCATACCGCTACATTTTAAACAACAAGCTCCAGTTATTGTAGAGGTACTCCATCTAGATGTTGTACATGACACGTAGGAAAAAATAATTGAACTCGAAATATCGAAGAACAAAGAATGATTGATGTGCACCATGAAGAAGTACATAAACAAAAATAGAAAGCATGGCATGGTAGAAACATCAGAAAGAAGGATATATCAATCGGTGACCTTGTACTTCTGTATGACAACAAAATAAAAGGGAAATCGAAAAAGCTTGAGACTGCTTGGGTGGGACCATATAATATAGTGGAAGAATTAAACTAAAATGGAACTATACGACTAAAAACACTCCAAGGTTGATTATTCACCAAGTTCATCAATGGAGCTCGACTTAAGTGATACCGACTATAAAGAGGCACTTCACAGACTAGTGGTTGTATCACCACTAGTTGACTTCCGTGCCCCAAGTTTCTGTAGATTTAGGAAAAAATAACTAATTTGTTTAAAAGTAGTTATATAACTAACCTAAGTTCAATTACATATAAAAGAGTACCAAGACTTGGATTTTGGTAGGGAATAAGTGTTCAATACAAATAACGGTTGACTGGGAAGAAAAGGTTAACCAGGGGAGTGAAAACATGCAATAGTTCTGGAGTAGTAGACTCTCACCAAAATCCGACCGGAAGAACAAATAAGTCAAAAAGTAGATGATATATTCATTCTATAAGAGGTCGACCAAGATGCCTCCCCGATGACCGACGAAAGATGAAATAAGGCAAGGACCAGGAGATCGACACGACCACTAGTGTGGTCATTGACCATCAAGCGAATCAATTAGTGCATAAAGAAAAATTCCTTCTCAAGTTTCAACAAGTGTGAAAACAAGCTATCCCCCACAAAGAATGTGTTTAATGATGTCACCATTCACATTAAAATCTCACTAAAGAATACACCTCTACAAATTCCAGAGTTGGAAGATTCATGGAGTAACTTCTGCACTGAACTCAAGTGAGCACACTCTGTTCCTAAAATCATGGAGTTTCTATCAGACCTGTTGACCATAGAGTATCAAGAAAAAATCATGGCATTGAAGAAGACCACAATAATAGAAAATAACAAAGCATCCAAAGAGAAAGGAAGGATGCAATAGAAGAAGCTGCCATGACCCCCTTACAAGCTAGAAATCAAAAACAAAAGAACAAAAATGGGGCAAGCAGTATGCCAAACTAAAATCATGGAGAATTAGGGGCAATGAGTGGAAAAATATGCCAAAAAACTTGTCATTGCAAAGATTCAAGGATATCTAAATGCATCTCTAGTAGCCCCCCTTAGAAACTTGAAAGACATCATTGCAAAATTCATTGGCGTTCGATACCATGACGTAAAAATATGGATTGATGAGCCCATTCGAATCACAAATTCACTAATTTCTCATATTACTACCTTGTCAAGCAAAGGACCACCAGTACCAATTACAACCAAGCCAATGTCACTTGTGGAAGAATTCATAGGGTCCTCGGCAGGAAAAAAGTTAAAAGGACTCATTATCAGCAAATTACTCTATGAGATAGTCAAATTAACCATATTTATAGTATAAATATGTCTAACAAGTTCAGGTGAGTCATCCAACTTAAGAATCAACATGCTAGAGGCATTCAAGTAGATGGCATATGAGGAAAAATATTCAACTGGGCTGATCACCATTTGGAAAAACTAGTCAATATCAATTGTGAGAAATGTCAAGAATCTACACAAGCCATCATATTCCCATCATTGCTCATATGGATAGTAGTGGAAAGGACCAGTCCAGTCGGTGAACCAAAATTCACCAATAGACATCCTCCGTTGATGAACACTTTTCAAGTCTTTGCACCAAAGGGACCATCTTACAAAATTGGAAAATAAAATACCTACTTGGAAAATTGGTTTCAAGTAGTAAAAACCAGGTGCATCCATTGTATATTTCCTCAACACATTCATCACAATCTACCCTAGT
This sequence comes from Larix kaempferi, assembly GCA_027924585.1. Lineage (NCBI taxonomy): Eukaryota > Viridiplantae > Streptophyta > Pinopsida > Pinales > Pinaceae > Larix > Larix kaempferi. The sequence continues at coordinate 1,801,581 of BSBM01001121.1, forward strand.
CAGTGCACATTGATCTTAGCCTTGACCATACCAAGGTATGGTACATGTAGGGTGTAGGAGGATCTTTATAGTAACTTGACTACTATCCCAATGTAGAAGAGTTGTTTGCCAACTTGTCCAGACAATTAAATACTAATATCCCTATACCGAACATAGCTAGAGCTAAAAATTGTGCTCTCATTGAGTTTGTATTGGATGGAGAACACAGAGACCAAATGGAAACAACATTGTACATCACCACATTTGTCCAAGACAATGAACCAAAAAATCCATTGGAAATTATACCCTGTTATAGCCAAAGCAAATCACTAGTCGTCGAACCCTCGAGAGAGACAATCGAGGATGATGAAGAAGAATCGTTCATCAAGGAAGGAGTCAAATATGAATTTAATGAGATTCAACTCAAGGAAAAATCGACCAAGTCACTGAAAAAATACTCCTCTTTCATCCCAATCTCAAAGGAAAAGCTACCACGTAGCATTCAAAGAAAATAAAATAGTTGATATTAGAAACAACAAAGGATAATTCAGAGGATTTAAGGGAGCAGGCCCAGTAGGTTAAAATAGAGGCTACAAAGAATAAGGTTACCATAGAGCTCCAAATTCAAAAATAATATGACAAAAAATTATCAGTACAGTGGACCATTCCAAAGACTTCCACTGCACTATTTCCACCATCACAAAAGAAACTTAAGATAACTCAGACTCTGCTTGGAGGTGATACATTAATTTTTCTGATGAGTCTACATCACCTTCCTCATCCTAACTCGAGGAAGAACAATCATAAGTACTAGTACTAGACCCTGATCTCGTAACCATGACACCTAAATACAACCAATTCCTTGTTACTTTTTCATAGTATATACCTCACTTAACCAATCTTACTGCAATACTTGTCCACCAATTAGTTAGTATGTCGATGTCTACACCTACTAGTTCAAAATATCCGATGAAACCATTACTTACTTCCCTTAATCCCTTTATCAAACCCTTTATCTTTCCTATGATCAATATTGAATTTCAGTTGCAAATCCAAGCACAAACAACTCTAACGTTAACATATATTGCAGGAAAAACAACCCCTTCTGACCTATTTCCTTCACCGATTACCATCCAAATGAATTAGTCTGAATCTAGAATTTTTCCATCTAAATTGTTGACTTCTTCATTAACCATATATTCACCTTTACCTTCAACCAATACGAGTTCCCTTACTTCATCGTTTCCCCTTTCGATCACCACGACTTCGAATGTTGTCACTACTTTTCCACTACCACTTGTATCAATGAATCCTTCTTTGATGTCCCACATATCAAATCTCCCTATGCCCACTCCCCTCCATCGAATTTTCCTGCATCGACTCTACCTATGTCAACTCCCCTTGTGTCGACCATGCCTGAAATGACCACTATTGGATTGACCCCACCCTCATTGACACATGCATCACTTCGACATAACTCTTAACTTCACCAGATTAATGTACTCATATTATAGTTGAATTCACATTACATACACTTATGTTGATAATGAATTCATATAAGTATTTAGTAGAGGAAAGAAACACATATCAAATCACATCACATCACACATCACAACACATAAAAGACCATGTTTAATGTGGAAACCCATATGGGGAAAACCACATAAGTGTTTGTCTTTTATTATGAGTCGCAACCTACAAATAAGTACTTTATGCATGACTTACATATTTATTCCTGAATTACAAAGGATCTACGCACACAGCCTGCAGATCAACGACTTGCCTTCCCCAAAATAACTCTGACAGATATATCATAATGCTTCATTACAGACTCAAAAGATAGCAACAATAATAACCTGACTACAATAACCAACAGAGAGCAACCCCAAAAAGTTTCTCTTATTACATATTTATAGGGAACACGTAGCTTTCCCCACTCCCACTAACCTACTAACTTATTAATCAACTCATTAATACAATGTGGACCAATCCTAACTAACTGACTCAACTCCGACCTTTAACTCGATCAACATGACCGTTTTTCCTGTTTCCTTGGCCACTTCGTCAGAGTTGACCGCTTGGTTGAACCACTTTCACTTTTTCTTTTTCCACACCCAAACTGTTTCTTCAAAAATTGGTACCTCCAAAAATACTAGGCCCAATAACCAACATGTGAATTCAAGGCAACTTGCAGAATGGTCGACGCAGGTTTTATCCTTGAACAGTGAGCATGAAACAACAGTGACTTAGGAAACTTTGAACAGAAAGGGACCATGATATAAATTTGCAATGTAGGAGACATTTCCAGATTCTCCATATGATTGGAAGAGTAACCAACCAGAGGAGTAATAACTCTGAGATCAGGTTTATCCTAAGGCCAAAACTAGAACCCAACTTGTTTGACAGACTCAAAATAGGTGCTTTGTTCAAGGATATGTTTGACTTGTTGCCATTATTTTAAAAGATATTTGGGATCCTTCCCTTCCCTTTCTATTTTTAAGTACCTTCTTCACTTTTTAACGAGCTTGAAAAAGAAATAAAGCATGCTCCATAAGGGTCCATCCATGTGTAATTTTATGAGTCCATGGAAGGATAGCTCAACACTTTCTTCATTGTTTAATGAGCTTGAAGACAAGAGAGAATATTTCTTGATAAAATACTGATATGTGGATTTTAATATCGAGCCCGGATCTATTTGCACTTGTTGGTGTTTTCATATTTAAAGAGTCTGAAAAACTTAAGCAAGAAATCTATGCACCATCTCAGGGATTTTATATCGATCTTGAGTTGGTAGATGCTCGGATGGTATTTTCATATTTAGAGATTATGAAAATCCTAAAGAAGACTCCAAGGGGGACTTTTTCGTAAAGTTAGTCTCCTCACCCGAAAAAGGATAAAATAATGCGAGAGATAACTCTTCTAGCCATGAATGACTAGAGTATTCCTTTTTCGTACATAGTCTAAACGATCTAGAAAAGGGTTAAACTTATACCGTGGATATGACCTTTCAAGTACTTTAACAAGTATGAAAGAGACAAGATGACTCGAAGAGCTTTTCCTATTTAAGGAGTTTGAAAAGAGCATAAAGAGGACTCCATAAAAATATTTTCCATGAAATTTTAATGAGTCCAAAAAAGAAAACTCATGGCCTCCTTATTGTCTTTAATGAGCTTGAAGGAAGGATCGAACAATGCTCGTAATGGGATGAAACGAGTGTCAGAGGTATGCAGAACTAGTTCCAAGTACATGGAACAGACCTATGCATAGTGTAAGGAACATAAGCAAGACAAGGACACTCATGGTATGCCTCCTCCAGGTAAGGGGTGTCAACTTGCAAAGGCCAAATTATACATGGCTTAATAGGAATGAGATAAGAGATGGAGGCTTATATAACAAGCTTAAAGCGTAGAAGCTGACATCAGGATCATAAGCGCAAGAGGGATCAAGGAAAATGCATATGCAAGTTAAACACAAAAATGGGATCCTTATAAGGAATGGCCAGAAATATATGAGAAATAAAATATGAGGCTTTTTCTCAAATTCATAGTAAAACTATAAAGGATCACGATCCCATAGGAAAAACTTAGTATGGGCACCAAAATGGCATAACGGTGATGACTAGGGTGGCCCATGTTGGGTAGGCTCTGCTGTCGAAATGGTGCATAATGCATATAGAGATGGATAACACACCAATATCCAACAAGTTCGACCGTATGGATAATTAGGATGGAAAAATGTTCAAATGCATCGTTATAGTGGGGAAGCCTAAACCTATATGCGAGGTTCTGAATATACCTGACATGATTGAAAAATATGTCAAAAAGGATCAATAATCAACCATGAGTCCATCTAAGAATCACATCTCCAAGAAACAACAATACCAAGATCATATTCAAAAAATATGTAAGAAAATATTTGATACAGGTCACTGTGGTAGAAATACTTTCAACTTCACCGTCTTCAACAACATGCATAATGAAGGAAGTGTTGATGTATATGTAACTTCGGAATGTATTTCACATATATGTATATTATATTCCTATAGAGATGGTATTATTCCTCTATAAGGAAGTGTCGTCATTTATATTGTAAGTGTCGTAACTTATACTTGATGGGTTATTAGACCACCTTGTTTGGGGTCGGCCCTGTATAAGTCATGTGGGTCAAAGGGTTATTAGACCACCCTATTGGGGGTCGGCCATGTGGGTCAAAGGGTTATTAGACCACCCTATTGGGGGTCGGCCCACTCAGCATTATGTTATGTGGTTAAGTTCGAGCCTACATGAGTTAGGTAAAAAGGCAAGTCAAGTCAAGTATAAATAGAGTGCGGGAGGCACTCTATTTACTCACTCACTTCTCACACATGCACTCAAGGAGGAGTAGCGCACTTATGGAGGAGGAGGATCTGCTGCTAGGTTATGGCTATCTCTCTTGGTTGGTTGTATCATTGCTGTATCTATCTCTGAGGAAGTTATTGGGGTTTTTCACCTTTATGGTTTTCCCCAAGTAAATCTTTGTGTCTCTTGTGTGCTTGCATTATTGTCTCCATGATTGATATGCTGTAGATATGCTGTACATGTTGTTCTCTCAGTTAAGATCCTAGATCAGATTGAAGTAAATTCTGAAAATTTAACATGGTATCAGAGCTAGCCTGAAAGAAGGCATGATATGGCATGTATGACACTTGTTGCACTTACGATGCTAGGGCTTGATATAGCAAAAACCAGTCATCGTAGCACTTTCACTATAAATCCGTTTTGGCGAAGTTTTCGGATCTGAAATTGTTACAGGCCGAAGCTAAGATCTCCAGGTATCTTGTGTCCAAAGGAAAACCTCTAATTCGTTGTACTTTGTGATTTATGATCTGTACAATATAGGGTTTCTGCCTCTTCCAGATCCGAGTCAAAATCAGGTGACCTTGGGAAAAAGGTCATATCTTCGGCTAGGAAGATCCAAATGAAATTTCGTAAAATGTGACAGGTAGTACACAGTCTGCACTATCTCAGAAAACTTTTTCAGAGGCCGAAGTTGAACCAGTGACACGTGGAACGCCGTACAAGTTCGCTCTCCTGTATTATCCCATAAATAGGTCACGTTGCGACATTTGGCATAACTCTCTCTCAGAGAGTCCAATTGAGGTCAGACCTATCATTATGGAAAGGTAACAGGCCTAGCTATCTCAGAAAACGTTTTCAGAGGCCGAAGTTAAAACAGTGACACGTGGCACGCCGTACAAGTTCGCTCTCCTGTTTTATCCCAAAACAGGTCACGTTGCGACATTTGGCATAACTCTCTCTCAGAGAATCCAATTGAGGTCAGACCTATCAGGATGGAAAGATAACAGGTCAGGCTATCTCAGGAAACTTTTTCAGAACCTGTGGATCAAAAATTTTGGAGTTACACCAGAAACAATCAGGTACATATTTCTGTCAAAACAGAATTATTTTTTGGTACCTTCATTCATGGCTTCCGGAATTTAGGGCTTTGGAGAAAGTTGGAATTTTTGTAATCGGAGACCACGGCTGGATGCTACTCATCAAAATAGAAATTTAGAGACCAAGATCAGAATTTTTGGTTGGGCAGAAGGCCGGGCTTGATTAGACCCTAGTTCGGGACTTTGATCAGAAAAGTGGAAAATTAGGGCTTCTGTAAAAATGGGAATTTTTGAAATCTGTGACCACGGCTGGAAGCTCCTTAGAAAAATAGAAGCTTAGAGCTTTGGATAAAACATTTTGATGGGGAAAAAGAGTGGGCTTCATCAAACCCCAGTTCAGGGTCACGTCCAGTGAATCCGGAAGTTTCAAAGGCAAAATTGAGGAGTGAAACTTTGCAGTTTTCAAATTCTGAATATACTAGTTTGATCAGTTCATCAAGGCGCATATTCCTATCCTATCGGAAGGTTGAAATTCAAAGTTTGAATTTTTGGGGTTTCTCTGACAAACCCATATCCAGCTTAAGGTCCAGTTCTTGCAAATCAAGTGGATTGGGTTAATCCTAGAAGAAGATGGATTGATCACCTGCATAAGTGAAAGAAGTTCCTGTCTCAGAGGGAGATGAGGATAAGGCCTTACATAAGAAGATTACAAGCGATCTCGACAGGTATGACTCATCGAGGTATGTTTCAATATTTGTCCATGATTAAGTTTATGGTATGTTTGTCTTCATGTTATTACGGTTAGTACAATTTTGATTTTAGATTTGTTGTATCACCTTAACAAAATTATGAATGCATGATAGAAGATATTCACTGGTTAGGGTGTTGACACTTATGATTGTACTAATGCATTATGGTGTTGTATGAGGTTTATGTTGTCTACTAACATGAAAGGTACACCAAGAAAGACAGATCATGTTCTGGTCCAAGAACATATGATCATGATAACATGAGGACAAAGATTCATCCATTGTCATGGATCTCATACAAGATCCATTCACGAGGTATGTATAACTTGGTTTTATAATGGTTAACTTATGAGACATGCAGGTTACTAGCACAAGTCACTGAAGAGAACCAAAAGACATTATACGGGTATGTTAGACATAACTAGCTAACATGATAATCCAGGTATGTTTTTCCTATATCAAGCTAGATTCCTACCTTGGGTTAGGATCTTATACTATCGTGTTGTTGATAATGATTATTCATGATGGTATAGGTTTGAATAATAACAGGTTTTATGCACATTATATCTCTTATCTTAATTGATGATTCAACTAACGCGAAGAGTCATAGGTTTGAGTAATTATAGGTTTAGACATGTTATGCTTCTTATGATTTGACTAACCATAAGAATCCTACATAAACCTTGAATGCTAATGCTTATTATTTCTGATTGAAATGATCATGAGTATACATGCTTGAGATTATTGTGTTTTAATAGTATACTAATGAATGTATGATTTTATATGAATCATGATACTAATAAGCATGCATAGGGACCAAGGATGAATATGAGTTCAAGAACAGGTAATTCAGGAAGCAAAGATCAAGAGGGAGCACACTCCAGTTGTTCCTGCAATAAAGAAAAGGAGCACACTTCAGTAGTTTATGCAAGGATGCAGATATTCAGAGGGAGTTGTCCATCTCTCTACATTCCACAACAGAAAGGTATAGAAGAAGCTACTTCAGATTAGGACTCCAGCAGCTCCTGCAAGGAAGCAAAGACTCAGAGGGAGTCCACCCAACGAACAAAGAAAGATAAGTATTTTAATCATCATTTCTTGCATATTTGTTTGTTTAAATAAAATTGTTCAATGATGTATATGCTCATGTTCCTAGACTTACGATATGTATTGTGCATATTAGAATAGTTGCATTAATGAACAGTATACTACTAATACACATGGGTAAGTGGCCTATGGCACTGTACAACATTCCATTGCTACTTATCTAGAATGAAACCTCTTTGCTGACATGTTGGGAGTTGTGCACACTCTTAACAATGTTCTGGTAGAGATTGGAAGGCATCTAGAAAGTTACGGGATATGGATAAATGTTGTATTGAAGCATTGGATAAGATAATTGCATGACTGTATGACATATTTCTTTATGTGTAAGAATTTGGTCTGAAAACTATGAGATGTTTTCTAATAATGCAATTTAACTTGTTGTGTAGGAAAGATAGTATGCCATCTCCTACAAAAGAAGAACTACAACATTTGTTCCAGCAACAAAGATATCTATTGAAGTTATTGAAGTTCCCAGGATCTGGGATGAAGAAATGGAATGCCATGATCTGTCGATCATGAAGAATGATGTTTGGGATGCGATCCCAAAGAGCTAAAGGGAAGTCTGTTGTAACCTCCAAATAGAACTATCAGATCAAGCATGTTGCAGATGGCAGCATTGAGAAATACAAAAGTGATGAAATAGAAGATGCACCAGATGGATTTCAAGACAGCATGGTGTAGCCATATATGTGTGCAGAACTTGATATGGTAGGATAGACAGCTTTCTATCCATCTTGTGCTTTACCAAGAATAAAGCGGATTCCAACCTTTACTACAAGGTTGAGGAAGGCAATCCAGTGATACTACTTTTGTATGCGGATAACCTGTTTGTTACAGGTGAAGATAGATTGATTGCTGACACGCAGCAGAAGCTTACTACCGAGTTCGAGATGAAGAACTTGGGGATGATGCACTATTTGTTTTTGGCATGGAGGTGTGGAAGAGTGTAGATTGAATCTTCCTTGGTCAAGGGAAGTACACAGTTGATATCCTGAAGAGATTCGGGATGATGGATTGCAAGGCCATGGCCACTCCTACGGCATCAAATCTGAAGCTTCTATGTGATGCTTCATCTGAGCCGATTGATGTCTCTATGTATCGCCAGATGATTGGGTCCTTGATGTACCTGACGAACACGAGACCAGACATTTGCTTTGCTGTGAACACATTGATCCAGTTCCTGACAGATCCGAGGAGTGTTCACCTGGTTGCTGTAAAGCATATTCTGAGGTACCTAAAGGGTACAGTGGATTATGGGCTCAGGTATGAGGCGAATCAAAAGTTTAACCTGCAGGGTTATGTTGATTCAGATTGGGCTGGCAGTGCTGCAGATAGGAAGAGCACATCTGGCTGTTGCTTCAGTATGGGATCAGGTGTGATCTCTTGGTTTAGTAGGAAGCAGTCTTGCGTAGCACTGAGTACAGCTGAGGCAGAGTATGTTGCAGCCTGTTTAGCTAGCTGTGAGGCAGTATGGCTACGGAAACTACTGTCTGAGTTATTTGATCTCCCGTTGGAGGCTACTGGTATCTTCTGTGATAACCAGAGTTGTGTGAAGCTGTCCGAGAACCCAGTGTTTCATGACAGGTCTAAACACATAGAGATCAAATATCACTATATCAGGGATATGGTGCAAAGAGGAGCTATGAAGCTCCTGTATGTTGCGATGGATGAGCAGATTGCAGATGTGCTGACGAAGCCACTATCCAGAGTGAAGTTCGAGTACTTCAGAGAGAGGCTCAACGTTCTTCAGATCGAGGACACTTTGAGAAAGAAGTGATGGACACATTTGCTAAAGCCATTCCAAGCATGTTGGAAGGAGGATCCTTCACATGGCTGTGGATGTAAGCGCTGGATGATGGGCATCAGGATGATGTTCTGGTTTCTACTGGATATGATCAGTTGGATCATTTTTATGTATGTACGCACCATGTTGGATGCTGGATATGATCAGTTGGATCATTTTTATGTATGTATGTACGCATCATGTTGGATGCTAGATATGATCAGGTGGATCATTTATGTATGGATGCATCATGTTGGATGCTGGATATGATCAGTTGGATCATGTGTATGTATTTTTGTATATGCATCATGTTGGATGCTTGGACCATGTATCTGTATATGTATCAGGTGGATACATTGTATGATCAGGTGGATCATGTATGGTGATATGTATCATGTATTAGGTGGATACATTGTATGATCAGGAGGATCATGTATGATGATATGTATCAGGTAGATACTTGGTATGCATCAGGTGGATGCATTGATGATCAGGTGGATCATGCAGCAGGATGTTGCAGTGATGATCAGGATGATCATGGATGATGAGCTTCAGGATGTTGCTCCAGATGACATGCAGCAGGACGTTGCAGTGATGATGATCAGGATGATCATGGATGGTGAGCTTCAGGATGTTGCTCCAGATGACATGCAGCAGGACGTTGCAGTGATGATGATCAGGACGATCATGAGTACATCAGGATGATGTATGGTGAGTATCAGGTTGATACTCTGTGGCCGTGGATCAGGTTGTGCATATGAGCATGTCTGGGATATCCTATAGGTCGGAGTTGTGTACCCGTAACAGCCTGGGATGCTCTTTCGAGACATTGCTCTGGGAGGACATGTAATTTGTGCCCTGGGAGATCTCAGGTCGGAGTTGTGTACCCGTAACATCCTGAGATGATCTTGCGAGGTTTTGTCCTATGGCATGTAATTTGGGCCCTGGGAGATTTCAGGTCAGAGTTGTGTACCCGTAACATCCTGAGATGCTCTTTCGAGGTTTTGCCATGACCACATGTAATAGCGCCCTGGGAGATTTCAGGTCGAAGTTGTGTACCCGTAACATCCTGAGATGCTCTTGCGAGGTTTTGTGGTGGACCACATGTAATTTGTGCCCTGGGAGATTTCAGGTCGGAGTTGTGTACCCGTAACATCCTGAGATGCTCTTTCGAGGTTTTGTGGTGGGGTGACATGTAATAGCGCCCTGGGAGATCCTACAGGTCGGAGTTGTGTACCCGTAACATCCTGGGATGCTCTTTCGAGGTTTTGTGACGCATGTAATAAGTCCTGAGGATTCCACAGTATGGCCAGTGATGACGAAGACCTGCAGGTGGTGGGCCTACATCCAGTATGAAAAAGGACTGGCTCTATAGAACTTCCTATGACGAGTAGATTCAGAGATTGATTGAGATATCAGCAGCAGTGGCGATGATGATGATGACTCGATGACGATTATCCAGTGACGATGATCCAGAGAAGATGACTTGTGCTAGAAGAACTGTGCTGAGAAATACCTTCCTAGTTAAGAGGGAGTGTTGATGTATATGTAACTTCAGAATGTATTTCACATATATGTATATTATATTCCTATAGAGATGGTATTATTCCTCTATAAGGAAGTGTCGTCATTTATATTGTAAGTGTCGTAACTTATACTTGATGGGTTATTAGACCACCTTGTTTGGGGTCGGCCCTGTATAAGTCATGTGGGTCAAAGGGTTATTAGACCACCCTATTGGGGGTCGACCATGTGGGTCAAAGGGTTATTAGACCACCCTATTGGGGGTCGGCCATGTGGGTCAAAGGGTTATTAGACCACCCTATTGGGGGTCGGCCCACTCAGCATTATGTTATGTGGTTAAGTTCAAGCCTACATGAGTTAGGTAAAAAGGCAAGTCAAGTCAAGTATAAATAGAGTGCGGGAGGCACTCTATTTACTCACTCACTTCTCACACATGCACTCAAGGAGGAGTAGCGCACTTATGGAGGAGGGGGATCTGCTGCTAGGTTATGGCTATCTCTCTTGGTTGGTTGTATCATTGCTCTATCTATCTCTGAGGAAGTTATTGGGGTTTTTCACCTTTATGGTTTTCCCCAAGTAAATCTTTGTGTCTCTTGTGTGCTTGCATTATTGTTTCCATGATTGATATGCTGTAGATATGATGTACATGTTGTTCTCTCAGTTAAGATCCTAGATCAGATTGAAGTAAATTCTGAAAATTTAACAGGAAGAGCTAACCAAAGAAGACTCTATAGTACCAAATCCTGAGGAGTTATAATCAATAAGATCAAACTCAGGATGAAGATCAAACTTGAAGGAAGTGATGGAATTTGGAGGAACAAGCTCATCATCAAAGGAGTTGAAAATTCTAGAATCAAAATCAAACACAGCGGGAACACGGACTTGAAGTTCTATGGAAGGGTTCAAAGACTCAATAGTAATAGGATCAGACTCCAAAGGAAAACCAGGGCTGGACTGAATTGTTACTGGATCATCATCCAAATGAATGGCAGATTGTATTATAGACTCTAGGAAAACTTCATCAGAAGGAAGTATGTTATCCTAGATATAACACATGTCCAAGCATTCGGTTGGATCAATAGGATGGAGAGCATGCTCCGATGACCCTACCGTGTGGATCACTTGGTCAACTTCCGAGACTGAGTCCCAAGAAGGTAGGCATGAACTCAAAGGTTTCTTCTTAGTATAAATTGTACCCAAGGGATATAATGGTTGGTTGATATGACTACACTCAAATTCAGAGGCTGAACACTTCCAAGGGTTTTTAAAGTATGAAGACTTAAATTGAGACACCTTGTCTTTAGAAGGCATGGAAACTGTTGAAATTGCATGTACCGATGATGCATCAACATGCAAATAAGGTGGGGGAATATTAAAAGTTCCCATTAATGAAGGATACATCCCCACACCGATTTTTTCAGAATTCCTTCCGGAATGGGAAACTAAAGGAATATTGGATTCGTGATATTGGTTGAATTCATTACTATTTAAGGATAATTGGTTGATTGTTACAATATTTCCTTCATGAGGAAACTTGATGACGCGAAATATCGAAGAGACCACTGCCATCATATCTTGAGTCAAATTTATTCCTAGTAATAAATTATAATAATGTAAGGAATCAACCAATTCCATGTCTACTTTGACTACTTCCCCCTAACTCTATAGGAACATTTGGGATAATTCCATGAGGTTGGAAAACATGGCCTTCGAAAGCTTTCAACATGGTGACAAGAGCAATCAAATCAGGTGATCCTAAAGCCTTCCAACATGATAAAGACATAATGCATGTGGATGCACCCTCATCTACAACTATCCGATGAATCTTAGTGTTTCTAGACACAACTTGGATCTGAAAAGAAACATGGTGGGGTAGACGAGGCTTCCAATTCTCAAAATCGAAAGTGATCACTTGACTGTCGATAGGATCTAGAGCTCCTAAAGATGAAATTAAGGTCTTCCTTTGAGTTGGACAAGTCTGGAGGACCTCAAGTGTAGACATTGCACATGGATCCTGAGCCAAATCTTCAACTATACTATAATTCTGAGCAATGTGTGCATTAGGATCGAACACTGCTTTCTTGAGAACGCCCTTTGGTATTCTAGGCATAATATCATTGGGAGGCTTCTCTATGTGTAAAGAATTGTCATTATCAGCATTGGATCTAGACAAATTAGTTTCGTAATTCTTGTTCCTACCATGATAATCTACAATAGGATCTAACAGCTGTAACAAGCCTCACACAAACTCTCAAGAAGTTGCAAAGAAGAAGAGAAGAATGCACTCAATAATCACTCATGAACACAGAAAATGGAGAATAGCAGTATCATACATCAATTGTGAGCTGGCACCGTGAAAATTGAATACAATAATACAATAACCATGATAGAGAATTTGAATTAACCAAGGAGGTAATTCGAATCATGCTCAAAGTATAGCTTGGATAAAATTGGAGACATCATCCAATCAGTAGTATCAGTCATAAATGGTAATAGTTAGTCAAGTGAGTATAACCAAGCCTAACAGAACCATCTAGGCATGAATCAGGGGATGGAGACTCCAAGGAGGGCGCATGAGGCTGTCATGAGATCAAGTGGCACTCTAGAACTAGCTTACTAGGATCTACAGGTAGTTAGCATGAGAATCAGTGGAAGAACTGCTCAATCAATGCACTAACTGACTCTTAGACACCTGGTAGGTGAGATGAGGTGCTCTAACGGAATGATAACTGGTGGTAGGTGAGCAAAGGTGCACATGTCATGCAGAAGAGTCAAATAGGGTGCATCAGGTAGGTAGGAGGGCTACTAGGGGCTGAAGACATGCTCTAGGGAGCTTAAAATAGGCTCTAGGTGCTGGGAGGACCACCAAGATGATGACTGGATGCATGCATTTGCATGAAAATGCATGCAGATGACTGGATTCATGCAAATCTGAAAAATGATGGTGAGAATATTCCAACACCTAGTCTGGAGATACAAATCCCGTTCACACTTGAAAACTTCACCTAAGACTAAATTGCCTCCTTGAGAGGAGGTTCCCTGGTTTCCCCCTTGAGAGGCTGTAGGGTTTTGGTGAGTACCAGCAATCATTTGTTGTTGATGTTGAGGAAACGGGATTGGTTCATACAATGGGTTTGGAGGACCCTTCCTACTGAGCCAATATATTTTGTGTCATTTCCATCTTAGGGAATTTATAAGTTAGATGATATTCCTTGCATAACAAGCAAGGGAATTTCGTCTTATCTTTTTTCATTATTTGCCCCACCATCATTAGTATTATTGTTTGCATTGTTGTTTCTCTTATTCCCATTTTTCTTATTCTTATTTTTCTTCCCTCCAAGATGTTGGTTTCCCTAAGAGTTCTATACTGATAGAACATCAGAAGGAGGGTGTCTTTTAAGGTTCTGTGTGTTAATCTGACCAGTTTCCAGTGAATTTTGACTTGGAAAGTTGTTAACCAAGCTAATTGGATTGTTCTCAACTGCACCGATCACACCGTCAACATGAGGTGTAGAGATGGGTTTCATTGGGTAAACGTCTACTCTAGGAGCAGTGGGAAGAATGTCATATAACATCCTATATTGGGAATAAACCAAATCCAATTGTTAGGCTTTAGTAATAGCCTGCTCCTCGGTCCGAACCCCTTAAAGAACCACATATTTTGCAATAACAGGTTGCAATGAATTAATGAATCAATCAGGGAGGAATTCATCAGGGATTTGAGCCTTGATCAAACTAACTCTCCTCCGCCACTCATGGATGTGGTTAGAGATATGAGTCTATTTATCCTGACAAAAGGATGTCATCAGTTCAGTTCTAGTTTCATAATGAACTGGAAGTTGAATGTGGTTCAAAAATACCATGGCAACTGCATTAAAAGTTTGAAAAGATGCTCGTGGTAACTCAATGTACCACTTCATCACTACCCCAATTAAATTTATTTAGAAAATACACAATTGAATATAATCATCCATAAAAGAATTGGATGAACACCATAGATGAAAAGTCATCACATGGTTAGCTGGGTCTTCCTTCAAACTTAGGAATGTCTAAAGGAATTTTAGTGGGTAGGGGTGGCCATCTTGGGTCATATAAAACTAGATCATTAGTCAACTTTGAAAGATCAGGAAAATTCAAAGTAGCCAAAAATGGCAACTTTGTCTGAGCCATGGTGTTCCAGTTTCCGGGAGCATTAGCTTCCCATTGGTTGGTGTTGGCATGTAGTTGTCCCTGAATATATGGATTTCCAGGATTGGTGAAAAGCGGATTGGGTTGTCAAAATTTATGAACATATTGGTGTTGTAAGTAAGGAAAGGTTGTTCAAACAATCCCTCCTATCCCTCCTAAAGGTTGGATATGTTGTAAGACAATTGTCATAACATGGTTGGCCATATTAGAACCTCCTATCCCAAAAAAATGTATATTTCCTTGAGTGGCATTCTGACCCCATGAACATCCAAAGCTAGTGCCACCTAGTACAAAGGGATTACCTTGTGGTAAATTTAATCCAGAGGGGAGACCGGAACTCATACCTCCAATAAATCTGAAAGGTAAGCTTGAATGGGGTAGAGTGGAGTTAGAAACAACTCCAGTGAAGGGCGGGTTAGACATAAACATTTGTCCACTGAAGGGTGGGATATTATGGAAAGGCACAGATGGAAAACTACCTAAAGCAATGGTAAATATTAAACTAGGAGGAATAGTAGTAGTCATAGGTTGACAACCTGAAAAGGGGAATCCAAAGGAGAAGGGGTTTGAACTCAGTTGAGTTGACGAACTAGTACCAGTAAGTATCATCGAGGATGGGGGAAACCATCCTGAACATATTGTGGATGACGTATTAAAAGTAAATACTCTTATAGGGAAAGTAATAACTAGAGAAGATATGTCCCCTGACGTAAAAAAATCGTTCTTTATTTTCCATATTAAACTTCTTAGCCAATGGATTAGGAACTTTGATACCAGCTATTAGGGAAAAACTAGGAATTTGCGGTGGGTTCAAAAGTCCAGATGGATATGAGAGGCCCTCGATTTCAATGGGACCTAAATTCTCTTCAAGCTGAGGAGAATGGGTTCTGGAATAGTTTTGTAATTGTTCCTCGGTATCTATAAAGTGTCCTTCATTAGAAGAACACTCAGACTCACCTGACCTAGAATTGTTTTCTTCTATTGGTTATTCCGCTTGATGTTACTAGTTTTCCTCTTCTGCACCTTGAGGGGGTGGATCAATATAATCCATTCTTCACCTTGGTGCATGGAATTCTATCTATTCAATAGATTATCCTTGAATCCTTCGTGATATGCATAGAGGTTGATCAGCCATGGTGGCTCGCAAAAGACACTAAGAAAAAAGTCTACAAAAAATAAAAATCAAACAGTGCACGCTAAAAATTCCCTGAAAGATTTCAAACAAGCAAACAACTCTCACATTGAAAGAGTACTTGGCTACAAGCACAATCCAATGAATAGCAGGGTATGATCTCCCAAAGATCACCTGGGATTATGAGGTCTCAAGTCTAATGAGTGAATATCTGAGAGAAGTTACCAATGTTGGGCATGTTTCCCTTCTTGGTGCAAGTGTTTTTCTAGATAAATCTATAAAACACCCTCCAAGGGTACTAATGCTCCAATCACAAGTTCCACTCAAGGTGGTCACAAAACATTCTTTGCTAGCACCTTTGTATGATCCTAAAGATAGGATACTATGGCTACCAAACTGTAGAAAATTTCTGGGGGAATAGTCGTAGGTCGGGATCGTGAGTATGGGAAGGGGAACTAAGCCCAAAACTCTACAACAACACTATGTACTGTCAAAAGTACTTGTACATGCAAAATACCTAGTTGATGCTCAATTGAGTATTGGAGGGATCTCTCCGCAACTCAACCACACATGACCTCATGCTTGACTCCCTGGTAGAGGAGCTTCCCGGCCACACCCTTACTGTGTTGGATTTCCTCCTTGACGAAAGACACCTAATTTTTGACAAGTTTTAGTGATTGCGGAGGAGTTAAATCGCAACTCTTTACCTCCACAATCTTAAATTAGATATTAGGTGTGTTTCTAAACTAGAATAAAACCTAATATCCTATCTCAAGTTACTAATTTCTTGCTTAAAATGTACTTTCAAAACTTTTCAAGAGAAGCAAAACAAGTGAAACTAAAGAAAGATGTTCTTTAACTGAAATATGAAGCACTCTACTGCCACAAACATCCACTTCTCACTCTTAATATATTTCTAATGCAATTCCTAAAGATATGATTCATAATGCATATGCAATTTTTTCATATCTAATTCAATTTTTGGTCTTTTCAATGCGAAAGGAAACTAAAAATTTATATCCTAAATGCAAAATCAAACCTATAATATGAGCATGAAAAATGTAAACTGAAACTTGACCTAAGCACAAGAAACTAAGAAAAAGAGTTTTTGTTTTCAAAACCAAGCCATTCCAAATCCTTTGAGAAACTTACAAAGCATTCAACCAACACTAACTTAAAGCTTAACCAATTTTTTATTCTTTTTCAATATGAGAAACAAAAAATAAATTCAAATAAATACAAAACCAAATCAAATGAAAAAGCTTTTTGATCTCCTTATCAAACAGTGAAAGCAACCATAAAGACTAGTCATTCCATTCATGTAAGCATGCCAAAATTGGAAAAAGCATATAATAGAGACTTTTAGGCCCAACTAAAGCAAAGGACCTACTAGGAAATATGGTTTGGTAAATCCTAGTCTGCATACAATCAATACAATCAAGGTCCTAAACAATTGAAAGAAAACTTAAGCTTTCACTTCAAAGGAAAGACCATAAGCATAAGAAAACACAAGAAACCTACCAAAAGAGGATTTTCCACTCAAAATGGTACAAAATGACTCAAATAACCTCAATAGGTTCCAAATCCAATCAAACAGGAGCAAATAGGTTTAGTTAGATCGAAATTGGGTCAAACAACACCAAATTGGTTCAAAGAGATCTAACTTGGGTCTAGAGGCTCCAAATTGTTCCAAGAAAGACCAAATTGGCTCCAAAAGATCCCTAAAATCAAGTTAAGGGAAATAAAAAGACAAAGAACACACTTACCAAGGGTCCTACTCAAACCAAGGATCAGGAAAGACTCCAAAAAATCCCACCAAAACCTCTCAAATAGGCCTAAAACTAAAAAAGTCACCTACAGCAGGGACATGTTGGTGAAGCACTGCGACAATAGGGTGTAACACGATGGTGATTAGGCCATCACCAGCATGTATCAAGCAAACATACACCTGTGAGCATTGTCACTTGCGCATGGGTGCTGGAAGTTTCAAAAAATGTAAATCCAACTCAGAAAATGATAGGGGAAGGGTCTATTAAAGCCTACAGACTGTTCCTAACTTGAGATTATAATCAGAACTTCAATCAAAATGGAAAAAATAACCTTGGAGAACCCAAATCAGATAGGCTTCTCCCCTTTGGAGTCTCCAATTCTGTTGTTAGGAAAAATTTCATATGGCTAGGGTGAGGCCACCAACATACTAGGGTTGGAAAGAACATATGCTTAGGGTTCTGCAATAATCAAAATAAGCAAGAGTTTTGAGTTAAGAAGACATGCACCTTACTAATGAAAGTTGATCCTAGCCTTCTCCTTGATATTTCCTCTTGATCTCCAATCCAATAACCTGCAAAACCACTTCAAATACCTTCCTCAAACAAATTTGATGGAAAATAAATATTTGACATTTAAAAGCACATAAACTAATTATCTTATAAACATCAATATGCAACCAAATATGAGATAAACACATACAAAGTTGTTTGGAAATGGAAGAATATCTATTCTTTCATTAAAGAATGAATCAAGTACATAATATTACCATCCTCCAATGTAAGCACTTCATGAAACCAAGATTCAGGTTCTCCTGCTTCTGTTCTCCAAGGACCCCAACCTCTGATCAAATATTGTACTGGGGTATGAAGCAGCTAGGGCACAAATGATGGTGATGGGGGTCAAAATTTCTCAAGCATAACATTACTTGGGCTAAGAGTCCCATTCATGGCCCATCTCCCTTTATCTTATAGTGAAAGAAGAAGATAGATTTGAGGAGGGAGAAGTTGTAACCGAGGAGGAAGTTCAAAAACCACCCAAACTGCCAATTTTTCAAGATTTTTTATATCTTTTAGTATTGTTTGAGGCACCAAGAGAACTTCTTTGTACTGGAAGAATTTTTTAATGAGTCTGCAACATTCTTCAAGGTTTCAACCTTCTCTAGTATCACTTCCTTGTATTCAACCATATCTCTCACAAAGTGATATTGCACATCAATATGCTTTGTGTTAGCATGATAAGAAAGGTTCTTTGCCGAGAAGATTGCACTTTGGCTATCACAATCTAGCCTTACAGCTTTCTGTACAAACCCAACAACTGAACATAATATATGCAACCATACAACTTCTTTACTTGCATGAGTGGCTTCCATATATTCAACTTCTATAGTTGAGAGTGCAACTACAACCTGTCTTTTGTTCATCCAACTGATAGCTCCTCCAAATAGTTTAAACACATACCCACTTGTAGATCTTCTGTGATCAATATATCTAGCCTAGTCTGGATCAACAAATCCATGTACATTTATTAATCTGTCTATTCCAGGTATTCCTTGGTAGCAAATTGCATAATCTGTAGTGCCACGCAAATATCTAAAGACCCTCTTTAAATGTTTGAAAATAGACATTACACACGATCAGTTTGATTGATGAAAGGAGGAACTGCGTTACAATTTTGAAACTCTCAACGTTTCGATACCTACTCTGGGATCATCATCAGGAGACAGTTGAATCCTATGAGGTTTTAAGGATGCCCGAGAAACCCATAAATATAGATATGAAACCAATAACTCATTCTAACCTAATAATTTGATTTAGTGACAAGTCGAAGTGGTTTATCTTAATTTTAGAATTGGACATAAGAAGTTTATAATTAGGGTTTAATTTAATTTAATTGTTAATTTAAGGTTATCAATATTGTTATTATAAAGATTTTAATATTAATGTTTGAAAAAAATCTTAAAAATAGAGGGTTTATTATAATGATAATGATATTGATATGATATAAGATTTAAATTCAAAAGAATTAAAAAAATTATTATTATTATAGATTTTAATGGCAATGTAATTAATGGTATGTAATATAAAAGTATAATTATTTATAAATTATAATTATTATATTACAATTTAGGCAAGGGAATTTATTTTGATGAGAATGATATATAAAGTTATTCATATTTAAATTTAATAGAGTAATAAAATTCAAGAGATAATATAATTTTCAAAATGTATTATTGTTAATTTTCATAAAAAGGTATAATTATTGTAAATTTATTAAGATTTTTAATAATAAAATTATAATTCTTTTGAATTTAATAGAGTAATAAAATTCAAGAGATAATATAATTTTCAAAAGGTATTATTGTTAATTTTCATAAAAAGGTATAATTATTGTAAATTTATTAAGATTTTTAATAATAAAATTATAATTCTTAAATTGCATTTATTGTGAAGTGTAAAAGGATGGATAATAGTGTATTGAGTTTGATGATAATAGTTTTTTTAGATGCATGTTACTAATATTTAAATTCTAGGGATTACTAATGTTTAATTATTGTGACGGTTTTGTGATAAAATTATTGAAAGTTTGACTAATGGAGGTGATGAATGTGGAGATTTTGTTATGTTCATGGTCATGAACTAAATTGTTCTTTAGTCTTATGGGATGTGATTAGCAATTAATTGTTTAATTAGATTTGGTTACTAATTCCTAAGGGTCTTCTGCGTTGTAGGGCATGAAGGAGCGGTTTCCAAGAGTCACTGAGCTTGGCGCCATCATCCCTATTAAAACAGTTCTGGTTTAGGTTGATTTCAATTTTCTCCCTGATTTTTTGCTTTATTAGGTTGTCTTCCCTTGCTAAAACTTTGGCTTTTTCCAAACAGATTTGGTGACCTGTTAAGTGTGAGTGTTCAACAAGAGCTTATTTCTTATGTCTATCATGTCTCAGGTCAGCACTATGCTCTTTAAATCTGGTTCCATGGATCGCCCAGTTTCACCTATGTAAAGCTACTCGCAGGAACAAGGGATGGAGTAAACACCCTTGTATGTCAATAGGATTCCAGAGCTTATAACCTTTCTTATCGTCTTTATAACCAATAAAGATACATTTTTCAGTTTTATTATCTAGCTTACTCCTTTTATCCTTTGGAACATGTACATACACATCAAATCCAAAAAAATTCAGATGTTTAATAGAGGGTTTCTTACCAGTCCATACCTCTTGTGGATTTTTTTCAACCAATGTTGATGTGGGTGATTGATTTAAGTAACATGTTGTCTCCACTGCCTCTGCCCAGAATTCTTTCCTATATCGGCATTGCTTAGCATGCTCCTCGCCTTTTCCATCAGCATTCTATTCATCCTTTCAGCAACTCCATTATGTTGAAGTGTGTATGGAGTAGTCTTTTTCCTTGCTATACCACACTTCTTACAGAATTCCTCGAATTCATTCCCGCAAAACTCTCCACCATTATCTGTCTTCAACACCTTTATTTTCTTTTCTGTCTGAGTCTCTACAAGAGCCTTAAATTCTTTAAACTTAGAAAATACTTCATATTTATTTCAAAGGAAATAAATCCATGTGTTCCTTGAGAAATCATCTATAAATGAAACAAAATACACAGATCTACCTAGTGATGGAACATGCAAAGGTCCAAACACATCACTATGTATTAACTCTAAAATTCCATTTGCTCTTGTAGCACCAGATACAAATATTACTCGATTATGTTTTCCATATATGCAATGTTCACATAAATTAAAATCTCGAGTGTAATTAGTCATACCTTCAACCATACTTTTACCTTGTAATGCTCAAAGGCCCTTTTCTCCGATATGCCCCAATCTTTGATGCCATAACATTGTCTTTCCTCCTAATCCAGTTAGGGTTCTGTCTTCTGTATCTCCCCCCTCATGCACAATCGAACTGTTACATTCACCGATGATGCTTCTTCCCAATAGTTTGTACAGGGTTCCATACCAAACTCCCCTCATCAATACCATTGATCCTCGAACCATTTTGCAACCACCATCTCCACACAAAGTCTTTACACTTGCAATATCCATCTTTCCAAAATATATCAAGTTTCTTGCTAGATTTGGAATGTGTAGTACTCCAGGGAGAGTTCTAATCCTTCCATCCTTGAGTTTCAACTTGACTCTACCACGCCCAATGATACTGGTTGGTGAATCATCTCCCAATAACACATCGCCTCCATTGTACTTTTCATATTCACAGAACCACTCCCTATGAGGGGTCATATGACATGACGCACCTGAGTCAATCAACCATATATCACATTATGAATGATTACCAGTAGAATCTAGGTACACATCCCCTCCTTATTTTTAGGAAGTCTTCGCCTCTATGGTAGAGATATCCTCATATCCCTTTCCTTTCTCAACATTCTTAGATCTACAATAATTTTTATAGTGCCCAACTTAACTGCATTTCCAACACTTCCTTATATATTTTCCTTGGGATTTAGATCTCCACCCAGATCCCTTATTTTCCTTTCTCTCTTGGAGGCGACCTCTCACAGACAAGGCATCCATGCTATGAGTATCCATGGTTTTCCGCCTCATCTCTTCTGATAGTAGGGATGATACTATTTCATCAAATTTTAAAGTCGCTTGATTAGCACTCCCTATTGCTACAATTAGGTTATCCCAGTAATCTGACAAAGAACACAATAATGTAATACATTTATCTTATTCATCCATTTTAATGCCAACATAGGTTATTTGAATTACCAAAGTATTGTAGGCATTCAGATGCTCTGTCACTATGTCATTATCATCCATTCTTAGGTGATACCGTTTCTTTTGTAGAAATAACTTGTTTACAAGGGATTTTGATTGATACAAACTCCCTAGTTTTAGCCAAATCTTTACCACATTATCTTCTCCAGATACATTCAAAAACATAGATTCTAATAAGCACATTTAGATTTTACTCCTCTCCCTTCTATCTAATTTCTCCCAATCTTATTTCGATGTTCCAGTGGGTTGTGTACCCGGATCCACATCAATCCACCATTCTCGATCTACAAGAAGGTCCTCCATTTTGAGCTTCCATAGCTCAAAGTTATGGCCGTTAAATTTCTTGATCTCAACTCTTGAACTGCTCTCCATTGTCTTTCAATGCACAAATCATAGCTGCAAAGCTCCCACTGAACCCAGGTTTATCACAGACCCAAGATCTATGGCAATCGCATCGAACTCTCAGCAGCAAAGGCATCCCCCTGAAACCAAATAATCGAGCTATGATACCACATGTAAGTTTTAAAATTGTATAGAAAATCAAAGCATACATATTATTTTAATCAAAATAGAGATTACACAACAACATTCACACGTAATACACATAGATTTACCCTGGAAACCCTTAACCGCAAAAAAACAACAAAAGTTAGAGCCGCACCTCTTATTTTCTCATTATTATTATGAATCACTCACAATACAATATAGGTATTCCGCAACATCCAATACCCTAATCCGTACCCGGATTATAAAATAGACCCCAATCCCTTAACCGAGATTAAATTACACATTTTTAGAAAATTCCCCAAAATAGTCGAAAACAACCCAGATAATTTGGTGCTCGCTGCACTCGCGGACAGAAATGGCCTAATGGTTGTTTCCATGAAGGTTCCATAGGGGTCATCAAGAACACCGCTAACAAGCACACCCCCCCTCCCCTACACACACATGCAAAGATTATAACACATACCCAACAATATAATTATGATTTAACTTTGTGTATTAAATCTGATTATTTCATAATTTGTCTATAATTCATATCTATTCAATTGCTAAGATTTTAAATTTTCTCCTGCATGATAGATTAGATAGGATAAAATTTAGTTTTTAAATATTTAACATATTTTTTAGTAGCATAAGCTACACGTTTTTGTAGCTACTCAAAACTCTTCTTTTCTGTAGCTACCGAAATTGTTTTCCGCAGCTACTGAAATTGTCTTTCTACAACTACTGAAAATTGCATATAGATTAATTTGCATTTAATTTTAGATTAGATTTTGTATTTAGTAATTTATCTTTACCTTAATGACAAAGTCTCATTTTCAAGGAGAAACATTCACTTACTGGCAACGGGGCCCTTATTATCGTAAGAAACAACTACTTCAAAACGAATCGAGGACTGCTTTAAGGACCTTGTTCGGGTTGTTTCTTCCACATTGACGAGCAATCAATTTTTCCCGTCAACACCCCCCTATTTGCATAGTGTTTCCATGAATATTTTAAAAGTATTTCTAGGTTGGATTAGGAACAAAGGAGGCATTCATGGTTGGTTCTGTGGATGAAAAGTGATTCTGGATTTGTTTTGGATGACTTTGGGCCTATTTTGACCTCAAACAAGATAGCATAATCTGGGAAAAACTTGTGGGGTGAAGTAGCAGCGAGTCTCCATTATTGGGCATAATTTCAGCCAATATCAACAATGAAGGTTGTTCACTTCAAAGTATAGGTATATCATGTAGCAAAAAAAAAATGAAATAGTTAGGTCTGGGTAACAAATATGTTTGACTAGCTCACAGAAGGCATGGGAGGTACCACTCCCTGTTGTACTATGTTCTTTAGTCTTGGGGGAAGTTCTTTGAGTATTCTTTAGTCTCAGGGTAAGTGCTAACACTTTGCTAGAGTGATTCTATTTATTCTATTGGCCATGTAGCACTATTAGCAACTCCACTTTATATTCTTTGAGTGCATCTTAAGCATAGTAACTCTTGGTTCCTACCTAGGGTATCCAATTGACTATTTTTAATCTAGGCCACTCCTTCCAATGACACTACTCAACTCATTATTATTGAATTCTTGAGCATATAAACTCTTGGTGAGACACTACCTAAACGTTACAATGATGGTTGGGAACTAATTATTGCCAATTTGTTTCTCAATGTTGGGATCATTCCTAATGTTGCTTAATGGGCTTCGAGTTATTTTTTGGACTTTAGCTAGTTAGATATTGTTGTTTGGATACTTTAAGAATAATATATATATATTATGTATTCCC
This sequence comes from Larix kaempferi, assembly GCA_027924585.1. Classification (NCBI taxonomy): domain Eukaryota; kingdom Viridiplantae; phylum Streptophyta; class Pinopsida; order Pinales; family Pinaceae; genus Larix; species Larix kaempferi. The sequence continues at coordinate 1,826,217 of BSBM01001121.1, forward strand.
TAAAAGCCATTATTAGCATAATCGGTACTTGGAAAGACACCAACTTAATTTTGAGCTTAGCTAGTGTGGTTGTTGTAATGACGACACTTTTTTTTGTATAAAGTAAGCATGTGCATCTCTTGGATATGGGAATCATTTTCTCAAAAGAAAGAAAAATCCCAGCATCGATAAAATTGAAGAACAAGCATTGTTGTGTTGAACACCAAAGACTAATTCCCTTTATGTGGTTATTAATACTTTCATGTGTTTGGAAAATCGATCACTAGATATGCATTTGCATTGGCTAGCGGGCATTACGTGCATGTTATAATATTTGGAGGGCATTCTTTTAATCCCTGTGGGAATTTCTAGAACAATGGCGACATATCAACACTAGGTGTGGGAATTCTGAACCTAAACTCTATCACAAGAAGAAGAGCTATGGATAAGAGAAATCAACACTAATGCTTTTCCTTTCAACCATCATTTGAAATTGTCTTTCCTAGCCTCTAAAACTATAGAAATCAACACTAGTGATATTTTAGTATTCTTTTGAGTGATTTGCCTAGCCTATTAAGAAATCAACAACTTTGTTTATAATTACTATCCAATGGTTACAGGATTTATACACATGTACACTTTAGTATAGACCAATGTCAAGTAATTTCCGAAACCCAAGGGCATTCTAGGAATGGAAAACTGACTTTTGTAAGCATGTATTATGCACTTATATTATATAGAATACTAAATAAGATATGATAATATAATTTGCTCAATTTCCAATGAATGACCACAATATGTAGGTTAATGGGACTTAAAAGTACAAGAAGTGTAAAATGCACAGTGCAAGGAGTGCAAAAGCAAGTCCTAGCACTACAATACAAAAAGAAGAAATCAAGCTAAATGATTAGCCAATAGAAATAAAAATAAAAGTATTGCTAATACAAAACCATGTTGAACATAAAATGCAAATGTCAAGGCGCTCTAGAAATGGAATAAAAAAGATGTGTTGCTAGTGGATGATTTTTGTTGTAATACAAACTCATATTGTACATGGGAACTTGTCAAAATTGAAATTCTCTAAAGAATTTGGACATAATGAAACTTTGTAGTTCTCAATCACTTAACTCAAAAATCTTAGCTTCATTGATTGCTTTTCATTTGTCTCGTAGATTCAAAATCAAGTTGAAATGATGGTGATGGAGTTAGATCGTCCATACATTTTAATTCACATATTAGGGAAATGCCACTTAGGTAATCAGTCGGGTCCTACCAAATGTGTAGTCCTTGCAGCCATAGTTGATCTTGAAGGCAATGTGGTTGAGTAGGGAGATTTCATTTTTGGTCCAAATTTCTCCTAGGGTTATATATATATATATATATATATATATATATATATATATATATATATCATATGGTTCACGGATACTCCAGAGTATCCGTTGCTTCCCCAAATCCAGAGAGCATGGGGAAGCCAAGTATTTCTATGGGTAAACCCACCGACCCTGATTACCCTGATTATAAGGCGTAAGCTGGTGGGGACATCAAGTGAGGCCCTCATACAATCTATACATAGCCATCCAAGGATTTGACCCCAAGACCACCTGCTTGCAAGAAACAACTCTCAACCACTCGAGCTAACCCAACAGGCTATAATATTTATTTATATATATTTATAATAAAAAAATAACCAACCTATATTCTCAATTTACAACTAATGAATTGAATTTTATTGGGTTGTCATGATGGGAAAGGGGTTTCCCGACCATGAATAGAGTTTTGGTGCCCTGTTAGCTTGGGTGTACAACAATCCCTTAGAAAGGGTTTCACACCATGTGGCCATCATATATTTTCTTGCATATTCATTAGTTTATTTCTAGGCGTAGTTTATAGTCGCCAAGAGTTGCAAGCGAGCGTGCGAACATGCATTCCTCCATTCTATTGGTCGATCCCACAACAGATTTATCAAAATGATTAGTTTGATAGACACAGAGGGTATTTTTGCATTACTCGGCACAAATCAAACCTTGGATGGTGTCATAATAAAATTATATTCAATGTTCAAATGCCACGTTCATTTCAATATCTACTGCCTTGGATGGTCTTTTTTTCCTTTCTGTAAAATTGTTTAAATCTTTTTAGGGGGATAAAATGTCACCTTTAACTATCTGTATTTTATTCCTATTATTGGATATAGTTTTTTTTCCCTAATTTATAAGAGTTTAATTCCTTGGATTTTGTGCTTCGGTCGAAAATTCCAAGCATCTCAAATAAAATACCTTTCTCTAATTTAATTTATATATTCGATTTTAAAACATCGAATTGTCAAGGCATAGAGAAGGTAGAACAATTATTTTTAATGTCAGAACTTAATCTTTAAGTTCCATGAAAAATGGAAAACAAAAACTGTAGCTATGGAGATTATATAAAGATTATTTTTTTTATAATCGTAAGGTTATTTTAACATTAATTTTAGTACTTTTAAATCCAATACACTAATTTTGTATATTATTGATCAATCCTCATAAACGTCACAATGGGACCATATCCCTATCCTGGTAACTTTTTTTGTGAGTTTTTGTGGGACTATTGTTATGCAATTCTTCCTTCCCGAGTGATAGTCGTATATTATTAACATAACAAATGACTTACTTTCTACGGAAGTTATAGTTATTCATGCTAAGAGATTGCCATGCATAACTTAATCTAATGTAATATTTCTTTTTTCCATGTAATTAGAATTCCCAAAATACCAATTCTGTTTAAATTAACTTTAGTTGTCTTGGTTGGGAGTGTGTTATTATTGTTTGGTGTTTCTGAACACCAATTTTAAATAAACTTTTATATATCCATATGAACTGATATTGTATTGGTGTTTTACATTGTGCACATGAATTGTCATATTGTGCATTACCTAATGATCAAATTGTAGAAACACCAACATAGATCCAAATCCTAGGCTCTATCAAGCGTCGAGAGGGATCAAATCTATGGAGGTGCAAACCTCTCCTTGAATAGCTCTGAGCATAGCTGAGCCACCTAATCCTAAGCTCTTAAGTCTCTAGTTTAAGTCTCATATTTACTTTTTATTTTATATTATTTTTTTTGTTTATGGCCGACATAATATTTATTACTTTTTACTTTGTATTATTCTTTTTTGTTTACTTTGTATTATTTTGTTACTCCAAACTTGACAAACACTCTAAAATCTCATATTTACTTTTTACTTTGTATTAAAAGTAAAGTCTCTAGTTTAAGTCTCATATTTACTTTTTACTTTGTATTATTCTTTTTTGTTCATGACCAGCATAATATTTATCACCTAATCCTAAGCTCTAAAGTCTCTAGTTTAAGTCTCATATTTACTTTTTACTTTGTATTATTTTGTTTATGGCCGAAAATATCGACAAACACTCGACTTACAAGATCTCCCTCATACAAATGTTATTTATGGTCGACAATATCGACAAACACTCGACTAACAAGATCTCCCTCATACTGGGATGTAGAGTGCCTCTCGGCGCAACAAGGTGAAGAACCCAAGGTTCAGAAAGCACTGGAGATGGTTGTCGATCACCTGCACAAATTTTTGGTTGATCACAACTCTCTTCCATTGTTTGAACATAATGTGAGTAAAATACTTTTAAAGTGGTTGTATTTGTATTTGAAAACATATATGATATGGTAAAGTTGCATCATTTTTCAACTAAAGAATCAAAATTATATTCCATACTGCCATGTGTTTCACATGCAAAATTTTTATGATGCCTGAAAGATACGTTAGTGGATGATGAATTTGAAATTGTGAGGTTAAGTGATGATTGCTCAGTTATATTTCAGGTCATATGTGGAAAGGGTTTATATTGTAAGTTGATTTATGTATAGGAATGTCTGTTAGTAATGTCATAAAAAAAAAATCAGTAGCAACATCCAGAAAATGATGCACGTGATTTGACATCGACATGGGGAAAGATAACAGTGTCACCTATTTCTAGTACTTCTCAAGCTGGACTGGGCATAGGATTGTCTTCAAAATTCAAGCATGATTCATTCTATCCTCCCCAGGAAACTTGGATTCAATTATAGTCTCATCACCAAGGCTTATCTATCTATGGAAAAGATCCAGTACCTGTGGGATTAAGAGCTTATTTACATGCACCTCCAACTGCACCAGTCATCACTTAGGTATGAATTTTTCTTTAGCTAATATAGGATATTTAGTCAAACTCACTTTTTTCTATGATGATGGAATGCATACTAAAATGCTTGGAAATCATGGAAAATTGTGCCATTATATTTTTAACTAATTTATTTATATCTCTTCTGAAAGGAGTCTACAAATTTCCCTCGAGGTATCTTGTTTCACCTTTCTTGACACGAGAATTGGCAAAAAGTAGTACTGGAATTTTCTTAGGACATTTATAAATTTGAGTTGTGTTTTTGAATGCCAACAAAACTTTTTCATCCAATTAATATGACATTAGAACCCAAGTGGCTATAAATCACATAAAAAAATCATGTTGACTTCTGATGGAGTTAAGCAATGTTAGTCAATTTATGGGAGTGCAACATTGCATTAGGTTTTATTAGTGTTATGCTTTATGTGTGCATGAAAACTAATTTGGGTAGTCATTGTTGTGAAATCCGAGGAGTAATGGTTCTAGGATATTTATAATATGCTTTTTCTTGTATGAAAAAATAATATTTTGGAAAACAAAACCTCAAAAAACGTATTCTTCCCTTCTCTAAATCATCCGACTTTAGATGACATGACTGTTAAACTTAGAATTTTGAACTCATTAATGTATGACCAATTTTTTTTTTTGTTTTCCTTCTTTACGAGGTCTGTATAAAAATTAAAATGTAAATCTAAGGGAAAGAAAGAAATGCAGAAGTAAAAATATGCAATTTTATCAATTCCATCCTCATTTGAAGAATATTTCATATATGAAGCACATTTTTATTTTGGATAGACTTGAGATTTCCTTTCATTTTTGTGATGTGGCCTTAATAACCCTAAAATCTATAGGAATTAGGTGTACCCACAAAATCTAATGCCCCTATATGGGTTATTTGTTGATAGGCGCATTACAATCACCAAAAAAAATGTCGGAGTGTTAGGGTGGACGGGAATGCCATATTAAGTTAAAATATTGATAGTATGCAGTGTGAACTACAACTACATGAATTTAATTGTCATGAACAAAATTTGATAATCGACAATTGGTTCTTAACCTTATTCAGGCTAGAGTCCATACTATTCCTTCTACACAATCAAACCAAACCTTGATGATTCGCTTCATTATGCTCAAAACAAGATGCTTGTGCAACAATAGATGTGTAACATTTGATATTTAATAGCTTACTTAATGCCATATTTTTTCAAATCTACAAGCATGCCTGGAAACATTGAAAAAACCCATATTTTTTCAAAGCTACAAAGCTACATTTTATTCAAATTTGATCATTGATCGATGAAACCCACATGTTGAATTATGTTGCCACATGGAATTGGTGCATTTGTATGAATAATGAATGACAATATAACTTTAAAACCCCATCAAGTACTTTCATTTACCCACATACCATGGTCAAGAAGGAATATAAATGTCTATCACCCAAGTGCTACATCAAGCAAGAGTACACACAAACATTCACAAAGATGCTATTAAATTCATACTTCTGTTATTTTCTATATCAATATATCTGGCTGCTATTTCCTTAATGCATATTGAAGATAGGCTTATTGTTATAATTTAAAGTTTGTAACTTTATTTGAACTTTTGTAGTGTTGAATTTCAGGAGGATGGAAAATCTCAAGTCTCAAATCAGAGAGTTAGAATATGAATTCTACATAGGAAGGGGAAATGACTTCAAGGAAGATATAGGACACGTGATGGGCAACAAGATGTGCGAGAGTGTAGTGGGTGTTGGCTAAATGACAATAAGGGAATCATTGGATTTTTGTGGGCATTTCCAAGATTTCACTCAATGGCCATTAATTTAATATTTTGAAAAATCATCAATGTAGATAATTTTCATGTAAAGTATGGAGATAGTTTTTGTCATGGACTAGTATTAGTCCATTAGTGGATATTGGGTTGGAAACTCATATATATTGTAATACTTGACATTTCATATAATATAATTTACATGGTTGAAATTATATATGTTTGTACTTGATACTATTTGGTGTTGCAATTAACTAATGTGTCATTTGCATGCTTGACATGTGTATTCATATTAGATGAGCATGAACATTGTACGACATTTTTTTAAAATTTAATCACAATATCATACTAATTAATTTATATTGATTATTAATGAACACAAATAAAATGAATAAACGACCAAATTAGTCGTTTATATTTATTACTAATGAAAGAAAATGAAATGAATATACAACTATTAAATTAGTCATTTATATAATGAATATGAAACTACTAAACATATATAAATCACTACCACAAATGATAAATTTGTAAATTTCCAGTATATTATAGCACAACTAACTTTTAATCATATTTAGCTTAGCCATTAATAGGTTGCCTTGAATTATCATCTAGTAGTTTATTTAGTGGTATATTTGGTCATTGAATGTGGCAATTAATGACTAAATAAGCAAACCAATTAATGATTAAGTTAAATATAACTATGTTAGTCGACCTATAAGATACTAGAAATTAACTACTATTAGTCGCTGACTCAAAAATAGTCGTTTATATGCGAATTTTAGTCATTTTTTTGGTCACTAATTTCTCATTTTGTACTAGTGCTTGTGGAAACCATCATTATGTAACTTAAACTAAAAGTAATATGGATTCACTCGCATGAAAGTAAATATGGATTGAGAGGTTTGATGAAAATCCATGTATTCTACTATTTTATGTGTTGCACTATTGCAACTTTATTTCTCCACTCCACAAGCAATCAAATATAATGATAATGATACTCCATATTCTATGTTCTCACAAACCACATGATTTTTTGAAGAATTCAACACACTTTGGTTATCACAATAAACTATAGTTGTTCTAGTTTGTTCTACTTGTAAATAAATAACTATTTTCCACAACCAAATAGTCTTATGGGTATATTCACTACTACCCTATATTCTATTGAAGATGAGAGTCAAAATTCATTTCTTTTTAGTTATATCCAAGAAACAATGACTTTGAAATGAGAATGAAGACATCGCTTTTTGAGAGTTTCTTGTCATTAATTGAACTTCTTGTTACTTGGTGTACATTTCTAAATTGTATTAGAGTTGTTAGCCTTCCCATTTTCTACATGTGTGGTATGTATCCTTTTTTAATCCCAAGTTTCATGGCCCCACAATTTGCAAGTATTGGCTTCCCTTAAACTATTAACTAGGAGGATCTTATACATTTTTGTAGTGTCTCAAATCCCAAAATTTATAATACCTATATTCATACGTCAAAACATAGAAAATCCTTATATGATGCTTTAGAGGTTCACACCTAGAGAGATGAGTCTTGATTTTCAAATAAGCCTCTTGTTTGGTGCTTGGAGTTGATCGAGGTTGCTCTTTTTAGTGGGATTTGGTCGAAGACTTGACCCTTGAGCCATTATCCACCATTTGGGAATTTGCAGGTTAGGGGAGCGTAGAAAGTCTATCGAGCAATCCTCACTTATGAATCTACTCCTATTTCCTCTATTTAAGGTTAGAATTTTTCTTTACTCTGAAGCTATCAACCTAATTTCCAAACCCTCTACGTTCCAATAATCTACACCATTTGGGTGTTTGTAGGTTAGGGGAATGCAACAAGTGCATTGAATAGGTCTCACTTTTGAACATACTCTTGAACAATCTATAACTAGAGAAATATCTTGTGTGCTCTTGAACTATTAGCCCAATTTCCATTCCCTCCACCCTTGAATGTGTCCCTTGTTTAACCATTCATGACTTAGAGATTAGGTTTTGATGTAATATTTTCCATCCTAAGGAGCCTTTATACACCAATACGATGTTGGCATGTGTGGTGGATTTGTAAGCAACCATGTAATGTTCTTGGCACCGAAAATTTATGAGAATGAGAATTGAGCAATTAAGAACTAGGATTAAAATCTTAAACAACAGGGAATGCAGTTTTTTACTTCTTTTTAATTAGGCCTTTCAAAGTATGAAATTATAGTTGAGATATATATTTGTATTTAATCAAGCTAACACCTCATTTTAATTTCATATAGAGACATGTACATCCATTCAATTGGATTACCTAACAAATGAAGAATCATTATAAACTATAATTACAAATAATGAAATATGGGTGTTAATATTACTCCTCTCCCCAATTCTTAAAGGGTTCTAGATCAATGGAAGAGAACCTTCCTTACATGAAGGAGGTTGGTGGTTCAATTCCTTTGTGCTCTACCATAAATTAATAATTGATATTGCAATGTATTTTCTAAATAATTGGTGAATAAAAACTATCAAATATACTAACAATTAATGGAAATTACTGAATAAAATGACTAAATATACTACCAGTTAATGGAAATCAACGATCAATGACTAAATAAACTACTAGTTGATGGAAATCAGTGACTAAAACGATTCAATAAACCACCAGCTGACAGCAATCAATGACTACGATGCCTAAATAAACTACCAATTAACAACAATCATGACTAAGAAAACTACTAAATATACTACCAAGTTGACAAATTAAAACAACCAATAATGACTAATTTTTTTATAAGTGATTGGCAATAAACTACTAATAGTCGTGTGACCATAATTAGTCATTTATATGCATATTTTAGTAGTTTTCTTAGTCATAAATTTCTCTTTTTCTACTAGTGGTTCCAATATTAGACCTATTGATGTAGCTCTACCCATTGCATCTACACAGGAAGAATCCTCCCATGCTCAAGCCAAGGTTAATCGAGTAGCCAAATTTATTACATGGATCCAATACATCCAACAAAAAAATCATGATATTTTACAGAAATACATTTCCAAGTACAAGCAACACCAAAATCGACATTGAGTTTGCACATATGTTTTAGGTGGGATATAAGGTGTGGCTACATTTGCAAAAAGAACACCTCACAAGAGATCATCAAAATATTTACCCACTCTGATATGGGACTTACACCATCACTAAGGTTGTGAGTAAGAGTGATTTTGAATTAAATATTCCTGCTTTCCTTGGTTTGCACCCTATATTTAATGTGGAACTTCTTTGATGATATTTTCCACTTCTCTTTGACACCTCAGAAGTGGTAGAGCACTTGGTGTTATTGGTCAAAATAGCACTTCTCCGTCTATGACCACATTTCTCTGTTGGTCACACGAAAGGACACTATGGATGGAAGATCTTGCTTGATTGATAACACCAAGTGCTCAACCAAGTGCTATTTTGACCGATAACACCAAGTGCCGCATTTTAACCAATAACACTTGGTTTTTACAAAACTTGATCATAGCCAAATTGATTAGGAAATATTTAACTGAATCATGGACACCAATATGATGAAGGGAATTGTTAACACCTAAAAAGTGCTCACTAGCTCATTTCCTTATTCACATGACCCATTTGTCCACTTTTTCCATCATCTGAGCCTCTAAAGCCAACAAAAGGTCACCAAAAGACCTTAATACACCCCTTTGCCCACTCAAAAAGATTATTTTTCCTAAAAAAGCATAAAAATCCCCCAAAAAGGGTCCAAAATTCCCAAAAATATTAAAAAGGGAATACAAATATTAATTTTATTCAAAAAAGGAAAAAGGAGGGAAAAGTACCTAAACCATGTTGGTCAATACCATTGGTTTCCACAAAACCACAATGGTATTCCCCACCACCAAAACCTATAAAAAGGTGGTAGGGGCTCCTCATTTGACATCCATCCATCTTCCTATCCTCATGCTGCCAAAATCTCCCTTGAGCTTTTGGCCATTGTAGCAACCTTGGAGAAAGGACCCTTTGGAGTTTGGAGCTGCTCATCCTTGGAGCTTCTCAACTATCTTCATCACTTGGAGGTATTATTATTGCAAGCACTTGCTTGCCCCCATTTTCAATACAAATTTATTTTCTCTATTTCTTGTTCTTGTTTTCAATTCAAAAATGCACATGCTAGTTTAGTTTTAGATTTAGATTTAGTTTATTGTTTTTGCTTAATATTGAAACTGCTGCTACTAGTTAGCAGGTGCCCATAGCACTAAGCTTGGTTGCAAAACCAAGCCAACAGTTTTTGGCGACTCCGCTGCTTTCGAATTTTTAGATCTCACTTTTGCTTTAGATCTTAGTTTTTGATAGTATTAGTTAGTTTAATTCATAGATCTGCCACCCTAGACAGCAGATCCATTGCTGTTCTAGATCTTGGCCCATTTCATTGCCATTAACAGCCCGAAATTTTCAATTTTCGGGTTCATTTTTCGGCGTCCGCGTACGGCTTTAGCCTCGCAGCTTTTTGCCCAACAGTCGCGCGGCCCATCGCGACTGCGAGGCTCTTTTCCACGCGGTTCACCGCGGCTTCGCGGCCCATTTGCGCGCTGCACATCGCGGCTTCGCGGACATTTTCCTTGCTGCACATCGCGACTGTGTGACGAAATACCATGCTGCACATCGTGGCTTCGCGGCTGAAACCTGCGCTGCCCATTGCGACTGTGCGACAGAAACCCACGCGGTCCATCGCGGCTGTTCTGTCAAAACCCGCGATGCCAATTTTTTCCATTCGGCCAATCCGTTTTAAAAATTAAATTTTTACTGTATTTTCTGCCCCCATAGCACATTTTACAGTACTAAAATTCCAGCATTGTTTACAGCCATAGGAAAATTTTACTATTTAGAATGCACCTTTGAAAAAATCTTTTTAAAAATTTTCAGAAATTGAAAGAAGGATTTATTTGCATTTTATCTAGATTAAAAATTTGCTGTTTACTTCCTTGATATTTTGCCCATAGCAATTTTTGAAAAAGAAATCCATTTATTTCTTTAAGAAGTCATATTATTTGCTTTCCTATTTCAAAAGATCCTCTGTTTTTTGAATATTTTTTGCAAAGCATTTAATTTCCATTTATTGAAGAAGTCATATTATTTGCTTTTCTATTTCAAAAGATCCTTTGTTTTTTGAATATTTTCTGCAAAGCATTTACTTTTTCAAATTCAGTTTAAAATACCACACATGCACCCACTCAAACACATAATTTAAACTGAGCCTTAAAATTTACCCTAACTTCAACCCACTTTTAACCCCACTTGGGGAACATTTAAAAGAACTTTGTAGCTAGGTAGTATTGAGGGGATAGGTGTTCCAATAACACCCCTCAGTTATTACATTTGAGACATAGGTGTTGTCCATTAGGGAACCAAAATCTCCTAGTATTTATTGGCACGGTCATAACCAGTTTATCGGAAGGCATCTCCCCTAGGAGGGTTGAAGTCGCGAGGATGGTTCCGTAAGCCTGAGTGGAATACCGAAATCCATTCAGTAACCGAAGGGCTACCATTCGCAGTTCTCGGGATATCCCTGTATTGGGGTATTGCGGTAAAAGGACCAAACGGCATATTTACCTTTTCTGGACGTGTCATGAACCGAGTATCCTAGTTGCCATTCTTTAGGATTGATTACCCGGTGTCCCTCCCAGTAGGGGGATATCTAGCCGTTGTTTCAACACTCAATATTGTCTGACTTGGATTTCATCACCTTGCAGAGAATATCGTTTGTTGATTCACAATACTTTTAGTTAGGTGTTTGCATGATACAATCCACCTTTGGTCTAGTAGCACCTTTTTTTTCTAGAAGCTGTTTGCATGTTGGTACTCTGACCATTTTTTGCATCCCTCCACTTATTATAGCACAGCTGCTATAATAAGTGCATTTTGAGGTTGATTTTTTGGCCTGAGAGCCTTCATTTTCACTCCCCTTCTTGCACCCTTGGTTGCATTAGGGTTTTGAGTTTTTTATACATTACCATTTTACACAGAAGATTTTTACACAAAACTTATTTCTCACCATTGAGAATTTTAGACGCTCTCATCGTCTTCAGGGTGAACCCCCAGAGTTCAGTCTACTTGGCTCTCCACGTCACAGACGTCGAGCCTTATCCCTTGACTCGACACATCATCAGTCGAACAGACAGTCATCCGATTCTGACGCGCCTCACTTCACATTAGATTTTGAGGCAGAATCCGAAAACCCTACCAAGTTATTACCAACCAACCTCATGGCTGGCACACAATTCGACCCAATTTTTACCAGCACCATAGGTGATACATCCACAGACCCTTCTACTGCGGTGCCATCCATGGCAACAACCACCCCCCTGGGTATGCCTAATATGGGGGACACTCCCTTTTTAGGAATTCCCAGCACAGGACCACCTCCTATTACGGGTATGCCGAACATAGGGGTCACACCCCCTCTCATTTCCACAACCCATATCCCAGGAATCCCTACTACTATTCCTAACCCTAGTGTAACCCATGTTTCACTTGGAAGCGCTGGCCCATACCAGACCATATCTATTAGAGGACACATACCTTCAATACCTAGCATACCTTTAGGCGCTACTGGACCCCTGCATCATACCATCATGACTAGTCATGTCCCAATCACTACGCCACATCCATTTTCTAGATTACCGTACATGGCGAGTCTGAACTTACCAGACTTAGCCAGGTTAACCAATGATCCTATCAGACACGACCCTGCGTGGCCTCACATGCCCACCAAACTCCCCTCCGACATCCCTAAGGTTGAGGGCAAGGCAGGTGAGGACCCCCAGAACCATATCATGTCCTTCCATCTATGGTGTTCTTCCAACTCCATAGTGGACGACTCTGTCTGCCTCCGTCTGTTACAGCGCACCTTCACTGGCTCTGCAGCCAAGTGGTATATCGAGCAGCCCCATGGGACCCATGCCACCTTTACCTCCCTTGCCTCGACCTTCCTGTAGTTCTTCCAGTTACCCATCCGCTATGACGCGGGAGTCGAGATCCTAATGTCTTGCAGACAGAACACGGCCACCCACATCACTGACCACATTCATGAGTGGCGTTGACGCCGAAGCCTCTGCAAAATCAAGCTAGATGACCGTATCTTCTTAGATTGGTTTCTCAAATCCCTCCTCCCTCTCATTGCCAAGGATGTGGCATTCGAACGACCCCAATCTGAAGAAGAGGCCATCCTCAAAGCCCAACAGTTTGACCTCATTTACGCCCAATCAGGTTATCTGTATACCATTATACCAGATGCCCCTCGGGGCGAGTCATCCCAACACGATGCACCGGGGGCATCCCATGCCGCTGATGGCATCATTGGTCGTATGGCCTCGCATCCCCAACCCTTTTCCATCGCACATCCTAGCCAGGGCCCCGACCTTTCACGAGCTACATCTCAATCTGGAGCAACCAATTCATATGCTCCCATGACACATCACCACCATATCCACAGACCTTCATGTCCACCTCAATGTTTTGGTCAAGCACCACCCGCATACGCCCCCCCAGCCGCACCTCAACCACTGTATTACCCACAGCAAGCTGTGACAGCTATCCCAACACCTCCAATAGCTCAGGGTTACCAACAACCCCAGCAGGTAACTGGACCACCTCCACCACCGGCTTATTATCCACCACAACCTGCTCCCGCACCTACGGCAAACCAAAATCCTCCCACTGCTAAAGGGAAAGTGTACACACAACACAACCAGCCCCAGTACCAAAACAACCAGCGCAACTAGGGTGGGAAACCAAATCGTGGAAGAGGACGTAACCGCGGAAACAACCAACAACAACATCAAGGTCCTCCACCTCCCAATCCTCTGCAAAATAATAACGCTGCTCCTCACAACCAAAATTCGGATCATAATCCCAGGCATCCCAAAAACAATAACCTCAGAACAAACCATCCTTGTTCTATTTGCGGGGTCTATGGCCATTACACACATGCTTGCCCACATTTGGAGCAAGCTCGGCAACTCTGGACTGATGATGCCCATCGTCAAGGACAAGCGGCTCCTCAACCGCCACCCAACCCTCCACCACCTCAACATCAACCTTTGGTGCTGCAAAACCCCTTTCCAAACCAAGGCGTAGTGAACACTCAGCCGTTAGCTCCCCCTCAGGGCAACGCGCCACCACAACAAATCACTTATGCCGCTCCTGATCAACCCATGTTGGATTCAGATACCCACCACTTGTTGATGATGTCATCCACAGATGCCAACCTCCAAACCCGCTGGAACCAATATGGCTCCACCCCTAAAGCCCCTCCCACCGACAAGAACACTAACGTCCATCCCACAGATCAGACGTTACGTATACCTCCGGCTCCACTCGATGGCGCTTCTAAAGCACCTCGCTTCCCACTTCGTCGTATCAACAATAATCCCAATGCTCGTGCTGCATCGAATTACAACATCATAGACGACTTAGCCCAGTCTCCTGCAGCAATGTCTGCTTTAGAAGTCTTGAAAAACTGTCTTTCACAGCGCAAGACTTTTCTCTCTGCCATTGGCGCCATTGACCCCAATGATTCACAACTGATGACATTCGATTCGGACCAATCTAGACCACGCCTACCTTCTACTTTAGCGTTCCAAGTTTCTGTTTCCGTTCAGAATCTTGTCATCCATCGGTGCATTATCGATGAGGGTGCATCTACATGTGTTATGTCCACATTCATTTGGCAGAAGTTGGGATCCCCTACTCTCCAGTAGTCCACCACTGCGTTGCGATCCTACGATGGCCGTTCGGCTCAACCCCAAGGTCTATTAGCTAATGTACCCGTCCAACTGGCTGGTAAAACTGTGCTCATTGACATTGAGGTCATCAATGCCCAACTCGATTATAACCTCTTACTTGGTCGCAGCTACATGTATGCCATGCGGGCGATTGCCTCATCCCTTTTCCATACTATGATGTTCCCCCATGAGGGACGCGTGGTCAAGGTCGACCAACTTACCTACTACGATCCCAAGGCCCCTGCCGCACCTGAAAATGTTCTCCCTATGATTGAACAACCTATTTGTGGTGCAACTACATCGTTTGTTTCCTCTGTGGGAACCGGACTTTACTCCGACACGCCGATGACTTCTACATTCCAGTCGATTCCACCACCATCACCGGAGACCCACGTCGCTGACCTCTGTACTCTTTCCCACAATACACAAACACCCAACAATCATCCATCCTTGTTACCTAAACTACCATTGGTCCCTAGTCACATTGGGGTTACACCCATCCACATAATCCCCTTTCTATTCCCTCCCTCAGGCGTAGTAAGCACTCTGGTTATGGCTACCCTCAGTCTCCCCGGGTTAACATTGGGATTACCCGTGTGGTATATTTCGCCTCCCGTTCCCTCGCCAACACCAAATGTCATCCTGCAACCGGTGCAACCCATTGTTACTTCTACTCAACCACCTCTCGGTATCACTACCCCTTCGTCATCAATGAATCCCCCTCCTCTCATCAAGCCCACTGGGGGCAAAGGCCCACAACCATACACTGTGGTACCCCCACCCAAGGCAGTTAAACCTCCCCCCATGTTCCGTGCTCCTCCCAAATGCTCGTTGTGTGATGAGTTAGGCCATCCAACACATCAGTGTCCACAGTTACCTGCATTACAGGAACACATGCAAATGCTTGACGACGACCCCAACATCCCGGTTGTCAAAATCAACTCAAACCCCATGCCTCGTGATAAATCACTGCGTACCAACCACCCTTGTGCGATATGCGGTATTTACGGCCACTACTCACATCACTGTCCTGATATCCCAGATTACAGAGCAGCTCTCTACGAGATGAATAATTTGGACCTTGAGACGGCACCCCCCACAATTGAGGAGATCTTCCCTCCCATATCATCCTCATCCGGAGAGATTAACACCATTTATATGATCTCTTCGACTACCCAAACCTCGTCAACTGACTTGACCACTCACAGCTTCCGCAATGATGAAGAGATTCTCGAGGCTCCTACTGCTCCTGATGCCTCTCAGGAAAATAACATGGCCAATATTTCTCCCATCATCCACATCGACATCTCTGACCCACCTGGTGCCCTTCATACCATTACGTTAGGAGCCTCCCACAGTGAGCATGAAATTGGAGAATACGACATCTCTGACCCACCTAGTGCCCTTCATACCATTACGTTAGGAGCCTCCCACAGTGAGCATGAAATGGGAGAATACAAAAAACTGTTCCAAGAATTCACTGATGTCTTTACTTGGTCATTTACCGAAATGCTTGGCCTTGACCCTGCCATTTATACGATCTCCACTGGATACCCTTCTGTCCGATCGACCCCTTCCATTGATCCCTTTGACACACATGTTCAACCCTTTCAAATCGATGAGGAAACCACATGTCCACAACATGGAGGCAGGCCCAAAACCTTGCCTACTCATCATCATCGTGATTCTCGTCGGAGATACTGGGGGCATCCACCCCACAAAGGGAATCCCCCATCATCTTATCATCACTTCAGTAGGCTACCACAACCCACAGCCTCATGTTATAACACCCCGCCAGCAGTTGCTCAATGCCCTATTGATCTCTCTCTGAGACAACATCCGCACCACATTGACACCTTTGAGTTAGGGGGCATAATAGATTACCTCGGGATAGGGGGCATGATCAATCATTTTGAACCTTCCCCATCATCTCTATCTCAAAACCTCCATGATCCCATCGTTCAAACCAACACATATGTGATCCACAATCACAAACCCCATGCACATAGCATGGGGGCAGGTCATTAACCCTGCTGACTTCTTCACATGCGTGATCTCAACCATTTTTTGAGGTCACATATCACTTGTATATTCGATTTGATTTGATACACCTAGTATTCTCCCCCCGTGGGTCATCATTCCTCCCCACCACTGCATCCTTGGCTTGGTGGGCTCACCTTTATTTGTAGCCATTTTTTAACCTAGTTATTTGCTTTGACCATTCCGGAGTCCTTATGACCTCCATTTTTTGCACCATTTGCACCGCCGGATTCATATTTCCGTGCTCGTGATGGCGCTTGAGATCATTTCTCGCTCTCACGCCCAGATTTGTCAGGCATTTTTCCCATGCCCCCTCATCACCTCAGTTTGCATGCCACATCGGTCGTTGTCCATTTTTGACGAGCCTTATATCGTCGGATTCAGTTTTACGCGCTCGTGATGATGCTTGAGATCATTTTTCACTCTCACCTCCATATTTTTTTTTATTTTTTTTGGGCATTTTTTCCATGCCCCCTTGTCACCTCGATTTGCGTGCCACATTGATCGTCATCCGTTTCTGACATGCCTTATATCATCGAATTCAGTTTTCCATGCTCGTGATGACGCTTGAGATCATTTCTCGCTCTCACCTCCATATTTTTCAGGCATTTTTTAATGTCACTCATCACCTCGGTTTGCATGCCACATTGGCCGTTGCCCCTTTTTGACAATCTTTATGTCACCAGATTCAGTTTTCCACACTCATGATGACGCTTGAGACCTTTCCTCTCTCTCATCAGCCCCTCTTTGTTCGGTATAATTTTACCCCTTTTTCGGGCCGAGCAATTCCTTTTACGAAAAAGGCACTTAGGGAGTTTCTGTTAAGCTCTTTTCTGACTCCTAAAACAATGAAAAGATCTCCGAGCAACCTTGCTTCCTTTCATGCTCGCTAAACGTATCTGAAAGGGCGTCTACCTGGTATAAGTTTACCCCTTTTCCGGACCTTGTAGACTAATTACGAAAAAAGAATACTCTAGTCACATCGGCTAGAAGAGTTCTCCATTTGCATCATTTTATGCTTTTTCGGGCCTTGGAGACTAACTTACGAAAAAAAACACCAATGGAGTCCACTTACCGCTTTCAGACTCTCTAAACATAAAAGCGACCACGAGCAATCACCATCCTGGGCTCGTAAAACCAATAGGACAGTAATCATAACCACTGCAGAGTCTTCTTATCGTTTTCAGACTCCTTAAAAATGAAAGCACCAATGAGCACGAACAGTCCTGGGCTCACAAAAATCCACAGGACAGTACCATTTCAGAGCACACTTTTATACCTTCTCGGAGCTCATTAAAACTACAAAGAAGGACCCAATGGTGCTTCTCGGTGCCACAACAGATCACGTCTACTCATATGGCAGCTTCCCCATTTTGGTCGCCTTTTTTCAGAGTATTCTGCAGCATGTCACCCTGAGAACACCTCGACAGCACCCATCAGCTTGATTCCCCCCCATAGTCAATACATACCCTTCAGTCCTTAAAAGCAATGATACCCACACCTACAAGTCAGTTCCCTACACTTCCAGGTCAACCATGTCATCATGCTCTGAACAAAGGAAGTTTGAGTCTACCCACTACATGACCCCAGTTACTTCCCATCCCCACAAGTATGTCAGTCCTACCATCAGTACTACCACAATTCAGTTCTACACCTCGCACTCCTATCAAGGAAACATCATTGCCTTGTTAGTTGCTGGTCTTCCTCTGTCGACGACAACCAAATTTATTCCAGAGGATAGACCTAGAGGTCCCTGTGTCTTGGACTCATCACCATTTATGATGAGTGCCTACGAATCATTTCGAGAGGAGTCCTCAGTGCCTCTCCAAATGGTTGTTTCTCACATGCTCGACTTCAACACCTTGATCGCATTGTCGAGACTCGCATAGGGTATTGGTCCTTTCAGTTATTAGTCGAAGACCCCGGATACCTCCTGACTCTTCCACATTTGAGAGTCTGCTTATGGAAACAACCAGTTACATTTTTTCTATAGATATACAGGTTGCGCATGGCGACAAGTATTCAGATGTACCCCAGTTTTATACTCCCTCGAGTATATAGTTACATGTACATGTACTTCTCAGAGATGACTCTCAGTCATTGAGTCCCTACAGATGTTGGACACCTTCAGTTTCAGCAGTTCATCAACCCTTCTGAGACCTTTGTCAGAACGGTTGTTGCTCTATTCCAGTGTATCAGTTATTGAGATCAGCCATGTGATGATCATGAGTACATCCCAAAATAATGTCCCCTCTGGACCATTATGATGTACCAGTAAATTTTTTATGTATTAGATCCCCCTTCTTGGGACTAATTGTTTATATATGTCTTGATACGAGCATGGGTATGCCTGCCTCGTCCATTATCAGAGACTATTCCTCATTCATATTGAGGCCATGTAATATTGTTTATTTTTTGCAGCTTCCAAGGGTTGTGGATCCAGTCTCCAATCGGTCTCTTCTCCTCCCCAAACCCCAAAAAAACGACAAAAGAACTATGATGTCTATCGGCCATACGATGAGCTCCTGCCCTCACACATTAGGGGGCAATCTGTTAACACCTAAAAAGTGCTCACTAGCTCATTTCCTTATTCACATGACCCATTTGTCCACTTTTTCCACCATCTGAGCCTCTAAAGCCAACAAAAGGTCACCAAAAGACCTTAATACACCCCTTTTCCTACTCAAAAAGATTATTTTTCCTAAAAAAGCATAAAAAACCCTCAAAAAGGGTCCAAAATTCCCAAAAATATTAAAAAGGGAATAAAAATATTAATTTTATTCAAAAAAGAAAAAAGGAGGGAAAAGTACCTAAACCATGTTGGTCAATACCATTGGTTTCCACAAAACCACAATGGTATTCCCCACCACCAAAACCTATAAAAAGGTGGTAGGGGCTCCTCATTTGACATCCATCCATCTTCCTATCCTCATGCTGCCAAAATCTCCCTTGAGCTTTTGGCCATTGTAGCAACCTTGGAGAAAGGACCCTTTGGAGTTTGGAGCTGCTCATCCTTGGAGCTTCTCAACTATCTTCATCACTTGGAGGTATTATTATTGCAAGCACTTGCTTGCCCCCATTTTCAATACAAATTTATTTTCTCTATTTCTTGTTCTTGTTTTCAATTCAAAAATGCACATGCTAGTTTAGTTTTAGATTTAGATTTAGTTTATTGTTTTTGCTTAATATTGAAACTGCTGCTACTAGTTAGAAGGTGCCCATAGCACTAATCTTGGTTGCAAAACCAAGCCAACAGGAATTCATGAGAAAAACATCCAACTCTATGGGGTTGTTAAAGAAAGGCAACTTCTTCACTAAGGAAGATGGCTCACTAGCAGTCAAATTAAATGTAAGTTTCCCCATTTGATGGACTAACTTGACACAACAGGGACCATTTATTCCTAAGTGAGGATGACTAATATAGGTGGATAAAAGTGGCCACCCACATATTTCATTGAATTAGAATGGTTCCATATCTTGCAATTTTTAATACATTTTTTAGGTCTCAAACCTTCGACGTATTTCTCAATAATGTCCCTTGTGTTTTTGGTAGTTGACATAGGCCAAAAAAATTTGATTTTGTATGTTTACAAAATCATAGAGCAAGAGTGACTCCCTCAATCCTTGGTTAGAGGCAAGTTGGGATATTTAGTTAAGTTACTCTCCAAATTTTCATATTTTTGTTAAAGGATGGCTTTGTTTTTAAATGCAAAATGAAAAGGATGATGCTACCATTTTGTCTTAGAGATATATTTGGGGTCCCTCTAGCCTTGTCCTTAAATGATGGTTACCAAGAGTTGATCCTACAAGAGAACGAAAGGCAATACAACATATTAGGTTACTTATGTCTAGTATTCCTTTGCAACTTATATGCATTGAAGTGTCGTTAATGTCTATTGCAAATTTGATATGGAAATTCATTTTCCTAGAAGAAGGCTTATAGAATATCTCAAATAAAAGGATTGTTACGGATCTAGCATAACTGGATTTGAGAGAGGGAACATACTCCAAAATGGACATTGCATTGGAATTAGGTTCATTCATGCAAAAATTTCATTGTTGGAAGTTTCCCTTCAAGTGTTTAGTGTTCCATGACCACCTTTGGAGGGACTGTCCCATAAATAAAAACTAGATTCCAAAATAGAAAATATGGGTGAAAATATTTAGGTTCTATATTCTTCATATACAAATTTTGAATGTGGTAAGGTGGACGAATTCATTGTGGTGGATGAGGATATTCTTGATACAATGGTAGATGGAATCCATCCCTTAGAAAATGATTCCTATGTTCGTAAAGTTCAAGTTGGCTCTCATCTCTCTCA
Source organism: Larix kaempferi (assembly GCA_027924585.1). Classification (NCBI taxonomy): domain Eukaryota; kingdom Viridiplantae; phylum Streptophyta; class Pinopsida; order Pinales; family Pinaceae; genus Larix; species Larix kaempferi. The sequence continues at coordinate 1,847,271 of BSBM01001121.1, forward strand.
CATTATATTATCCTCTCTATATTCTTTGCATCTTCCATCCATTTTTGAAATTTCTCTTCCTCTATATAGTACATAGGTTAGGATAGAAAGGAAGTTATAAGAAAGTCAAGGAGAGAGAACCACTAGCTCCCATTTTCTCCAAGGCTATTTAAAAGCCCTCTTCCTAGACACATGAGTACAATGAATATTCATTTTTAGAGAAGGTGGGGTAGCCTATTGAGGAAGATATGTTTAAGTATAGAAAGGATAAGAATCATGGAGTACCTTTGACCTCCAACCACCATCTTCAATCATAAAATATAAATGAGGTGGAGGACATTAGGACTATCGAAGGTGGTTTAGCCTTATCAATATATAATCCAGTGCCATTAGGAAAAAAGTATAACATTTCTAAATCAAATTCCAAAACATCCAAGGAAGTTCTAGAAGGAAAATAGATGACCATTAGTAGGGTTATTAGAGAAAAAACAACCCCAAGGAAAGTGACCTCGTGGTCATTCTTTCCCTGAATGTTAAAGGGGTGGGGGATGCCCATAAACAATGAGCCCTCAAAATATTTTTTTTGTCTATATTCCAAATTTAATTATTCTTCAAGAAACTATGTCTCTTGGGTCGAAGGCTAATGGTATATTGTCTTCAATGCTTAAAAATTGGAACTTATGTTCTATTGATGTGGAAATTTGGTTGTCATTGATGTCAATTGATGTCAAAGAGGATTCAATATCCTTGTGCCAGTTTGAATAAATATATGAAATCCACTTTGAAGAAGTATATGAATTCTAGTTTGAAGAATTACATAAGAAGTACGTTCATATTGCATAAGTATATATGAAGTATATCCACTTTGAAGAAGTAACAAGGTATGTGCGCAAGTACCCATCCATCAAGTCAAAGGTAATACCAAATATATGGAAGGACAAGTCTTGGAAGTGCGCAAGAAGTTCTGAGCAAGAAGCGGTTGACATGTATGCAAGTCACAGAAGTGCGCAAGACTCACCAATCAGAAGAAGTACACAAGTCCTTGAAGCATGAAAGAGTCCCATAAGCAAGAGGTAGTCATATTATTAAAGTGTGCAAGACGCACACGCGGTAGTACATCAAGGGATCAAGACCCACAATGCAAAGGACCAAGTATGCGCAATACCCACAAGGGATGACAGTGACCCAAGGTATTTTTTAAGGATTCTAATATTATACTTAAGTATAGTATCATAGGCGATTATTTTGGATTGAAAAAAACATGTATATAGATAGGTAGGCAAATATTAAATATGAAACATACAATTTACTACTGAAATGTGTAAATTTTGGCGAATATTATGATAAAAAAACATATTTGATGTAAATATAGGCGATATTAGAGACTAAAAATGACCAAATAGTGAATTTATTTTTTGAAAAAAAGCCCAAAAAATAGCCAATTGGCGAAATTTTGCCCCTAAAAATTACCTTGGATGACGCCTCAATTTCACAGATCATGACAAGTGGCAGAAGCATAGATTAAGCCTGATTGTAATGCAAGGAAGAAGGGACACTATGACCAAATTGTGTATATACAATCTGCGTAGGCCAAGTATAAATAAGAATCCAAGTTGGAGAGTTGAAGTAATCCTGTAAGAAAGTAAGCTTGTAACCTTGAAGCTTGAGGATGTGAAAGTGGTAGTACTCCGATTTGGAAATATTCTAATACTTGGGGCATCAATGGTTCGTGGAATCAGAATAACATAATCTAGTAGAAGAGTTGGATGCACATAATGTAGTACAATAGATGATGTGCATAAATTCGAGGTATTTTATATGTGACAGTTGCGCGAATACATAAATCCAACACTTCAGATGATGCGCAAGGTGATATAGTTTATTTGATAAAGATGCATGGAGACAGACTTGGAGCAAAAAAAGTGATGCACAAGATGATACAGTTTATCTGAGACATATTCGCAAAGATAGACTTTAAGCACAACAAGTGATGCACAAGATGATACAGTTTATCTGAGACATATTTTCCAAGGCATAAGTGTGGCATAGAAGAAAGTGTGCAGAATGATGTGTGTGATACAAATGCACAAATTCAGAACAACAACACAACACATGATGCTCAATATCAGTTGAGTTTGTAGATGCACATAAACATAATGTTTGAAAAAGAAACACACAATTTGTGAAGTATGAAGTCAAGTGTGTAATGTTGATGAAGTGAAGTGAAGTATGTGATACAGTACAATGGTAGCAAGATCACAACATATAGAAGGTGAGCACAACATAACAAACAATAGTTAATCTGAAGAGTGTGTGGATCAGTAGAACAACAAAGTAATATCTTCTATATTCATATCAAGGCAGTAGGATTGGGCAAGGAATAGGAGATCGGTGCCTCCTTCTAATTAAAGCTAGTAAATCAGGGATTCAATGCTTCCTTCAGCTTGGTTCCTGTAAAACCACGGGGTCAATGCCTCCTTCTAGTTGGTTCTAGAGAACTTTGGAAGTTGGTGATTCCATGAATGCGATATTTATATTATAAGAGATAATTCCATGGTTTTCTCCTATTTGGGTTTCCACGTAAAAATATGTGTGTTATGTGTATTTCACATATCTGGATGAATGTTGTGTTTATGTGAATGCATAATTTAAGTTCCATCTTAAATTTGATAAGAAGTTAAAAATTGTTCATAAATGCACTAATACTGATTCACCCCTCCTCTCTGTATTAATAAGATTCCAACAATTGGTATAAGAGTGGGTTTCTTTAGTGACAACTTAGCATCTGGAAGATAGATCCTTGTGCAGATATGGACAAGCAGGAAGGATTGTCCACCAATAGAGCACCAAGATTTGATGGCACCAACTACACCTTCCATAGGATAAGAATGGAAGTATATCTATGGTCCCTAGGTGTAGATGTTTGGAACTCAAATAAATATGGTTACAATGTTCCTGCAATTTCACCAGTTGATCCAGTTGAAACGACACAATATGAATGTAATGCAAGAGAAAGGAAAGCGTTGCTATGTGGATTAACATATATTGAGCTCACTAAAGTCATGCATTTCTCCTCAACAAAAGACGTATGGGACAAACTTAAGAACATCTATGAAGGAGATGATAAAGTTAAGAAGGCTAAGTTGCAGACATACTCTAGTTTATTTGAGTCTTTGAAGATTAAAGAAGAGGAAAACATTGCATCTTACTTTATTCGAGTTGATGAGATAGTTAATGTTATCAAGGGTCTTGGAGTTTCTCTAACTGAAGAATCCATTGTGCAAAATATACTGAGAACTCTACCTCCAATATATGAATCAAAGGTATATTTGTTGGAATATAAGACTGATCTTGAATATTTGACAAAATATGAACTTCATGAGATCTTCACTACATATGAGATGAGAATTGAAAAGGAACATACCATTAGGAAAGAAGCAACCTTCAAATCCACTAAGAAGGTAAAGCATGAGCATGGAAAAAAATCTTGTGATGAATCATATGAGGAAGAGGAAAACTTTGTGAGAAAGCTGAAGAGAGGATGTGGAAAGTATAAGGGGAAGTTACCCTTCAAGTGTTTTAAATGTGGAAGAGTATGCCAATTCACCTCAAAGTGTCCATATAAAGATGATAGAGATAGTGACAGTGAATAAGATTCCAATCACAATGAATGAAGGATAGCACACTCATAGGACAAAGCTGAGAGCAGGAATAAGTTCCCCAAACAAAATAAAAGTTTGTACTCCAAGGAAGACAATAGTTCATCCGAAGAAAGTGAAAGTGATGATAGTCCAAAAGAAGTGCTCTTCAGGGATTTTCTAGAAAATAAAGGGATTAAAGAAAAGGAAAATTGTTTCTCCTCTATTAAGAAAGAGACATCTAGTACACATAGAGGTCAATCAGGAACACTGAATAAGTATTTCTTTAGTGGAACCTTTAATTCACCAGATCCTGTCGCAAAAATTGCATCAAACAACCATTCCGGAGAAGAAGAAGCTACAAAAGTTGACTGGGAAGGTGAACTTATAAGTTCCCTGGAAGAATTGAAGAATTCAAGAAATAAGAACAAACTCTTGCAGGACCAAATGTCAACGTATGAAGAACAAGTCAAGCAAGCCAAGGTGATTCATGAAAATAGGTTAGTGAAAAGGAAATTAATTTTGAGAATCGACTAGATTGCGCAGTAGATAAAATCAGAAAACTAGAAGAAGAGGAATATGTATTGAAGACATCACTGGAGGAGTCAAAGCAGAAGAATGAGCAGATGAGAAACCAACTTGAGCAAAGAGATAAATAAGTCTCCCACCTAAATGAACAAATGACTAAGATAAAGAAATGGAAACATGTTCAAGAACACATCTTGTACGATATCCCAAACTGCGCAGATTTAGGATGCATCAAGACTCATCTTGAAGGAGATATGGAGAACAAGTTCAAATCCATCACATCAATCCTGGAGAAGATATAGAGCGATCAAATATCACCAGCCGACAAATCAGGACTTGGTTACGAAAGAAAAACTGAGAAGGTATGCGACAGCATGAATGGTCCAAATCAAGTGAAGTCATTCAGGTATGAGAATTCCTTCAAAGATTACAATTCTTTCTGTTACAATTCTAGAAGAAGCATCAATACACTGAATTACACAATATGCAATTTCAATGTTCATATTGCAAAGTATCATTGCCATACTGTGAGATGTTATGTGTACAATGGTTTTGGACACAAGGATCAATATTGTTGAAGAATGGTAAGAAATACTTCATATAACAACAACTATAAGATATGGACTGAAAAGGAACATAATCAGGTGCATTATCAAAATGGATGTGCGCAATTGAAGAAATGGGTAAAGAAAACTACTCAAACAAATGACCCAGACTTGTCACAAGGATCAAGTGATTTCTACCCATCTTGTCGATCTCTGAAAAAGATAAGTGAGATCCTTGAATTCAACACATTGTTCATTAGGAATTCAAGGAATGTATTAGTTGTAGTTAGAAGACATTTGCAGATTGTTATTTAGTCGCACTAATGTAGTTTTGCAAAGGAAATGTGCATATATTCAATTATTTGCAAAACATGTGTTGAAGTTAAATTGTCACACATAGTGCTCATACATATAACAGAAGAAAGAAGAGTACAAATTATTATTGTTGATGAACAAACATGAGTGTGCACAAATGAATAAACGAAGTTTGTATTATATTCAAAAAATTTCCTTAGCAAGATTACATGAGACCTATGTCGTAGAAAACAGAGTCGAAGTACAAAAAAGGCAGCATGCTAAGGCCTAACGTCAATTAAAGTACAGAGACGATGATAGGATATGTATTAAAAAAATTGAGAATTATAAATATGATTCATAGTTGAAGGTCGAGGTCCAAATCCATGTCAGGACTGGTAGGTTGCTATGAAAGATGTAGTTCAAGGTCCATTGGAGGTTTCTTGACGAATTCAGTGGATTGCAGCAATGGAGAAAGCTGTAGAGTTGAGGATGGTGAGTTGGCAGTGGATTGTTCTGTTTGTATCAGGTTCAGGAGGTCTAGAATCTGTTGTTGTTATCTCTCCAAGAATTCAAATCTCTTGTTCAAAATGGAAAACCCCTCAGCATTATTGTGATTGACCTGCAACTGTGCGTACCAATGATTGAAGTTAGACTCCTTCATCTGGTATTTCCAAATCCCCATGTCCACCCTCAGTCATGCGAACTTAGCCTACTGTGATTGAATTGTCGAGAAAATATTGTCAAAAGAGTTGTTGAGTATTTGGAAAATGGGAAGACCTGATGAATGAATATGAGAAACTCAGAGACTGTGACCCGCAAAACAATCTAGGTAGGAATTGAACAAGGATGGTGAACTAGGCAATACATAGCTCATTTATAGAATTGAAAGGTGGTTCCTCATGTGCACGAAAATAAATTGATGAGACGTTGAGGTTAATGGCATTCATATATGCGTAATTCAAATATGACTATGGAGACATCAAAATTTATTGCATGAGTTAATGAAAGCAGGAAAGAGGAGAAAAAGCGGAAACCTAATTCATTGTTCTGTGCGATCGGAATGATGTTTCCCAAAAGGCTCGAGTACGAAAATGACATGTCAAATTTTCCACATGATTTATTAGTCACATCGTCTTGTTTCCATGTTGGTTGGTGGATGGAAGTATGTGCGATACTCAATAAAGAATCTTTGGATGTCGTGGCATGATCTGCAAAGTCATAAAATGTGATGAAGATTGATCACAACGCAACAAATGCGACACAATAACTATTGGATGCTGGAAGAAATCGACATGAAGCAGATGGAAATCTGTAGTGCACAGTGAATGTGATAGGAATATGGCATGGAGATTACTCAAAAATGAAGAAGTGTGAATGATCACTATGACAGAAGATCAATATATAAAGAAATTGGAAACTGCACAAAGGAGCACATTCGAAACAATATCAAATGTACCGGTTGGCACATCAACTCCAGAAAAATGAAGAAAATGAAGCACAAATATAGGGGGAGTAATCGATGCAAGCAGTTGTGTAAAGGCTAGTGAAAAAACGAAGAAAGAAGAACCTAAAATTGTGCATTGAAGGAACCTCTTTGCCATTGATGTCAAAGGGGGAGAAATATCATGAAGCATGTGATTTTATCATGAAGCATGCGATCACCGTAGAGATGAAAAACAACTGAGAAGTACTGATCCATCGTCGTGCAAATAAATGGAAAAATAAAGTTCATGAAGCATGCATTAGTGGAAGAGATCCGTATAGAAATGAAAGACAACATAAAAGCACTGACAACAGAAAGCGCAAATGAGCATATGCTCAAACTGGAAAGAACACACGAGGAGTACACATAGGGGGAGTATTGCGAACATAACAGAGAAAGAATACAACTTCATGAGGTGTTGACATGTACAACTTCTTGAGGTGTTGACATCAATTCCAAAGGGGGGGATTGTTGAAATTTGGTTGTCATTGATGTCAAATAATGTCAAAGAGGATTCAGTATCCTTGTGCCAGTTTGAATAAATATATGAAATCCACTTTGAAGAAGTATATGAAATCCATTTTGAAGAAGTACATTCAGATTACAGAAGTATATAAGAAGTATATCCAGTTTGAAGAAGTACATAAGGTATGTGCGCAAGTCCCCATCCATAAAAATAAAGGTAATACCGAAGAGATCAAAGGGAAATTCTTGGAGGTGCTCAAGAAGTTCGGAGCAAGAATTAATTGACATGTATGCAAGTCCCAGAAGTGCACAAGACTCACCAATCAAAATAAGTATACAATTCCTTAAAGTGCGCAAGAGTTCCAGAAGCAAGAGGTAGTCAGATAAGTCAAGTGTGCAAGACCCACAAGAGATGGTAGATCAAGATCGCAAGACCCACAATGAAAATAACCAAGTATGTGCAAGACCCACAAGGGATGACACCTCAATTGCATAGATCATGACAAGTAGATCATGAAGCGTAAATTAAGCCTGACCGTAATGCAAGGAAGAAGGGATGCTATGACAACTTGTGGACATACAATATACACAACCCAAGTATAAATAAGAATCCAAGTTGGAGAGTTGAAGTAAGCATGTAAGCAAGTAAGCTGGTAAGCTTGAAGCTTGAGGATGCGAAAGTGGTAATACTCTTATTTGGAAATATTTTAAATCTTGGGGCATCAATGGCTCATGGAACCAAAACAACATATTATAGTAGAAGATTCATATTCGCAGAATGCAGCACAACAGATGATGCACATAAATATGATGTAGTTTATTTGCGATAGTTGCACGAATACAAAACTGAATCACTTCAGATGATGCACAAGGCGATATAGTTTATCTGAGTCAGATTTGCAAATACAAACTTGAAGCACAACAAGTGATGCGCAAGATGATAAAGTTTATCTGAGACAGATGCATCAAGACAAACTTGAAGCAAAACAAGTGATGTGCAAGATGATACAGTTTATCTCAGACAGATGCACCAAGACATAAGTGTGGCATAAAAGAAAGTGCGCAGAATGATGTATGTGATACAAATGCACAAACCAAAACAAAAACACAACACATGATGCTCAATATCAGTTGAGTTTCTAGATGCCCAAAAACAAAATGTTTAACGAAGCAACACACAGTTTGTGAAGTATGGATTCAAGTGTGTAATGTTGATGAAGTGAAGTGAAGTATGTGATACAGTACAACGATAGCAAGATCACAACATACTAAAGGTGTGCACAACAGAACGAGCAACAATTAATATAAAGAGTGCATGGACCAATAGAACAGAAAATTAATATATTGTACAGCCATATCAAGGCGGTAGGATGGGGCAAGGAACAGGGGATCGGTGCCTCCTAGTTGAAGTTGGTAAATCAGGGATTCATTGCTTCCTTCAGGTCGGTTCCTATAAAAATAGGGGATTGGTTCCTCCTTCCATTTGTTGCTAGAGAACTTCATAAGTTGGTGCTTCCATGAATGTAATCTTTATATTATAAGATAGCATTCTTTGGTTTTCTCTCATTTGGGTTTCCACGTAAAAATCCGTGTGTTCTGTGTATTGCGTATATATCGATGAATGTTGTGTTTATGTGAATGCATAATTTAAATTCAATATTAAATATGATAAGAAGTTAAAAATCATTCATAATTGTGCTAATACTGATTCACCCCCCTTCTCAGTATTAATAAGATTCCAATAATTGATACTAGCGTCTTGTCAAGGGGGTTGTTGATAGGATGGAATACTAGCATTAATGCTATATAAAAAAACATATTTTCTATGGGTATCATTTTAGAAGGAGAATGCAAATATTTAGGGAGATACTTCCATGTTATTAACATATACAAGCCTTATGGGGATAGAAGGCATTTTTTGAATCAAATCAAAGATTAGGAAACCCTGAAAGGTGATAATTCTATTGTAGGTGGGGATTGAATTTGACTCTTTATTCAAGGGAAGTTTCGCGAGAAGTGGCCAAACTTGATCCTTTGGAAAATAAATTCATCCACTATTTTGAAGAATCTAATCCGATTGACATCGAACTTGTAGAATCAGTCCCAACCTGGCAAAAGTTGAAGAGGGGAGGAGCAAGGATCTCTCAAAAGGATAGAAATTTTTTGAATGTACTAAAAATGGTGGATGAGATTGAAAAATACAATTATTGGGTAGGTAATTGTAGCTCATCCGATCATCTACCTATTCTTCTACAACTAGATAAGGAGGAGAGAAAACCTGCAACTCCTTTTAAGTTTAACCATGATTGGTTGGCTAAGGAAATTAATTATATAATTACGTCTATTACAGAAAAATGAAATGTTATGATTCGTCTTTAGGATATTAATTTATGTTTTGATTTTCCTTAAATACAAAAAAAAAAATGCTAATGTAGAGTAGGAAAGGAAGAAAAAGGAATAAAATCAAGAAAACCTTAAAAAGGTAGAAGTAGATATAATCACTCTCTTTGAAAATAATGGCACGTGGGTTTTCAATAATCAAGTGTTGTTAGAGTTAAAGACGCTAGGGGACAAAAAAATGAACTTTTGGATAAATAGGTTCCTGGTAGAGTTGAGGCTCAAACTTAGACGCATATGGATGGAAGATGGGTATAATAATACTAAGTTCTTTCACAATTATGACAATTTTAGGAAAAGTGTAAATACAATTTTAGATATTGGTCTTCATAATGGCTTAAAGGAAGAATATTTTGAAGACATTACAAAATATGGAGAGGCTCATTTTCAAAATCTCTTCAAGTATCCAAAAGTTCCAAACATATAATATATTATGAAGGTGTTAAGCCTTTTCCCAATTTTTTTTTACAAGAGGATGAATGAGAGATTAGATGCAGAAGCTGCCATGGAAAACTAAAGGGAGGTTTGTACCTAGTGGTTGGACTATGGAGTTATAACTAGGATTATATGAAATGTTAGAAGATGACATATATTTAAGGATGGTTGAAGAATCTAAAATTTCAGGTAAGGTGTTGGGGGACCTTAATTAAACATTTATTTCTCTAATTCTTGAAAGGAATGATCCTGTAAAGTTCAAGTATTTTAGACCCATATCACTTTGTAATTTAATTTACCAGTCATATCATAGATCATATAAAATAGGCATAAAGGGATGTTGTCCAAAATTATTTCCGAGGAACAATTTGGGTTTCTTTTCAACGGGTAGATTTATGATGTTGTGGACACTACCCAGGAGTGTTTACATTTTATCAAATGAGACTAGATTCCAATAACTGTGTTGAACATAGAATTAGTTAAGGCTTATGATAAAGTAAATTGGCTATACAAAATATTAGTTATCCTACAAATGGGAATGAGTATACAAATAGTTAATTGGATTCTAGGGTATGTATCATTACCTCCTTTGGTGTCTTAATAAAAGGTTATACTTTCAGTTTTTTCAATGCTTCAATGGGGATTAGACAAGACTATCCCTATCCCCCTTCTTGTTTCTACTGGTTGTTGAATGATTAACTAGCTTAATAGGAGTGAAAACTGGCATTAGAGTGGTAGGTTATGTGTTTCTCTCTCACTTTATGTTTCTATATTATATATTTATCTATATTCATGGTTTTCTTCATGAATTGAATATTGATAAAGGTATTATGGAAACCTATTACAATGCAATTGGTATGGAGGTAAACTTTAATAAATCGTGTATAGTTTTGAGTGAACTTGGGATTAAACTGGAAAATCAAATATCACATTTCCTACCTCTCTCTTGAAGTCCTATTGATAAAGGAGTGAAGCATATGAGTTTCAATTTGAAACCAAATGATTATAGGTATGATGATTGGTTGTGGTTATTTAAAAAAAGTAAGGCAAGGACATCCTATTGGTGTCATAGATGGTTATCTCATGGAGGAATACTGATACTTGTAAATTTAGTATTGGAAATCATCCCAATTTATTGGTTATCTATTGCACATGTATCTAAAGGAATTCTTGACAGAATTAGGAAAACGTGCTTTATTTTTCTTTGAATAGGGAGGAAGCAAATATAAGGTGTTCCACTTGTCAAAGGGTTAAAACTAACAGGACCAAAAGATGAAGGAGTTTTGGGTCTGAAGAACATATATGTTTTTACTAAGGCTCTAGCTACAAAAAGAATTTGGACATTCTTTTTCAATGAAGGCTTATTGGAAAATTCACAAGGACAAATTAATTCAAATAAACTTCTTTGGAGTAGTGGGTAATATTAGAGAGAAAATATTTCAGGGGATCTTCCATTGTTTGGAAGGGGTTGGTGAGATCCTTTCCTATTATAGGAAACTAGGTAGCCTAGAGAATAGAAAGAGGTGATAGGTTCAAATTAGGTCATGATACTTGGGTTGGGTGCACTGGTAACTATATACTATCAAGAGAGATAAAAGTATAACTTCAAGCACAAGGTTCAGTAAAGCTAGTATATGTTTCCATTAATGGCGTTTGATGGGGTTTTTTTCGGTCCTAGAGGTCGGTTGAAGATTTGAATTTATATGGTAACTTGGTAGAAAAATGGTCAAATTATATTTATGTAGTTAGTGATAATGCAAGGTTTCTACAAGATCTTGAGGGTGAACTTAAATGGACCTAGAACAAATTTACAGGAACTCTTATTGCTAAATTCCTATATGATTTCATTATAGTTCAATATCTCATTAGGGTTAGGATCTAGTGGTGGAGGATGAATTTGAAGCTATCATATCCACTCAAAGTTAGAATTTCCTCCTAGTGTGCACTGTCCAACAAGGTTCTCACTTGGAACAATGGTAAAAAAATAAACTCGAATTATCAAATCATTACATATGTTGCAAGGTAGAAAGTGAATTTGTTGATTATCTTTTTGTTTCTTGGTCCTTATTCAAATTATTCTAGAATGAAGCTCTTGAGATGGTAGGTGGTTCCAATAAGTAGAGTAAGAAATATATTATGGAATGTTTTGAATACTAGATTATTGATCCATATATTATGACAGATAAAGTACTAGTACCTTTCTATGTAATAGATGAATTGTGGCTTTGTAGAAATAAGATAACTTTTCAAAGAAGTAGCATGGTTTCTAATCTAGATTCCCAAAAAACTAGGCTCTCCAACAAAGAAGGGTGGAAATATCATACACTAAAGGTAGCTATAATTCTCAAGGAACTAGTAATAAATCTCACAAAATATTGGGGATTAATTTATGGCGCTTGTCAAGGAATTCCAAGTCTATGTGGAGTTGAGGAACTTATTTTCTTAAATAATCATCATCATTTTATTCTCAATTATGGTGTTGGGATCAGTATAAATAATGAGGAATAATTATTGTCATTATGGGATCTAATTAAATTTATTCTATATCAAGTATTAAGATACTTGCAAGTGTTGGGGAGTGTAATGTCCCTACTATGTAAAATTACTCAATTTTGAACAAATTTCGAACCTTGGACTAGTGAACCCAAACGGATCCAAAAGCACCGAAATTATTTTTAATTATGTATGTATGGGCTTGATAGGTTTTAATACATCCTATTTCATCTCTAATGTTGATGTATATGTAACTTCGGAATGTATTTCACATATATGTATATTGTATTCCTATAGAGATGGTATTATTCCTCTATAAGGAAGTGTCGTCATTTATATTGTAAGTGTCGTAACTTATACTTGATGGGTTATTATACCACCTTGTTTGGGGTCGGCCCTGTATAAGTCATGTGGGTCAAAGGGTTATTAGACCACCCTATTGGGGGTCGGCCATGTGGGTCAAAGGGTTATTAGACCACCCTATTGGGGGTCGGCCCACTCAGCATTATGTTATGTGGTTAAGTTCGAGCCGACATGAGTTAGGTAAAAAGGCAAGTCAAGTCAAGTATAAATAGAGTGCGGGAGGCACTCTATTTACTCACTCACTTCACACACATGCTCTCAAGGAGGAGAGGCGCACTTATGGAGGAGGAGGATTGCTGCTAGGTTATGGCTATCTCTATTGGTTGGTTGTATCATTTCTCTATCTATCTCTGAGGAAGTTATTGGGGTTTTTCACCTTTATGGTTTTCCCCAAGTAAATCTTTGTGTCTCTTGTGTGTGCTTGCATTATTGTCTCCATGATTGATATGCTGTAGATATGCTGTACATGTTGTTCTCTCAGTTAAGATCCTAGATCATATTGAAGTAAATTCAGAAAAATCAACATGGTATCAGAGCTAGCCTGAAAGAAGGCATGATATGGCATGTATGACACTTGTTGCACTTACGATGCTAGGGCTTGATATAGCAAAAACCAGTCATCGTAGAACTTTCGCTATAAATCCATTTTGGCGACGTTTTCGGATCTGAAATTGTTACAGGCCGAAGCTAAGATCTCAAGGTATCTTGTGTCCAAAGGACAACCTCTAATTCGTTGTACTTTGTGATTTATGATCTGTACAATATAGGGTTTCTGCCTCTTCCAGATCTGAGTCAAAATCAGGTGACCTTGGGAAAAAGGTCATATCTTGGGCTAGGAAGCTCCAAATGAAATTTCGTAAAAAGTGACAGGTAGTACACAGTCTTCACTATCTCAGAAAACTTTTTCAGAGGCCGAAGTCGAACCAGTGACACGTGGCACTCCGTACAAGTTCGCTCTCCTGTATTATCCCATAAACAGGTCACGTTGCGACATTTGGCATATCTCTCTCTCAGAGAATCCAATTGAGGTCAGACCTATCAGGATGGAAATATAACAGGTCGGGCTATCTCAGGAAACTTTTTTAGACCCTGTGGATCAAAAATTTCGGAGTTACACCAGAAACAATCAGGTACATATTTCTGTCAAAACAGAATTATTTTTTGGTACCTTCATTCATGGCTTCCGGAATTTAGGGCTTTGGAGAAAGTTAGAATTTTTGTAATCGGAGACCACGGCTGGATGCTACTCATCAAAATAGAAATTTAGAGACCAAGATCAGAATTTTTGGTTGGGCAGAAGGCCGGGCTTGATTAGACCCTAGTTCGGGACTTTGATCAGAAAAGTGGAAAATTAGGGCTTCTGTAAAAATGGGAATTTTTGAAATCTGTGACCACGGCTGGAAGCTCCTCAGAAAAATAGAAGCTTAGAGATTTGGATCAAACATTTTGATGGGGAAAAAGAGTGGGCTTCATCAAACCCCAGTTCAGGGTCACGTCCAGTGAATCTAGAAGTTTCAAAGGCAAAATTGAGGAGTGAAACTTTGCAGTTTTCAAATTCTGAATATACCAACTTGATCAGCTCATCAAGGCACATATTTCTATCCTATCAGAAGTTTGAAATTCAAAGTTTGAATTTTTGGGGTTTCTCTGACAAACCCATATCCAGCTCAAGGTCCAGTTCTTGCAAATCAAGTGGATTGGGTTAATCACTTGCATAAGTGAAGAAGTTCCTGTTTCAGAGGGAGATGAGGCTAAGGCCTTACATAAGAAGATTACAAGTGATCTCGACAGGTATGACTCATCGAGGTATGTTTTGAGATTTGTTCATAATTAAGTTTATGGTATGCTTGTCTTCATATTATCACGGTTAGTACAATCTTGATTTTAGACTTGTCATATCACCTTAATAAAATTATGAATGCATGATAGAAGTCATTCATTTATTAGGAGTATGAAACTTATGTTTGTACTAACACATTGTGATGTTGTATGAGTTTTATGTTGTCTACTAACATGAAAGGTACACCAAGAAGACAAATCATGTTCTAGTTCAAGAACATATGATCATGAGGACAAAGATTCATCCATTGCCATGGATCTCATAGAAGATCCATTCTCGAGGTATGTATAACTTAGTTTTATAATGGTTAACTTATGAGACATGCAGGTTACTAGCACAAGTCACTAAAGAGAACCAGAAGACATTATGCGGGTATGTTAGACATAAATAGCTAGCATGCTAATCCAGGTATGTTTTTCCTATATCAAGCTAAAATCCTACCTTGTGTTAGGATCTTATACTGTTGTTGATAATAATTATTCATGAAGTCATAGGTTTGAATAATCATGGTTGGATGTATATTATTATAATTGATGATATGACTAACCAGAAGAATCATGAAAGTATAGGCTTGAATAATCACAGGTTTTATGCATTTTATATCTTATCTTGATTGATGATTCAACTAACCTGAAGAGTCATAGGCTTGAGTAATTACAGGTTTAGACATGTTATGTTTCTTATGATTTGACTAACCATAAGAATCCTTGAATGCTCATGCTTATTATTTCTGTTTGAAATGATCATGACTATACATGCTTGAGATTATTGTGTTTTAATAGTATACTAATGAATGTATGATTTTATATGAGATCACAAGGATAACACATTCATGATACTAATAAGCATGCATAGGGACCAAGGATGAATATGAGTTCAGGAACAGGTAATTCAGGAAGCAAAGATCAAGAGGGAGCACACTCCAGTTGCTCCTGCCAGAAAGCAAAGGAGCACACTCTAGTTGTTCCTGCAAGAAAGCAAAGGAGCACACTTCAGTAGTTTCTGCAAGGATGTAGATATTCAGAGGGAGTTGATCATCTCTCTACATTTCACAACAGAAAGGTGTAGAAGAAGCTACCTCAGATTAGGACTCCAGCAGCTCCTGCAAGGAAGCAAAGACTCAGAGGGAGTCCACCCAACGAACAAACAAAGATAAGTATTTGAATTGTCATTTCTTAAATAATACTGTTCAATAATGTATATACTGATGTTCCTAGAATTAGGTTGTGTATTATGCATATTAGAATAATTGCATTGATGAACAGTATACTACTAATATGCATGGGTAAGTAGCCTATGGCACTGTACAACATTCCATTGCTACTTATCTAGAATGAAACCTCTTTGCTGACATGTTGGGAGTTGTGCACACTCTTAACAATGTTCTGGTAGAGATTGGAAGGCATCTAGAAAGTTACAGGATATGGATAAATGTTGTATTGAAGCATTGGCTAAGATAATTGCATGACTGTATGGCATATTTCTTTATGTGTAAGAATTTGTTCTGAAAACTATAAGATGTTTTCTAATCATGCAATTTAACTTGTTGTGTAGGAAAGATCATATGCCATCTCCTACAAAAGGACTACAACATTTGTTCCAGCAAGAAAGATATCTATTGAAGATATTGAAGTTCCCAGGATCTGGGATGAAGAAATGGAATGCCATGATCCGTAGATCATGAAGAAGATGTTTGGGATGCAGTCCCAAGACCTGACAGGGAGTCATATGTATGCAGATTGAAGAAAGCCTTGTATGGCTTGAAGCAAGCTCCCAGAACTTGGTATGGTGAAGATAGATTGATTGCCGACACGCAGCGGAAGCTTACTACCGAGTTCGAGATGAAGAACTTGGGGATGATGCACTATTTTTTTTTGGCATGGAGGTGTGGCAAAGTGTAGATAGAATCTTCCTTGGACAAGGGAAGTATGCAGTAGAGATCCCAAAGAGGTTCGGGATGATGGATTGCAAGGCCATGGCCACACCTATGGCATCGAATCTGAAGCTTCTATGTGATGCTTCATCTGAGTCAGTTGATGTCTCTATGTATCGTCAGATGATTGGGTCCTTGATGTACCTGACGAACACGAGACCAGACATTTGCTTTGCTGTGAACACATTGAGCCAGTTCCTGACGGATCCGAGAAGTGTTCACCTGGTTACTGTAAAGCATGTTCTGAGGTACCTGAAGGGTACAGTGGATTATGGGCTCAGGTATGAGGCGAATCAAAAGTTTAACCTGGAAGGTTATGTTGATTCAGATTGGGCTGGCAGTGCTGCAGACAGGAAGAGCACATCTGGGTGCTGCTTCAGTATGGGATCAGGTGTGATCTCTTGGTTTAGCAGGAAGCAGTCCTGCGTAGCACTGAGTACAGCTGAGGCAGAGTATGTTGCAGCCTGTTCAGCTAGTTGTGAGGCAGTATGGCAACGGAAGCTACTATCTGAGTTATTTGATCTCCCGTTGGAGGCTACTGGTATCTTCTGTGATAACCAGAGTTGTGTGAAGCTGTCCGAGAACCCAGTGTTTCATGACAGGTCGAAACACATAGAGATCAAATATCACTATATCAGGGATATGGTGCAGAGAGGAGCTGTGAAGCTCCTGTATGTTGCGACGGACGAGCAGATTGCAGATGTGCTGATGAAGCCACTAGCCAGGGTGAAGTTCGAGTACTTCAGAGAGAGGCTTGGCGTGCTTCAGATCAAGGATACTTCGAGGAAGAAGTGATGGACACATTTGCTGAAGCCATTCCAAGCATGTTGGAAGGAGGATCCTTCACATGGCTGTGGATGTAAGCGCTGGATGATGAGCATCAGGATGATGTTCTGGTTTCTGCTTGGATATGATCAGTTGGATCATTTTATGTATGTATGTATGCATCATGTTGGATGCTTGGACCATGTATCTGTATATGTATCAGGTGGATACATTGTATGATCAGGTGGATCATGTATGGTGATATGTATCATGTATTTGTATTTGTATCAGGTGGATACATTGATGATCAGGAGGATCATGTATGATGATATGTATCAGGTAGATACTTGGTATGCATCAGGTAGATGCATTGATGATCAGGAGGATCATGTATGATGATATGTATCATGTATTTGTATCAGGTGGATACATTGATGATCAGGAGGATCATGTATGATACTTGGTATGCATCAGGTAGATGCATTGATGATCAGGAGGATCATGTATGATGATATGTATCATGTATTTGTATCAGGTGGATACATTGATGATCAGGAGGATCATGTATGATACTTGGTATGCATCAGGTAGATGCATTGATGATCAGGTGGATCATGCAGCAGGATGTTGCAGTGATGATCAGGATGATCATAGATGACGAGCTTCAGGATGTTGCTCCAGATGACATGCAGCAGGACGTTGCAGTGATGATGATCAGGATGATCATGGATACATCAGGATGATGTATGGTGAGTATCAGGTTGATACTCTATGGCCGTGGATCAGGTTGTGCAGATGAGCATGTAATTCGTTGCCCTGGGAGATTTGCAGATGGTCTTTCGAGGTTTTGCCTATGGCATGTAATTCGGTGCCCTGGGACATCTGGCAAATGCTCTTTCGAGGTTTTGCTCTGGGAGGACATGTAATTCGTTGCCCTGGGAGATCTGCAGATAGTCTTTCGAGGTTTTGCCTATGGCATATAATAGCGCCCTGGGATATCTGGCAGATGCTCTTGCGAGGTTTTGTCCTATGGCATGTAATTCGTTTCCCTGGGAGATCCGATAGGTTGGGCTGTGTGCCCGTAATCAGTCCTGGGATGCTCTTGCGAGGTTTTGCCATGACCACATGTAATTCGTTGCCCTGGGAGATTTCAGGTCGGAGTTGTGTACCCGTAACATCCTGAGATGCTCTTGCGAGGTTTTGTGGTGGACCACATGTAATTTGTGCCCTGGGAGATTTCAGGTCGGAGTTGTGTACCCGTAACATCCTGAGATGCTCTTGCGAGGTTTTGTGGTGGGGTCACATGTAATAGCGCCCTGGGAGATCCTACAGGTCGGAGTTGTGTACCCGTAACATCCTGGGATGCTCTTTCGAGGTTTTGTGACGCACGTAATAAGTCCTGAGGATTCCACAGTATGGCCAGTGATGACGAAGACCTGCAGGTGGTGGGCCTACATCCAGTATGAAAAAGGACTGGCTCTGTAGAACTTCCTATGACGAGTAGATTCAGAGATTGATTGAGATAGCAGCAGCAGTGACGATGATGATGACTCGATGACGATTATCCAGTGACGATGATCCAGAGAAGATGACTTGTGCTAGAAGAACTGTGCTGAGAAATACCTTCCTAGTTAAGAGGGAGTGTTGATGTATATGTAACTTCGGAATGTATTTCACATATATGTATATTGTATTCCTATAGAGATGGTATTATTCCTCTATAAGGAAGTGTCGTCATTTATATTGTAAGTGTCGTAACTTATACTTGATGGGTTATTAGACCACCTTGTTTGGGGTCGGCCCTGTATAAGTCATGTGGGTCAAAGGGTTATTAGACCACCCTATTGGGGGTCGGCCATGTGGGTCAAAGGGTTATT
Source organism: Larix kaempferi (assembly GCA_027924585.1). Taxonomy (NCBI): domain Eukaryota; kingdom Viridiplantae; phylum Streptophyta; class Pinopsida; order Pinales; family Pinaceae; genus Larix; species Larix kaempferi. The sequence goes on from BSBM01001121.1 coordinate 1,866,309, forward strand.
AGACCACCCTATTGGGGGTCGGCCCACTCAGCATTATGTTATGTGGTTAAGTTCGAGCCGACATGAGTTAGGTAAAAAGGCAAGTCAAGTCAAGTATAAATAGAGTGCGGGAGGCACTCTATTTACTCACTCACTTCACACACATGCTCTCAAGGAGGAGAGGCGCACTTATGGAGGAGGAGGATTGCTGCTAGGTTATGGCTATCTCTATTGGTTGGTTGTATCATTTCTCTATCTATCTCTGAGGAAGTTATTGGGGTTTTTCACCTTTATGGTTTTCCCCAAGTAAATCTTTGTGTCTCTTGTGTGTGCTTGCATTATTGTCTCCATGATTGATATGCTGTAGATATGCTGTACATGTTGTTCTCTCAGTTAAGATCCTAGATCATATTGAAGTAAATTCAGAAAAATCAACATCTAATACACTTATAAATTCATTAGAAACATTCAGGGCTTTGATTTATCAAGGAGGAACGAAGGCAAAAAATACTAGTGAATTCGATGGTTAAAAACCCCACTAGTCTATGAAATTTTTGGATTCCCCAAAAATGTAAAACCTTCCCTATTTTATGAAAATATACTTGTATTTTATAGAGGACCTAAAGTGAAACCAAAATGCATCATTATTTCAGGTTTTAGGGTTTGCTATAACTCCCATAAAACATAATATTGTGAGACATAGAAATTGTGAGAAAATTGTTAACAATGGACATGCGATTTGTTGCACAATATTTAATCAAAACTAAAAGGGTATGAAAATAGTATTTTGGTCATCAATATTAAATCATAATAATCTATAAAAATCATCAAAAACTTAGATAAATTATGATGTGAAATAGGTACAAAATCATTCCAAAAACACCATGTGAAAATAGAGAGGAAACTAGCTCAAATCTTGAGTTTGCTTGGAAATATTACATGAAAGGTAGGGTATTTCGAGTTGTGGCTCCAATATTTAGTTAATTAAAGTTATATATATCAGAAAACATAACCATGGAGTCAAAATATCATTCTCCACACAATCTACTAAACTATATGTGCACTATCACACTTGGACATGGACATTGAGAGAATATTAAGAGAGAGAGATAGTGGAGAAAGAAGGTAGAATATGAAATCAAAATGAAAGGGGACTCAAAAATGAATAAAAAAATATCCATTAATATATGTTTATAGGTCTAAATGGACTCTCCTCCAACCAACTTGGACAAGGATCTTTCACCTTTGAAATTGCTTTAATGGCAGGGAGGATGAACATCCACCATGCAAGGACAAGCTAAATCTCTCCCAAATTGCAAAGTTGAAAATGAAAAATGACAAATATATGCTCTCCTTTGTCATCCTAATATTTTATTAACCTAGTGTGGACTCATGAGGTCGGATTCCCTCCAATATACTTCACTCAACTCGAATTAGTGATAGATTCTCTCATGAGACACTTGTCCACTTCTTTCTTACGCTCCTCTTTCCCCTAATTCGAATTGGGAATCTTGGCTGACCATAAATACCTCTATGCACCCTCTTGGTGGATATTTGTATCCCTGATATTTCATATGTGTCATAGGTCTGCAATCAGGTCTGGATATTTCATATTTGTGATAGATTCCTTCATCATTGTTGCCATAGGTGCCATGGAATCTAGCTACAAGTGTCACAATGCCTCTTCCTCTTCCTTGGGATTTAATATTCCAATCCAATTCAACATTCCTATATTCATGACATGAATATTTTCTCTTCATATCCCCCAAGTATGTTACCCTCCACCATGTACTCGAATTGGTGAGAGAATGATGCCAAGTGTAGTGGGAAATCTTGCCACTTGTGGGCCCCACACCCTATTATGCGTCCTCATGACAAAATTACACCTTATTTTTATTTTATTATTATTTATTTGACCCAATTAATGTTAATTTGTAATTCTAAGTTCATTTTGGGTCTTGTAGCTCCCTTATTTCAAATTTTGATGCTTCCACCCCCAACCTAGGGAACTAGTAAGTTAGTGGAATTTTTCCTCCATGATAGTTTATTTGGATGGGGACATTACAAAATTTGTTGGGAATTTTCTCTTCATGTGACCCGCCTTGTCCATTTGGCTCTAATTTTACATTATTACTAATTTGGACATCATGCTTGGAAATTGTTTGATCCTTAGCACCAATTTGACAAACTATCATGAACATGGCCAAGTGGCTTAGGCCATTTTGATCCAATGCAGAATTTGGGGACATGAGAAATCCTCCCCTCCCAATATTTCTTGTCCTCAATCAATTTCAAACATAGATGTTGAAGAACCTACTTTCCTTCCAAAACTTTGAGTAGTGGCACTCATGTACTGCAAATGTATGTTTCCAAAAGTAAAGAGATGTGGATTTTATTTTTCATATTTATATATCCTGTGACATCACTACTAAACACCAAAATATTAATTAAATCCATCGAAATAAAATTTTCACAATCAATCTTTACCTCTTTCATATTTTGGAAACCGTTTCTGAACTTTCAACCCTTTTGCTCACTGTATAATTTTTTGAAGTTTCCACTTAGTTGCTAAACTTTGAGTCTTCAAGATTCCAAGAAAATTTCAGAGAGGAACCCCCATGCTTGCTGCTGTACTACTATGATTACATTCAACTTCTCAAGTGGTGACTCAATCTCCCATACTGCTTGTTGCCCCCCAAAATTAAAACAAATGATACCACAAATGATCCCAGGGTCCCAAATGATCACGATACATGCAAGGTGTGAAATTCATACTATGAGATGCCATGCATGTGAAAAATGAATCCATCTCTCAAAATTTCTCCCACATAGGAAACTAGAACACTACTCTGCAAATATGAACTCAAACAACTGAAGGTTGGTTTTCTCTCTCAAACCAACAATTGAACTGTTGCTCCAAGTGAGTTGAAACCAAGCTACACCATGATCCCATTTATTGTATTGCATCCTTCCAAACATCATGAGTACAAAATATAGATCATCAAGGTACATAACAACATCATACAAATGTACACCAAGAAGGTACCTCATCAAAGAATCATGAAAGTGCTTGTACATAAAAGTAAGTAGATCATCATGTGCCCCATACACACAAGCATCGAGTATTATATCAAATCTGCTCCAATGACATAGGTGATGATCCCATGTCCTATAATGCTTCTCCAAAATAATGTAATATGCATCAAAATAATCAGCCACGTGTTCTTTCATCCAAGAAGTGAATGAAGAACATCCACGAAAGTATGAACCAAGTAAGGAGCAAAGAAAACAATGAGCTTTCAAGGGGCTCAAAGGAGTACCATATGTGCATCCATGAGAATGTGTATCGTCAAGAAACAAAAAAAGGATTTTGCTACCAATAAGAATGTTCTCCAATCATATATCTCTTCACCCAAGTATTGGATGAAGTTCCTCCAACATCAAATGAACTAAGCAAGGAGCAAGGAAAATCATGAGTCTTCAAGTGAATCAAGTGAACATCATTGGTGCATCCACGTAGACGTGTATCATCATAAGGTAACAAAGGATGTTGTTGCAAATGTAAAGAATAAGTTTCTCTATTCATTTCATCATCAAAATGAGAGATAGGAGTTTCATACTCCTCATGTGGCACCATGTAGGGACCCTCATTTCCGGGGCCCTCCCAAAAGACTATCTAAATAATTTACAAAATAATATAAAACAGTTTCGATATTACCAATGATGAAAACGATTAATTAACTCAAAAATATAACTTAGTAAATACAAATAGAATCGACCTACGACTAACAGGTATATTATTCCATTTGTATTTGTTAAGTTATATTTTTGAGTTAATTAACACTTTTCTATCATTGGTAATATCGAAACTGTTTTGTATTATTTTGTAAATTATTTAGACAGACTTTTGGGAGGGTCCTGGAAACGGGGATCCTTGCACACTATTAGAAAGAACCCTTTCACCCATACTTCATTAGGATGAATGCTTCAAAATATGGAAGTGTGGGATGTACGAGAATGAACCAAATCACCCAAATGATCATTAAATGAATAAATTTCATCATGTGAAGGCTCCATAGGGGTAGGATTATGCAACTCCCTCAAAAGTGTGAAAATTTACTGATAGGTTGGTTCCAAGGTAGAAGAATCATGCACTTCTTCAAAAAGCGCATAACCATCATCCAGAGGCAACTCAAGTTTCTCTTCCACCACAAAAAGTGATTGCCTCTTATCAAGCTCATATTCAAACACATCAAGCACATGCAAATTTCCATGTTTCCCATGATCCACCATGTCATGAGAATCCTCCAAGCAATCTACCATATGACAATTTCAAACATATGAGGAAGAACAAGTATCTTGCAACCTCTCAAGAAGTTGCTCATTTTGAATTTTGAGATTATGAATATCCTCATTATTCTTCAATTATTCCTCGTGTAACCATTAATTAAGATAAACCAAATTGCTTCTATAAAAAAGCAAAGTCATGAAATTACCTTTGATGTTGCACATTGCTCTTTGAATCTTCTCTATGTCTTCGAGGAAGGATGGCTCCTCCAATGAAGAAAATCTCCAACTAAATTTTGACACCAATGATTGAGTGTCATGGATTATGATAAGGGCCTCATGGATATTCATTTCACTCATATTCAAATACCCTTAAATGAAGGATGGTTCATGAGAGAGAACCTCCTCTTATTCTTTTTTCTTGGGATCAACTTCACATGGGAGCTCAAGTGGTGATGGGGAAGTTGATATTGGTTCTTATTCAAATGATACAAGGTATTCATATCCATGGTCAATGGAACTTTGGCTTGCAGTAGCACCTTCAAAAGTGATCTATATGTCACCAACATATAGGTGTGAGCACCCATCGGTAGGTACTCCTTCACAGTTCAAGCATCCATCAATAAATGCTCTTTGATCCATTTCCAAAGTAGAATGTGTCTCAGAATGATCTTAAGTAGTTTAAATGGAATATTCTTCATGCTCATGTGATTTTTCTTCATCTTTTTCAGATTCAAATGGGAGTGACTTTCGATCATATTCATGTAATGCTTCTTCTGCTTCACCACCTACAAAACTAGGTGGCCCATGGGTCTCCTCATTTCGCTCCTCCTTTTCACTCAAACATATATAATTTTATCTCCAAGGTATTTTGTAGTAAGGGAAGAGAAATTTATTCACTAAATCCACATATTCATTCTTAGTCCTATATCCAAACAAATTATCCACAAAAAATTCGAAAGTAACTACCGGGGATGACTCCATAATAATGAATATAGGCTTGCTATTGTTGGGGTAGGGTTTTGTAAGTTTCCCTCCACCATGCTACTTTCTTCAAAGTATATTTCCTTAGTGGTGTGACCTCCAAGTATACATATTCATTTTACAAGTTATCACAATAGTAACCATCATCATCTCTAAATGTGAACTGGGTGGAGGTACAATGCACATAGAGAGTTATTTAATCAAGGAATTGCTACATTAATGAGTGTACATAGATTATGGGAATTGATATACACTTTAACATGAGGATGAGCTCTTGGCTCGTATTTTTTAGATTGTGTTTCTCAATATATGGTGATTCATTGTTAATATATCCATATTATTGGTTAATTTTTCATGTAAATATTAATATTGACTTAATGGCTTCTAGTATTTTATAATGTCAGTAGTGAATCACTTTTTCTTTTTGTAAACTGCATAGAGAAATTATATTATAGTACAAAAAACATTACATGCACAAGAGAGTCTGTAGATTTGAGAGAATTCTGTAGCTTCTCATAGAGTAGAAAGTTAAAAAAAAGGCCTCTATAGACCTACCCACCTATGGGATGAGAGTCATTGACATAATTACAAATGACCATTAAAAACACGGACTGAACCTGTTCAGATAAAAAAACGATAGCATAATAGTAAACCATTAAACCAAAACAAGGAAACCCGATATGCTAACCACAAAAAGAGGAGCTGGGATCTCTCGAAGCAGCTCTATGTGCTAGCATTGACGTCCTGGGGACTAGGCTTGTCTTCAATTATGGGGAAACTACCGAAGAAGTCCTCATCCCAGCTCTGAACCAGAAGTTTGAGAGGAAGAGGCTCTGTCTTGCACGGAGTAACAACATCATCTTCAAACTTCCTTACCCTTTTGTAGTGTAGAGAGTCGATATTCGAGGGTATAGGGAAGGAGGTCCAGGGGGAGGGGCCCCCTGTAAGACGACCACAGCAGGAGAACCCATCCCCGAAGTGGAGCCCCAAACAGGAGCAGAGACTTCTGCAGTAGCTATGCTAAGGGATTCATGTAGAGTGATGTCCGTAGCCTAGGCATCAGTTGCAGTGGTGACGCCATCAACTTGAATGTTCACTTTACCAACTAGGCCCTCTGTGTGAGATTCAGGACCAGAGTTGTTGGGAGGAGCGGAATTACGAAGGAAAGAGTATTTAATTCCATCCAAGCTGGATTCCAGAGTAGCGAGCATTTCATCTAGGTGGTCCATGTGAGTCCTGGTGTCCATTATAGAGACCTTGTCCATGTTCCAGTTAGCCAACATTTCCTCAACCAAGGTCCCTAACATGTTCTTCATCAACTAATAATAATTGATTTGATTACCTTGGTTACCAAAGGAAAGAATATTAGAGATGTTGTTCACTTCCCATTCATCGACCAACCTGCGAACAGGAACAATGACATTATCATCATAGACGCTGATGGCTTTCTTATATTTCTCCGTGGAAGTGGCAATCCTATCGATGCCATGACCAGCGCCGGAGAACAGAGACAGAGCAAATATTTCAGCAGTCGAAGCAGGAATATAATAACAGAAGCATGTAACAACAGCCACAACATGTAGAGGATACCTCATATCTAGAACCTTAAAGAGGAAGCGTCCATGCCTCACATGAGAGAGCATTATGGAAAGACGGATCTAGTAATGGATATAGGACGTAGACAAACGAGCCGACATAAATTCGAACAACAAGAGTGTGATAGGAATTAAACCATCCACGCGTGGGGATTCCAACTATTCCGGAACAATACACCTTTTTAAAGATGCTGCCAGGGGAAGGGCGTCGACAGAGATCTGCTGCCAGGTTGGGGAGGCACACTGCCAGGTGGGTGGGTGGCGCTCCTTTCCATGGCCAGTTCAATACTAACACCCGCATCCGGGGAGAAGAGGTCTTTCTTTTCCTGAGCAATGCAAAGTTCCGAGAGTTGATCCGAGAAGTAATCGTCTAAATTACCATCCTGAAGGGGAAGATCACAGGAGAACCCTTCATTAGCCAAGCTATCTTCCAAGGAGTTCTCCTTTCTTCTCACATGATGGAATGTGATATCCCTGAGATCGTTCATAATAGTATCTAGTCTCTAGATTTTATGTTCCAGCCTCTAGCTTGAGGAGAGCTTAGAGGTTTGGGATCCATTTTGAATTTTGGTGGCCAAATTAAGGATCAGCTGGGAATCTCCCTCCGCAATGAGTGGGAGAAGATTTTGTTCTTTCGCAATATTGATGCCGTGTAAGAGACCTTCCAGTTCAGCTACATGGTTGCTGTCATGCCTAATTTTCCCATAGTAGATCCTGATAATTTGGCCTTCATGATTACGAAAAACTCCTCCAAACCTAGCAACGCCAGGATCTCCTTTGGAGGCTCCATCGAAGTTGAGTTTGAAAAGACCCCTGGAGGGAGGGGACCTGTGATTCGGGCTGGAAGTGCGTAATATGGTGTTCTTCCTGACATAGGGGAAGGACTAAAGAGTGAATTTCCAGTTGGAGAGAATTCTTTTCTCCAAGTCCGTGGAGGGGATATCAGAGGTGTTCCAAGTGTTGGAGAAGAGAGTTTCTTGGATGTTTCTTTGATAGTATCCCAAATAGCATCAAAGGTTTTACACTTCCCCTCGAATATTTGGGAATTTATTTATTTCTTGATGCTCCAAACCATGAATCCTGGAGTGAGGTCCCAAATCCTATTGAGCTAAGCACTTTGAAAGGGGTCTACTACCGAGTGTTGTAAGGTCTCGATGATGTCCCCTTTGAATCTGTTGGATCTTCTGAATATTTCTGCTACTCGGTCCCAAATTAAAGAGGCTAGACTGTAGGAATCAAGTAGGTGATCCATAGTCTCGAAGTTGTGGTTGCACATGACATAGCAGGGGGGCCCGATGAAGCCTTTTTTTTTAAGGTTATCCCAAGTAAGAATGCTCCTGTGAGTGAGCAGCCAGAGGAAAGTGGAGACCTTAGGCTAGATAAAAGGGTTCCATATATTCTTCTAGAGGGGAAATTGAATGTTTGCTTCCTTTAGTCCATAATAGAATAATCCTCCTTGACAGTAAATGATCACTTAGGGAGATGACCCCAACGAATTATGTCTTTGCCAAAAGTTTTGCGGATTTTCCTTTTCAGGAGATTTGTCCAAACGGGCCTGAGAAGATCGGGATCTAATTCAGGCTGCCAATGCATAGGATCCTTCCAAGCTCTGAATAGGTAAGAATCGACCGGGTCCCAGAAATCACGGACGATAGAGGCATAGGTTGCTTTCCAGATAAATGGATTCACTTTGCAAATAGGGAGACTGTTGAGTTTAGGCATTTGCTGCCAAGAGTCGCGCCAGAAGAGAGCATGGGATCCCTCTTTGATCTCCCAGAAGGTGTGTTGTTGAAATCAGAGCTCTTTGGGAATTTTACACCTTCCAAATCGATGAGCCAGGGGGTTGATATCATAACGTATCAACTGGAAGGGGTCCCAGTTTTGGGCATATTTCTTGTTCCACAATTGAGCCCAAGGCGAAAAATTGTTGGAGACCCACCTCCACCAAATTTTAGCTGAAAGTGCCTCATTTGTTTATGTCTGGATCTCTTAAACCCAGGCCCCCTTCACACTTAGGTAGATATACCATCTGCCACTTCACTAGGTCCCACCTATTGTTCTGTGAACTCTTTCCCCCAAGGAAGGACCGTTGTAACTTACGAAGATATTTCAGAACCCATTTGGGGGCCGCAAGAACAGAGAAAAAATAAAGGGGCATAGACTGGAGTACGAATTTGAGGAGAGTTAGGCGGTAGGCCAGGTTGAGAGAGTGGAAGGACCAGGAGGAGATACAAGATTCAATTTTGTCTAGTAACTCCCTCCAAGAGGAATGTTTGATGGAAGAATAAAAAAGGGGAGCCCCGAGGTACTTAGTGGGTAGAGTGGAAATGACAAAAACCAGAATGCGAGCAATATTACATTTGGAGATAACATCTGTGTTGAAGAAGAAAATTTGAGATTTTTCTAGGTTAATGGAGGTTCCTAAGGCCTCCGAGAAGATTTGGAGGATATTTTTAAAGGAGCGAGCTTCTTGGATGGAGGGGTGACCAAACAGGATATTATCATCAACAAATTGTTGGTAGGAAATGGGGGATCCTTCGAAGAGGGAGAGGTCGCGCAAGGAACCAAAAGCAACCACTGCACGTATCATTCTTCCTAGCCCTTCTTCTATAAGGATGAAAAGGAACAGAGAGAGGGGGTATCCTTGACGGATGCCACGAGAGGGGGTGAAGGTGGAGGAGGGAGATCCGTTGAAAAGGATGGAGAATCAATCAGAGGTGAAGAGGGAGGAGACCCATCGAGTCCACTCTTGGATGAAGCCAAAGGAAAGCAACATTTTCTGGATGAAGTCCCATCTGAGTTTGTCAAAGGATTTGGAGAGATATAACTCTAGGAGCATCCTAGGGGAGCGATGGACTTTAAGGGAGTGTGTGATCTCATGAGCAAATATTATAGCATCCCTGATTTGTCTTCCTTCTACTTAACCCGTTTGTTCTGGGGAGATGAGCAAAGGAAAAAAGGGTTTGAGGCGGTTGGCGACGACTTTGGAGATAATATTGTAAATGACATTGTAGAGAGATATTGGCCTGAAATTACCAGGGTGAGAGGCCCCTTTCTCTTTAGGAACTAGGGAGAGGTCTGTGGCGTTGAGGGCATGAAACACCCATTCCTTTCGTATGGATTCTTCCACTACCTCCAATGCCTCGATCTTAAGCATGTCCCAACAATGTTGAAAGAAGTTGATGGTAAAGCCATCCGGACTAGGCGCTTTACCTTCAACCATATGGTTAACAATAGTTTCAACTTCCTGAAGCAAGGTGGGCTGCATCAAGGAGGCGTTGTGCTCCTCAGTGATGATGGAGGGGATATAATGCATGACCTGAGCAATGGCATTAGATATGGAAGTAGGAGGTTCTGTGAGGAGATCTTGGAAGAAGATTTTGAGTTTGTGTTCAATGTTAGTATGATCTTCTGGGACATATCCAGAATCCTTCTTGAGCTTGGTGATGCGATTGTGCATTATGTGTTGTATAGTGGAGTGATGAAAGAAAGAAGTGTTGTGGTCTCCCTCTTATAGCCAAGTAACTCCCGATTGTTGTGGTCTTCTTGTTGGAAGCGCTGTTTAATCCTATCCATGAGGTCCTTTTCCTTTAGCTTGTGATCCTTAGAGATCCCTTCATTAATGATGGTATGCTAGAGGGAGTCGAGTTCCTCTTCAATCAATTTTTTTTCCTTGAATATGTCATTGAAGGTAGAGTAGTTCCATTGCTTGAGTTTGGATCGAATTAGTTTGAGTTTCTGTTGAATAACAACCATTTTGGATTTTCCATCAAAGCGCATATCATACCACCAGGTACTGACAGTGTCCATGAAGGAGGGATGAGAAAGCCAAAATTTCTTGAATCTGAAAGGCCTATGGAGATGAGCTCCAAGCCTTTGCCACATTAAGTCAATGGGCCAATGATCTGATCCGACCGCCAGGAGAACAGAGGAAGCGATAATTCCTCTACCCTGAGTGAGGTTTTCCGAGATCAGGAAGTGATTGAGACGTTTGGAAATCTGATGATCTCCACCCCTTCTGTTGTTCCAAGTGAAAAATATGGATGAGGGTTGCAATTGCCATCATACATATCAAAATCATCTTCCTCTGAGGCATAGAAAGAATACTCCTCCTCATACTATGATCTGAATAAGACATGGCTGCAATTTACTTCTTCACTAGATGACCCAATGCACAGGTGCAAGGACCATGCTCTGATACCACTGTAATGTCCCTACTATGTAAAATTACTCAATTTTGACCAAATTTCGAGCCTTGGACTAGTGAACCCAAATGACTCCAAAAGAACCCAAATTATTTTGAATTTTGTATGGAGGGGTTTGATAGGTATTAATACATACTATTTCAGCTCTAAGACACTTATAAATTCATTAGAAACATTCAGGGCTTTCATTTCTCAAGGAGGAAATAAGAGGAAAAATACTAGTGAATTCGATGGTTAAAAACCCCACTAGTCTATGCACGATTTGGCTTCCCAAACACTGTACAAACTTCCCTATTTTCTGAACAACGACTTGGATTTGATAGAGTACCTCAAGGTAAACCAAAATGTGGTATTAATTCATGTTTTAGGGTCTTCTATAACTCCCATAAAATAGAATAATGTGAGACATAGAAATTGTGAGAAAATTGTTAACAATGGACATGATATTTGTTGCACAATATTTAATCAAAACTCAAAGGGTATGAACATATTATTTTGGTCATAAATATTAAATCATAATTAGAATGAAACATCATCAAAAACTTAGAGAAATTATGATGTAAAAAAGGTACAAAATCATTCCAAAAACACCATGTGAAAATAAAGAGGAAACTAGCTTGAATCATGAGTTTGCTTGGAAATATTACATGAAAGGTAAGTTATTTCGAGCTGTGGATCCAATATTTAGTTCATTACAGTGATATCTATCATACAACATAACCATGGAGTAAAATATCATTCTCCACACAATATACTAAACTATGTGTGCACTATCACACTTGGACATGGACATTGAGAGAATATTGAGAGAGAGAGAGAGAGAGAGATAGTGGAGAAAGAAGGTAGAAGATGAAATCAAAACGAAAGGGGACTTGAAACTGAATCAAATCATATCCATTAAGCTCTGTTGAGAGTTCTAAATGGACTCTCCTCCAACCAAATTGGACAGATATCTTTCACCTTCAAAATTGGTTCAATGGCAGGGAGGATGAGCATCCATCGTGCAAGGACAAGCTAAAGCTCTCACAAATTGCAAAGTTGCAAATAAAAATGACAAAAATATGCTCTCCTTTGTCATCCTCCTCTTTTATTAATCTCATTTGGAAACATGATTTCTAATTCCCTGCAAGATACTTCACTCAACTAGAATTAGTGATAGATTCTCTCATGAGACACTTGTCCACTTCTTCCTTGCATTCCTCTTTCCCCCAATTCGAATTGGGAATATTGGCTGACCATAACTACCTCTATGCACCCTATTGGTGGATATTTTTAGCCATGATATTTCATATGTGTCATAGGTCTACAATCAGGTCTAAATTTGTCATATTTTTCATAGATTCCTTCATCATTATTGTCATAGGTTCCATGGAATCTAGCTACAAGTGTCACAATGCCTCTTCCTCTTCCACTCCAATTCGACCTTCCTAGATTCTTGACATGAATATTTCCTCTTCATCTCCACCAATTACGTTACCCTCCGCCTTGGACTCGAATTGGTGAGAGAATGATGCCAAGTGTAGTGGGGAATCTTGCCACATGTGGGCCCCACGCCCTCTTATGTGATCTCATGACCAAATTCCACCTTATTTTTATTTTATTATTATTTATTTCACCCAATTAATGTGAATTTTCAAGTCTAAGGTCATTTTGGTTTTTGTAGCTCCCTTATTCCAAATTTTGATGCTTCCACCCTCAACCTAGGGAACTAGTAAGTTAGTGGAATTTTTCCTCCGTGATAGTTTATTTGGATGGGGACATTACAAAATTTGAATTGGGAATTTGCTCTTCATGTGACCCACCTTGTCTATTTGCCTCTAAATTTACATTATTACTAACTTGGACATCATGCTTGGAAATTTTTTTATCCTTACCACCAATTTGACAAGCTATCATGAACATGGCCAAGTGGCTTAGGCCATTGTGATCCAATGCAGAATTTGGGGATATGATAGGGAGCTCCAATATTAATGTACTAGTGTAATGAAAAGTGTCAAATCACTAATTTGGAATAGACCCTATTATGAACATGGCACTAGAGGTAAAATCCTATTTTTATTTTATCTCTTTCTCATGCATCTTCAGAGAGTTCAATACAAAAGTAGACTCTCTATCAAATTCTACTCTTTATTTGTAGGAATGTATTTTGCTCCATCAACAATTTAGGGGTGAAATGGCCACATCGGAATTAATCCTTATCCCTCTTATGAATATTGAGATGGGTTGATGCAAGTAGTGTTAGGGAAATTGAGTTTATTCTATTAGAAAAGGTTTATGATAGTTTGAGGGAAATTTTGGACAATTGTTTTTATACATGGAAGACTATAATATTTAGCTATAGGGTAGGTTGTAATACCCCAATTGACCCTTAGGATATATTAGCTTTTAATGTAAATATTGTATACATGTGATGTATGTTTTCCTAGCGTGGAGCTCAAGGCCAAGGCCCTGCTAGTGGATGCTCAGAGTTTTAGTAAAAAGGATAGTATTAGATATTATGTTACCCATGCGCTATTTAGCCATAGAAAATTGTAGAAATGATGTAAATAAACATCATGGAATAAAATAATAAAGCTGGAAATGGAAGCAACTAATGAGAAGGGGCCATGTGTATTCCACTAGGGAGTGGTGAGGGGGGGGTTGTGGGATTGAACCATAGGCTGCCAAATGTCATTTTGAGAACCCATTTGAATTTCCTTGCTAACATTTAATTATGTGTAAGAAATTTGTTGATGAAATCAGTCCATGGCTTCAATGGAGCATGGGCAGCCCAAAAATTCATATGGCAGGGTATGGGCTCTATTTCCTTAACCCACAAGTCACTCTACCTCATGGGAATTCATTTTTTTTCCTCATTCCCATTCCATGGTTGAGGAGCTAAGCTTTAGTTTTCATCCATTACACATGCCCAGCAATGAGAAAAACCAGAAATCGTAACTGTGAATGAACCCACGTTTTGAAGTGCCATAAATGACCAGAATTTGGTATTGACAATGAAATCCAATGGGGGATCCATAGATATGAACCTTGGGGCAAATTTGAGAGTATTATATACCCCGGAATCCATTGGAAAACCCATTTTTTATAGCCCAGAAATCCAATTACGGGATTGAGTTATTTGGTCACCGAATTGAGAGAATCCAAGTGTGAATAATAGAGGTTGGAAATGCTTGATAAACCCAACCGTGAGTTGGCTTAGCATGACTCTATTGGTGTGAAACCTTGGCCATGAGTGAGCCTGCCTAGTTCCTCTTTAGTGAATACACATCCCAGCTCGGGGGTGGTCTCTCAGTTGAAAGAATATATGCTGGATATGGCTCTATGGTTGGGTGGAACGTTGCTCTCACATAGCCAGTTGTTTGGACAGCTTCATCATAAAGCTAAGTGTTCTATGGTTAAACTATGATCATTCTGTGTTCTATTCTAAATGTTTAATTATTCATGTCACTTGAACGAAATGATTATCTTAAATTAGTTGGCATGAAGCCTGTGCATAGCATGAGAATGAGATTGATTATTATATGATTGTTTCATTATTCTACCTAGAAGAAATAGGCTAATGCATTTCCTTCTGTGTGTGTGTTATTATGTATATTTTCGCTGTGCTTATATTGATTATGAATATGCATGCATAAGTTTTTAATTATTGTGAATTTTGTTACTAATAAATGGGGCTGAGTTTTCTGATTAAGCATTGGAATGTTAGTCGTGTTTCCTTCGTTGCATTGGATTGATGGGAGGGGACGTGACAGAGTGGTATCAGAGCCCATGTTGCAGCATTGGGGCTGCTTGGGCCAAACTGTGAATTACAGGAAGATATTAGAACATTTTAATGCGGTATTGAAGAAGTTTGGGCGACATTTTGGATTTGGAAAATGGTAGGATCAGAGTTCTCAGGTGTGGCATAGAATCACACAGTTGCATAGAGATCTGCAAGAGCTTTCCAATGATACCAGACTTGTCTAATTTGGTTAAGGGATGAAGGAGATATGAACCCCTCAAGTTGCAGGAACGAAGGTGTTTCTACAGTTGCAGATTGCGGGAACAAGGATTTCCAAAATTTTGCGTTTTGGAATTTCCACAATTCCGCACCCACAATTGTGGATTGCGGGATTGCGAAAAAAGTTAAAATTTCAAAGTTACGACTTGGCTTTCTGCACCCTCAATTGCGGAATTACGGGATTGCGGATTGCGGGATTGTGGATTGCGAGATTGCAGGAACGTTAAAGTTTTGGATTTTCAAGTTGGCATTTCCGCACCCGTAGTACGGATTGTAGGATTGTGGAAAGGAGTATTTCGGGTTGGAAATTTGGAATTTCCGCACCCGCAGTACGAATTGCGGGATTGCGGAAATGTTAATATTTCGAACTTGCGTTATGGATTTCCGCACCCGCAATTGCGGATTGTGGGATTACAGATTGCGGATTGCAGAAATTTCAGATTGCAGGATAATAAAAAAAAGAATAGAGCCTGGAACTCAATTTTTGGATAACAGGAGCATGCGAAATCAGAATTGGATGAGTTCGGTGGCTTTCTGAGGCCATTAACGAATTCCATGAAAGGTCCAGTGAAGATCCCAATCTCATTATGCTCCAATTTGACATAAAATTGGAATTAATGGCTTTTTCAAATCGGTGTCCCGACGCTTGACAGAAGGTCGGATCGAGCTGAAACTGATATGGAGCGGCCATGGAGCACGCATAGTGTTAAGTTTGGAATTTTGGAGCCAAACTCCAAAGGATGTGGAGTCGGGGTGAGTAAGAAGGCCAAAAAGCACTATTCTGGGCCACTTTTTGGAGATTTTGAAAAGCTTGCAGTGGTTGAAAGAGACCTTAGATGAAGGATTCAAGAAAGTTACTAAACTCAACATTTCATATTCTCATTTAAACATACAATTCACGTTAGACGGAGATTTTCTAGAAAGGCACTATTTGGGAGATAGCCATTTTTGGCCCAAAATTTTGAAATTTTGGAAAAAGTTAAAAGTGAAAAGTAGTCAAACCCATAAATTTATAGAAGATGAATGGTGCATCGGAACAGAGATCCACAAGTTTTTGAGTGTTCCTTGCTGTATGGACTAACTTCTCTCGGTAGAAAAATTATCGTGAATCTTCCTAGATTTGCTTCTACAGGTGGTTGAAGTTGGCAGTTCAAGATATTTTGCAACTCTGTAAAAGTGCAGAATTTTGGTAAAAATTGTCATTTTGAAGTAATGTAATTCCCACACCCAAAGTCGGAATGGAGCACGTGGATAGGCATTGGAAATATTATCCAGCAGGGAACAGTGGTGCATAACCATATTTGAATGAGGTTTTCATATATCATATATATTTAGGGAAGAAAAGTGCCAGTGGTTGTTTTGACAAAATTGTTGTCAATATGGACAATTTCTAGAATTGCATGCCTAGAAAGTAGCAAGTATGAATATTATGCCTAACTTTGGTGTTTTCATTGATGTCAAAGAGGTTGTTGGGTGATGTCAAAGAAGTTGTTGGACTTGGTTTCTACGTGCCAATTTGAATAAGTATATAACAATATGTGCACAGGTCCTTAACCCCACCTAATCATGGTACTCCAATGCATAAGTCCCACTAAGCCAATGAACTAGTGTGTGCAATACCCACAAATTCATGGTACCTCATTCGCACAAGATGAGACAAGTGGAATATGCTTGGGTAATATTGACCATAAACAAAGGAAGAATGGGTGTTATGTAATGTTCTCTTATGCTTAAGCACAAGGGACCATCCCACTAACCTATATAATTCCCAATTGTTTGAGCGGTTACTGAAATTCAGGGAATTGACTGAGGACTAATACCATTTAGAACAAAATAAGATTTTGATCAGTGTTATTAGGTCATCAGTAGATAAAAGAGAGCCACACGAACTAGGATCAACTTACATGCATTACATGCGGTCCATATTTCATGATGCATGCACAAAAGCACCTTAATTAATCCCGCATGCATACAGGAAGCAATGCATGCAACTCAACTGAAAAATAGAAGAGAAAAGTGACTTAGGGCATGCAATGTCAAAGTGATAAAAAGAGGGAAAAGTGAATGGCTAGTCCTGCTAAGTTTATTATTCATCATTGAGATTCGAGTTGATATCTCTGTGACCAGAGTTAGGGTTGAGGGTGCATCCCTTAACCATTCAATGTATTTCGACAGTGAAATATATCTTCCCTGGTCACTTACAGGGTTGTATCATACACATCCATCATTTCTATTCATTGGTACATCAATCTTCAACATTCTTCAGGTTCAAATATACATTTTGGATCAAGAGAGCTTGCCTTCATGCATGGGAAAATTGGACAAGTTAAAGATATTCATATATTGACCAAAAGCTGCTATTTGGTCTGCATGTCTCTTCCATTCTTCTTGGAGATCCATTATTAGCCTTGTTACTAAATATGGGCTTCTACATCAACTTTTGGAGACAGATATTATCAATTCATATATCAAAAGGGCACCTTTCCTTGCATGGGAAATTTTCATTAAGGGAGCAATTCAAATTATGCCCTAGACCTAGTGCATGGCTTGCATGAACTATCCATGTTGATCAAAGGGACATTATAACCCTATTGCATACCTTCGTGGAGCTATCTCACATATCTAGAGCACTTATTATTCATTCTGAAGACTAGAGGAGGTGCCATCTTTGTATGGGTGAATCATCTTGCAGAGTACATCTCATAACTTGGTTTATTCCCGGAGCATGACTTTCATGCCTATCTCATATTGATCTACAGCTCAAGCACAAGACATTGGTATGTACATGCATCATTTCTATCATTATCCTATTGCATATTTAAATACTTGGGTTATTTAGGGTTTATGCGGCCCCATGCACTTGCATGTATTATCATGCAATCATAGTACGGAACATACATTCATATTTTGTTTAAGTATTGGGTAACAAGACTTCAAGCAAGAAACAAATACATGATCAGAAACTCTATAAAAAGACAAAAAATATCAATTGGATATTACAGTGGTATTAGAGTATGTTCCTCACTAGTTGTAGGAGCATGCAATTATAAATTTCCTTAAATGCATCTAGAAGACTTGCACAATATTACCTATAGAAGGAAGAGGTTCAGGAAAAGGGGCAACAATGAGGAATAGGTAGAGTTATAGGATATAGAATTGGAAGACATAGAGACTCATTTTGGGAAAGGAAAGGGTAAAGAGATCATGGAAGATGAGGATAAAATAGCTTTCAACAGCCTCATCTCTACTTTGAAATATTTAAATACGGGACAAAATGAAATGTTGACAACCATCAACAGGTTGGAAAATAAAACAGGGTCGACACCAAACATTCCCCAGGTTTCCAACAGTCATCAAGTATCCACAAGTAGCAGTGGAACCCATTTACATACTAATATGCAGAGTCACCCTCATATCTACAATGGGTCCTCCAAACCTACCATGCCATAGTTCTTGGATAGCCACACAAAAGTGTCGATAGTACAAGTAGAGTCAGATGAGCCATTGGGGGCATATCTATGAGAGTATAGACCACTTGGAGATTATTTTTTAGTCAGCCATGTCCTTTATAGACTTCTGTCATGTAAAGAGTAACAACAGGCCGAGAGGATACAACAAGGATTTCAACTAGAATTATGAATTACATCGCATAGTAGGGAAACTGACTATTCCTACTTTTGATGGGACTCGGAATGGACCAGCACAGAATTGGGAACAAAAGTTGGATACTTACTTCCAACTTAACCCTATGATGGGGGAAGATGCAATCAAGTTGGTCACCTTGCATTTGGACGGGGAATCCCATGAGTGGTGGTACCATGGTCTAGTGACATTGGATCACAACACTATCATATCTTACATTGTTTTCACACAAAGGCTTATTGAATGATTTGAAAGGAAATACCCCAAGGTACACTTCAGAGAACTAGCCCAGCTCAAGCAGGAAGGTATTCCTGAATCTTTCATATCTAAATTTCAAAGGGTAGTAGTTATGGTGACAAATATTTCAAAGAGCAGGTTAATTATGTTTTTTACCGAGGCTCTCACTAAACCCTTACGTGGATGGTTTAAGGCTTATACAACCACCACCTTGTCCGATGCCATCCGTCGTACTAGATATTTACAAGATTCCATTCCAAAGAATAAGTTTCCTCCTAAAGCAAATTTTCCAAAAATAATGGCCCAAAAGAGATTGGATGGATAATGATACCTGCTAGGAACTTAGAAGGAAGAAAATATGATTTAGTTGTCAGGATCCATGGGTACCAAGTCACAAGTGTTCTGAGAAGGGAAAATCTCAATACATAGAGGTATAATCTAACAGTGGAGAGGATGAGGATGATCAGGATCAGGTACAGGGAGAGGAAATTCACACAGCAGAGGAGGAACAATTTTTAGAGGATATAAAGGTAGGTGTCATTTCTACATTATCTAGAGTTCCTAGGTTCCACATTCTCTAGATAAGAGGTGTCATACAGGGTAATAGGGTTGGAGTTATGATTGATGGTGGGGCATCCCAAAAATTTATTGATGTTGCATGGGTAAAGAGGAGAGGTATCCAAACCAGTAAATTTGATGGATTTACAGTGGCAATAGCAAGAAACCATAGTATGGAGTGCACTCATTGGATTCCAAAATTGAATGTAACTCTATGAAACTATACTATGACAGATTATTTTTATGTGGTGGATGTGCCGAATAAAAATGTGGTGTTGGGAGTTCAATGGATTTATTCAATTGGTAAATATTCTACGAATTACCAAACCATGGAGATGGAGTTTCAGGGACTAGATGGACATAGGTTTTTTTTATAGGTATGCATACCTGCCCTTCTAAAGTAGTATCATCACACATGATGGAGGCTATAATCAGATAAGGATACATAGATTGGGAATCTGAGTGTTTGTTCACATTCATAAATGAATCGGACAGTGCCACACAAAATCTAACAGATATACATGCATTGCTACAAAAGCATGAGAAGGTATTCAGAGACCTTCCATTAGGTAGGCCTCTCGATCGCATATTTGAGCACATTATTGAGTTAGAGGAGGGGACCCAATCAGTTATTAATACCCCTTACCGACACCCAAGTAGGTATAAAGATGAAATTGAAAATACAATCAAAGAGTTGCTCAAATTGGGCTACATAAGACCCAAATCTAGTCCATTTGCATCATCAGGCTTATTAGTAAAAAAGAAGGATGGGACTGTTAACACCCAAATAGTGCTCACTAGCTCATTTCCCAATTCCCATGACCCATTTGTCCACTTTTTCCACCATTTGAGCCTCTAAAACCTTCAAAAGGTCACCAAAAAGACCAAAATCTATCTTTTCCCCCTCAAAATATGTAATTTTCCTCAAAAAATACAAAAAATCGTCAAAAAGGGTCCAAAATTCCCAAAAATCAATTAAAAGGGAATAAAAGTATAAAATATATTCAAAAAAGAAAAAAGAGGAAAAAGAAACCTAAACCATTTTGATCAATACCATTGGTTTCCTTAAACCACAATGGTATTCCCCATCACCAAAAAACTATAAAAAGGTAATAGGGGCTTCTCACTATTCATCCACATTCATCTTATCCTTATGCTACCAAATTCTTTCTTGAGAGCCCTTGCCTCCTTTTTGAGTTTGAATATCCCCATTAGCATCTTGGAGAAGAAGAGATCATTGGAGCTTTGGAGCACCTCACCATTGTAGCTGCTCAAGCTCAACCATCCTCACCCTTTGAGGTAATAGAAAATATTCAAGTTTTTATTTCTGTCTCTTATGGATCTATTTTGTTTAATGTTTTTAATCTAGAATTATTTATTTGCATATGTTAGATCAATATTTGTTGTTTACATCTATTTACTTTCATTGTTTAATCTAAACTGCTACTACAAGTTAGTAGGTGCTCATTAGCACATGCTTGGGTGAAAACCCAAGCAACAGTTTTTGGTGTTTCCACTTCGTTTCGAATCTTTGAATATTTGATTTAGATCTATATTTATTCATTTTTTAGTTGTTATTTACCTTTAATAGTGTAGATCTGACATGCTACTAAGCCCATAGCTTACTGCCCTAGCCATTGGCTTTTTCTGCAGCCTTAACAGCCCAAAATTTCAATTTTTGGGTTCGTTTTCAGCAACTTTTTTCCGTCTATAAATCGCAATTTTTAGCACCCACAGCCACGACTCACATCGCAGGTTTTCTGCCTGTCAGCCGCGATTCACATCGCGTGTTTTCTGCCTGTCGGTCGTGATTTATATCGTGGGTTTTCTATCTTTCAGCCCCGATTCACATCGCGGGTTTTCTGTCTGTCAGCCGCGATTCACATCACAGGTTTTCTACCTGTCAGTCGTGATTCACATCATAGGTTTCAGCCCCTGAGCTGTGATTCACATCGTAGGTTTCAGCCCCTGAGCTGCGATTCACATCGCGGGATTTGCGACAGACAACCACGATTTTTTCCTTAACTCTGTGATTTGCGATTTGACATTTCGTCACCCCCTTTCAGCCCACTTTTTCCAGCCATCTTTCCTGCAATTTTACAGCCCATTTCCTTACTTGCAGCCTTTGAGACCCATTTTTCCTTTCTACTACTTGCTTTACTACATCATTTTTAAAAAAAATCAGTTTATTGAAAGAAAAAGTTTTAAAGCATTTTTTAGCTAGACATTTCATATTTTGCAAGTTGAAACCAGATTTTTAATTTGCTTTATATTTCGCCCAAGCGAACTCATTTTTTATGTTATTTGCTTTACCTTAACATTTTAAATAATTTCACTTATTTTTTGAAAGGTTGTCAAAACATTTACATTTAAAATTGTTTTCAGTATTTACATTTAAATTGCTTTCATATTTACAAGTTGAAATCATTATTTTAATTTGTGAGTTTTCACCCAAGCGAGGCATCTTTATTTTAGTACATAACCACACCATCACACAATCTGTCACAATAAATCGAAGTGAGCCTTAAAATATATTTAACTCAACCAACATTCTAACCCCACTTGGGGAACACCAAAAGAATATTGTAGTTAGGTAGGACTAAGGGGATATGTATCCAAATAACACCCCTCACTCACTTTCATTTTGAGACATAGTGATTGACATTTAGGGTACCAAAATACCCTAGTACTTATTGGCACGGTTTCAAACCAATTTTTCGGAAAGGCCTCTCCCTTAGGAGGGTCAAAGTAGCCAGACTGGTTCTGGAGGCCTGAGTGGACTACCGCAATCCATTTAGTCACTGAAGGACACCTACTCGTTGTTCCCATTGTACCACCCTTGTGGGAGTACAATGGTGATAAAACAAGAGCTACAGATTCACCTTTCTGGACGTGTCATGAACGGGGTATCTTAGTGGCCTATCTTCTAGGATTGTCTACCCGCTGTCCCTCCCGGTAGGTGGATATGTAGCCTTTGGTTCTACAATTCATATTGTCTGACTTGGATTTCATCACCTTGCAGAGGATACGTCTTGTTGAATCATAATACTTTTTTAGTTAGGTGGTTGCATACCCTATTACCTCCCCTTGGTTAGTGAGTCCACCATTTTTTATTCTTAGGAGCCATTTGCATGTTGGTATTTTGACCACATTTTTTTATTACTCCACTTACTATAGCACAGTTGTTATAGTAAGTGTTTTGAGTTTGGTTGTTGGCCTGAGTGCCATTATTTTTTGCGCTCCCCTCTTGCACACACGGTTGCATTAGGGTTTTCAAGCTTTCCACTCACCACCACCCATTAGTTTTAATAAACGACGGTCACCATTGAGTCCCCGAGACATTCTCGGTGTTTCCAGGGTGAACCCCCGCAATACGGTTCACTTGACACCACTCGTCATAGACAAAGAGCATTGTCACTTGACTCCACACGTCATCGACATAGAGCCCCGTCATCCAATTCTGACACACCTCATTTCACATATGACTCTGAGGCAGAATCTGAAAATCCCATCTACACCGCACCCACTAGCCCCATGGCTAGTACAACTTTTGACCCTTTCTTCACAGTGACTGTTAGTGGAACATCAACCACACCTGCCACCAAAATGGCCACCACAACTACAACAACAACTCCCTTAGGTATTCCCAACATGGGACCCAAACCTATCTTAGGTATGCCTAATATGGGACCCACACCTACCTTAGGTATGCCCAATATGGGACCTACACCTATCATGACCACCACTACTCAGATCCCAGCAGCTACTGGAACCATCCCAAACCCATCTGTAACTCATGTTGCACTTGGGGCTGCTGGCCCCTCTCACACATCTTTAGGTGGAGGGCACATCCCTTTTATAGCTAATATTCCCTTTGCAGGCAGTGGCTCAATCCATAATGCTACCACTAGCACTTATGCCCCAGCAACCATGTCACACCCCTCTGTCAGTCTGCCATTTATGACTAGTCTTAACCTACCAAACCTGTCAAGTTTAACAAACGACCCCATTAGACATGAACCTACTTGGCCCCCCATGCCCACAAAACTCTCGTCAGACATCCCAAAGTTTGAAGGGAAGGCCAGTGAAGACCCACAAAATCATGTTATGTCTTTTCACCTATGGTGTTCCTCAAGCTCCATAGTCGATGATTCTATTTGCCTTCGACTGTTACAAAGAAATTTCACTAGCTCGACAGCCAAATGGTATATTGAGCAGCCCCATGGGACACACCCTACGTTTACATCCCTTGCCTCAACTTTCCTACAGTTCTTTCAACTACCTGTCCGCTATGATGCAGGAGTAGAAATCCTATTGTCTTGTAGACAAAATACGGCCACCCATATCACAAATCATATCCATGAGTGGCGTAAGTGTCGTAGTCTATGCAAGATCAAGCTAGATGACCATATTTTCCTAGATTGGTTCCTGAAATCTCTCCTTCCACTCATAGCCAAAGATGTAGCTTCTGAACGACCCTAGTCGGAAGAAGAAGGCATTTTAAAATCCCAGCAGTTTGACTTAATCTACGCTCAGTCTGGCTATTTATACACCATATTACCTGACGCCCCGCGCGACAATCCATCCTAGAACAACGCTCTGGGGGAATCCCATGTCGCCGATGGTATCATTGGCCAGGTTATGTCACAAAACAAACCCTTCACCATGATGAGTACCAACAACGTCCTGGACCTTTCAAGGGCTACATCTCATTCTGGAGCTACAATTTTGTATGCTCCAATGACGCACACCCACCACACTCATGGACCCTCATGTACACCACAGTGTTATGGGAAATCACCCTCATCTTATGCACCACCTACATATTATAACCAGCAGGCCAATCATACCCTAGTTCACCCACAGGCCCAATCGGCTTATTACCCTCAACAAGCAGCATCTTCTGCCCCAACACTTCCAATAGCTCAAGGTTACCAACAACCACAACAAGAACTGGGTCCACCTCCAAACCCTCCTGCTTATTATCCACCGTAGCCTGTTCCATCACCTGCACGACCTCAAAACCCCCCTACTTCCCAAGGGCAAGTATACGCACAACAAAACCAACCCCAAAACCAGAACAACCAGCGTAACCAAGGAGGTCAACAGAACCGCGGAAGAGGACGCAACCATGGAAATAATCAACCTCAAAACCAAGGCGGCTAGCCACCTAATCCCCCGAATAATAATAACGCTGCCCCCGCCAACCAAAACCCTGATCGGCCACTGAAACATGGTAAAAATCCTAACTTAGAACAAACCATCCATGTTCCTTTTGTTCGGTATATGGCCACTACACACATAATTGCCCCCATTTGGAGAAAGCACATCAACTTTGGGCCGATGATTCCCAACGACAAGGGCATGCTACATAGACAGCG
This sequence comes from Larix kaempferi, assembly GCA_027924585.1. Taxonomy (NCBI): domain Eukaryota; kingdom Viridiplantae; phylum Streptophyta; class Pinopsida; order Pinales; family Pinaceae; genus Larix; species Larix kaempferi. The sequence goes on from BSBM01001121.1 coordinate 1,891,177, forward strand.
CCATCTCCTCAACTGCAACCCATGATATTGCAGAATCCTCTACCCAACCAAGGAGTAGTAAACACCCATCCAGTGGATCCCCCACAAGGATCCACTGCACCACAACAAAAAATTACCTATGCTGCAACCGATTACCAGCATACAGAGTCGAGCACTCACCATCTACTAATGATGTCATCAAATGATATCAACCTTCAAACTCGCTGAAACCAATATGGATCAGCCCCTGAAACCACGCCTACTGATCCATCCACAAGCACCCTTCCGACTGATCATCCATTACGCATACCTAATATGCCAATGGATGGGGGTCCAAAAGCCCCTCGCTTCCCCCTAAGATGAATCAACAACAATCCTAATGCTCGTGCAGCCTCAAACTATAATATTGTAGAAGACTTAGCCTCAAATAGAGGAAATTATTGTTATCAGCCATTGGTTCCATAGACCCTAATGACTCCCATATGATGGCATTCGACTTAGACCAAGCCAAACCAAATTTTCCTTCATCACTAGCTTTTCAGGTTTCTGTATCCATTCAAAACCTTGTCGTTCATTGATGCATCATCGATGAAGGTGCCTCCACCTGTGTAATGTCGACTTTTGTCTGGAAGAAACTCGGATCTCCCACACTGCAACCATCCACTACCGCATTACGAGCTTATGATGGTCGTTCAGCTCAACCGCAGGGCCTGTTAGTTAACGTACCCGTGCAGTTGGGGGGCAAAATGGTTTTCATAGACATAGAGGTCATCAATGCCCAGCTTGATTACAACCTCCTATTAGGACGAAGTTACATATATAAAATGAAAGCTATTGCTTCTTCCGTTTTCGCCTTATGATGTTTCCCCACGAAGGACGTGTAGTAAAAATTGATCAGATAACATACTACGATCCTAATGCCCCAGCTACACCTGAAAAAGTTCTACCTATGATTGAACAACCCGTTCAAAGTGCACCCACATCGTTCGTCTCCTCAGTCGGACCCAGGATATATTCAGATACTCCCATGACCTCCACGTTCCAATCTATCCCACCCCCTTTGCGCATAACTGAAATATATGATTTATGCACCTTTTCATACAACACACAGCCACATACTCAACAGCCACCATTATTGCCAAAACCACCCGCAGTGCCTAGTCATATTGGAACAACACCGATTCACACTATCCCATTCTTATTTCCTCCTTCAAGAGTCATCAGCATGCTAGTAATGGCTACGCTAAATCTTCCAAGGTTAACGGTAGGACTACCTGTGTGGTACCTACCTTCCCCGACCCCTCCCCCAACACTGAATTTCATTTTACAACTAGTGTAACCCATCAATACTTCAAACCGTCCAACACCTGGTGTAGCAAACATCCAAAACCGACCACCTACAACTGGGACCACTGCATCAACATCTAATAATGCTCCCCCTCAACTCCGCTACAATGGGGGCAAAGGCCCACAAACCTACACCACTAGACCCACAACCTGCACCGCCCCACCAACTCCCAAGTTGGTAAAAAATCCCCCAACAATCCGTGTTCCCCCTAAGTGCTCTTTGTGCGATGATATAGGCCATGCTACCCATCAATGTCCACAATTACCGACACTTCAAGAACACAAGCAAATGTTGGATGATGACACTAACATTCCAATTGTCAAACTAGAACTTCCCCCTCAGCCTCGCAATAAATCTCTACGTACCAACCACCCTTGTGTGATATGCGGCATTTACGATCATTACTCACACCACTGCCCTGATCTCTCAGATTATAGAGTAGCTCTCTATGAATTGAATAATTCCAACCTAGATATATCCCTTCCCCTTATCGAGGAAATATATCCACCAAAATCCTCCTCATCGGAAGAGATCAATACCATTTATATGATCTCGTCAACAAGCACACCCCAGTCAACTGATTTGACAACACAATTCTTCCGTAATGAAGAAGAAATCCTTGAAGCATTTACTGCACCAGACTGCCCCTGGGATGATATGCACCATATATCATACTTCATCCCTGAAGCATCTACCTCTTCTACGGCGAATCAATTCTCCATTGAAACTAAAGACTTCCTTCCTACTAAAGTCGACTGGTTCAAGGATCCAATCCCAGCCCCTGATGCCTTTGAAGAAGGAAACATGGAAAACATTTCACCCGTTATTAAAATTGACATCTCTATCAAGCCCGGAATACCAGAACTTAATTCCTTGGGTGCATCATGTACGGAGGATGAGGTACAAAATTACATGAAAATATTCCAAGAGTTTTGAGATGTATTTGTGTGGTCCTACACCGAGATGCCAGGCCTTGATCCCACTATTGTAGAACACCATATTGACACTTGGCCCAACGTACCACCTATCCGCCAAAAGCAACGGCCCATCCATCCATCCATCCAAGCTTCCTTCCGTCAAAGCGGAGATTGAGAAACTTCGAACAGTAGGGTTCATTTACCCTATAGCCTACACCACATGGGTTTCGAACCCAGTACCTGTTAACAAGAAGCAGGGAACCATCTGTGTTTGTACTGACTTCCGCGACCTAAACCTCGCTTGCCCCAAAGATAAATTTTCAACACCATTTATCGACCAACTTATCGATGCATGTGCGGGACATGAGATATTATCCTTCATGGATGGTTTCTCCAGGTATAACCAAATTCACATTCGCAAGGAGGACCAATACAAAACTGCCTTCACCACCCCATGGGGCACTTTTTCTTACCAAGTTATGCCATTTGGTCTTAAAAATGATGGAGCCACTTTTAAGCGAGCCATCACATATTGTTTCCATGACTTGGTCCACATTATCCTTGTCTACCTTGATGACCTCACGGCTCGAACAAAAAAATGATCTGATCATCTTAATGACCTCCAGCAAGTCTTCATACGTTGTCGCAAATACAAAATCCGCTTGAACCCCCTTAAGTGTGTATTTTGCATTCCAGTAGGCCGATTGTTAGGTTTCATTATTTCACAGAAAGGTATCGCAGTTGATCCATTAAAGTCCAAGCCATCTTAGAACTCCCATCACCTCGTACGCTTCGGCAATTATAGAGCCTTCAGGGAAAATTAAACTTCCTTCGTCGTTTTGTACCTAATTATGCCACAATGGTCCATTGTTTCCTTCATTTTCTTTGTACCCACATCCCTTTTGTGTGGTATGATCAAGCGCAAGGAGCCTTCGATGCCCTAAAGAAAGCTCTCACCAACGCCCCCTTGATCTCCCCTCCAGACTTCTCTAAAGATTTCATTCTTTACATTTCAGCATCCGACTATGCCGTTTCAGGAGTCCTCGTTCAAGAACACACTACTTGTCAAGAGCATGTAATTTATTATGTGAGCCAAACCTTATCTGGCCCACCATTACAATACCCATACGAAGAGAAACTAGTCCTCGTTGTCGTCTTTTTAGTATAGAAGTTGCGACATTACATCCTTATCAGCCATACCACAATTGTCACAAATTTAAACCCAATGGTCTATCTCTTGAATCGTCGCCTTCTGCAAGGCCGCATAGCTAAATAGGTGATTATCCTACAAGAATATGACCTAACTTTCAAAACCCCGAAGAGAACCAAAGCCTTAGCACTCACTCAACTCATTACGGACCTACCATCCTCATCGTCATCACCAGCTATCAATACTGATCTAATTGACGACCATTTATTCATCATCTGATCAGACGACCCTTGGTACGGCGACATTTTGGTTTACCTCCATACACAAAAGTTTCGACCCAATGTCAACCATGACGGACGTCGTCGCATCTGCCACCATGCCACCCGCTATCTCCTTTTAGGCGATGTCCTCTATCGACGCGGTGTCGACACAATCCTACGACGTTTCCTTTCTCAGGAAGAAGCAGAACAAGTCCTTAATGACTGTCATAGCGGTGCCTGCGGCGGCCATTTCTCTGGAATGGCCACTGCCCAAAAGGTGATCCGCGCAGGTTATTTCTGGCCCTCACTATTTACCAATTGCATCACAGCGGTCAAACATTGCCAAAATTTCCAGCTATTTTCCCCCAAGGCAAGAATCCCCCCCGCCACTCTTCATCCAGTCGTCACCGTTGGCCCCTTTTGCAAATGGGCCATCGACTTCATGGAGTGTAATCCTGCATCAGCGGGCGGCCATAAATACATTATTGTGGCCATTGATTACTTTACCAAATGGGAAGAATCCATGCCTACCTTTAACTGCAAAGTAGACACTGTGGCCCGCTTCTTCTTCAACCATGTTATTACTCGTTTCGGAGTACCAAAGAAACTCGTCTCAGACCACGGTTCTCACTTTGAAGACTCTGTTTGGTGAGAATTGTCAACCCTCCTTAAGTTTGAACATCATTTCTCTTCCGCCTACTACCCCCAAGGGAACGGCCAAGTCGAAGCTATTAACAAAATTTTGAAGACCATCCTCCAACGCACTGTCTACCGACATAAGTCCAATTGGAATCACATGCTCTTCCCCACACTGTGGGCTTACCGCACGTCCACTAAAACCACCACTGGTTTCAGCCCTTTCCATTTTGTTCACGGCGTAGAATCTGTCCTCCCAATTGAGTGTCAGATCCCGACATTGCATATCGCGATCAAGCTCCTCCCGGATACTTCACCAATAGAACAACGCTTACTTCTTTTAGAGCAAGCCAACAAAGATCCCCGCGCATCCCTCCAAACAATCGAAGCCGCAAAGAACCGATCCAAAGTCAGTTATGACAAACATGTTCACCCACGAGCATTTTGTGAAGGAGACCTTGTCCTCGTTTATGATCAAGCCCATGACAAAAATGGAAAAGGAAAATTTGAATCCATGTGGCAAGGCCCGTACATCATACACACTTGCCTTGGACATGGGGCATACATTTTAATCAACTCAGAAGGAAACCCCATGCGCAACCCCCATAATGGGTTGTACCTTAAACACTTTTATCCATAAAAATATTTTGGACACCATAGTCTATATTGTACAGTTTTAATTCACTTTCTCCATAAACTTTCAAAACCTTACATTTTCATTTTTTCCTGCATGACCACAAATGGATCCTGTTCCACTTTACTATGTTGGCTTCGCTGACGGTGCAAGTCACTGGTCTCCAAATCTCACCTCCCCGGCTTGGGTACTCTATTCCCCCTCACACGAGTTTATCCACCTCGACGGAGTGTGTATAGGCGCTGCTACCAATAATCAGGCCGAGTACGATGCGGTGATTGGTCTCCTAACCGGTGCCCTCCAGATGGGCATAAGTCACCTTCATGTTTTCCTCGACTCCCAACTCCTTGTTTCTCAGCTCAACAATTGTCACCAGGTACGCGATCCCTGTCTCTTTAGAAAATACCTGCACACTAAACAAATGATTAGACACTTTGAATCCATTTCATTCACTCATGTCCCAAGAAATCTCAACAGTGTGACAGATCAAATGGCTAAAAACATTCTAGATTAGCATGTCAACCAAACCATGTAGGACATCAAAAAATGCATCACATAGGCATCAAAAAACCAAATAAAACAACAAAATAAACCATCATAGTAATTGCATCCACGTGCAACAACATATAAAAGCAACGACAGATGTGCATCCACGTGCATACATGACTATATAATAAAAAAACGCATCCATGTGCATAAATATATATATATATATATCATCATATAGTCATAAAGTCAAGAGTGCACTCAACACCCGAATATACAAAAACTACACCAGCCGTACATAATACATATCAAAAACGTCCCCATATGCTCATCAACATTTGGGGGCAAGTAAAAGATAGCCTAATCCTCGTCATCATGACCCGCCGCCTCCTTTGGCTCCTCCTCTGGATCATACTGGTCCCTAGCCCTCCTCTCCGCTTCCAACACAGCTATCCATCGCAAAATCGACCTCCACTCATGCTGAGCATCGAAACACCAGTCTAACACATGCTGGTTGAATTCTCTCCAACCATCATATGACACACCATCTAATAGCTCGTCGATGCTATCACATATACCCTCTGCATCATCATCTCGGTGACGTACAACTCCTCGCGCACGAGGTGGGGGTGCCACCACCACCACACGACCCCTGCGGCCCTGATGATCCGGTGGAGGCCGAGGACCCACATCTGCAAACCAACCAACAATAGGCAACATCAGCATCATGAAAACACCTCTAGCTACCATCATAACAAAACATATAAACATGATATGATAGAGAAACAAAAACAAATACATACCACATGGCCCCCAGGCCTGACTTGGAGCACGGGGCATCTCTATATCCCCCCGGAAATCCATCTCCTGGTACGGGTAGTCATCAAATAGAACTATCATCTGCTCCCACTACTCGTACATCTCTATAGTGAAGAACTGTCCAGGAGCACCGCCACCACTCTAGGGCATCATATCTCCCCACCGCACCATCCGCGGCTCGCTCCTTAAACCATCCTGAATCGGCACACGAGGCCGCAATGTAGACACCCGCTTGAAAAAGAAGCAACGCAAAAATGAAGCGTAGCTAAACTCCCCACCCTATAGCCTCACCTTGTTAAGCTCACGCCGAACACAAGCAAGGAACATATGCCCCCAGCCATAGTAAGTACCATTCATCACCTGATGAACCATCAACACCTGCCCACCTGACAATCAGTGGGGCGCTTGTGCCCCAAGTACCCGTAGTATGGCGGCCGCAATCTCCTGCATCACCGGATCCTGCAAATCACGAACAAGAAAAGCACTAGCATGCACCTCAGACCCCCGATGGAAAAATCTCTCAAGGAGATCCTCTTTATCAACATCAGTCAGTATCTTGGGCTGTGTATCCCCTATCTCACCCAAACAAGGCAGCCTAGTCAGAAAATAAACATTAGTCAAGGTGAGATCCAGTCTCTCACCTTGAACCATAAATGCCTGCATACCCGGATACCAGAAATCAATCAACTTGTTTAGCAAAACGTTTGTTGAACGCATAAGAGGAATCTGAGCGAACTTCAGCAGTCCGCCCAAAGCCAAAGCCTCCTATGCATGATAGTCATCCTGGATGATCTCCATCTGAGCCTCTGGAATCTCTCTCTCCCGCCATGACGCCCTCGACCGCCTGAGCATCCTATCAAGTCAACAAGAAAACATTAAAATATAGAAAAAAAATCCCATAAAAGTTCCCCAAGCAAACGATCTAGATTGCGCTTGTGGAAGCCCATAGTCGCGATCCATATCACGCCTATGGAAGCCCACAGCCGCGATCCACATCGTGCCTGTGGAAGCCCATAGCCACGATCCGCATCGCACCTGTGGAACCCACAGACGCGATATTCCATGTTGGTCACCCAACGTGACCATTACGCGACCCCCGAGACCCAGTTTCCCCCTAAAAGCAAATAAAGTTAAAGCTTACGGCTAATAGGCTTTCCTGGAACTCACGAAATGAAAATCTAATTGTCGGTTCTCCCGCAAATGAAGAAATTGCTCTGACCAACTCAAATCTCCTATCAAACTCAACCGTGAAAATGACACATGTCACTATGGGTCCACTTACTATTTATAGACATTTGACCAATTTTCAATCATCCATTACGGAGCCATACGACCTCCATTTCCCAAACCGTTGATACCATTGGATTCAGCACGGCGATAAATTCATGGTGGTCTAGTCAGTTTCCCATTTCCACTAGTCCCATTTTTGGGCATTTTTTCACACACCCTTGTTGCCTCGGTTTGCATGCCACAACGACCGTTGTTTGTTTTTGATGAATTTTATATCGTCGGATTCAGTTTTCCACGCTCGTGATGATGCTTGAGATAATTTCTCGCTCTCACCATAAATCCTTTTTGACATTGTGTCCTCACACCTCACCGCCTCAATTTGCGTGCCACATCGGCAGCTGACAGATTTTACAAAATTTGTGCATCATAACTTATACATGAGCCCTTCGCTCCATCCATACTACTGTTACAACATTTTTTTGCTATCATTCATCAACCCACAAGGAGTCCCCATCTGTGTTCCCCCCACCTATCACTATGCTTAATCCCCATACTCATCCCTTGATTGAACACTTCCTCCTTGCCTCACCATTACTTTTGTTTGGTATAATTTTATCCATTTTTCAGGCCGATCAATTCCTTTATGAAAAAGGCACTTAGGGAGTTTCTGTTAAGCTCTTTTCTGACTCCTAAAACAATGAAAAGATCACCAAGCAATCTTGCTTCCTTTCATGCTCGTTAAATGTATTTGAAAGGGCGTCTACCTGGTATAAGTTTACCCATTTTCCGGACCTTGTAGACTAATTATGAAAAAGGAATACTCTAGTCACATCGGCTAGAAGAGTTCTTCATTGCATCCTTTTATAATTTTTTTGGGCTTTGGAGACTAACATACGAAAAAGAACCCCCTCAGAGTCTACTTATTGCTTTCAGACTCCCTAAAACTGAAAGCAACCACGAGCATGAACTGTTCTGGGCTCGTACAAATCCACACGACAGTACCATTTTGAGCACACTTTTATCTCTTCTTCGAGCTCCTTAAAACAATGAAGAAGGCCCCAATGGCGCCTCTCGGCTCCACAACAAATATTGTAATACCACTATTATGGCAGCTTCCCCAATTTGGTCTCCTTTGTTCAGAGTATTATGCGATATGCCACCTTCAGAGTTTCCTGATACAATACATCAGTTTTCCCTACTCAGTCTCTCCCATTGCAGTACATACCCCTGATCCCTTAATCTATGACCCCCATACGTAAAGTCAGTCTCATATGTTTCCAGGTCACCCATGTCATCATGCTCTGAACAAAGGAAGTTTGAGACCCCCCCACTCTGCGACCCCATTTATTCCCCATCCCCACAGTATATCAATCCCACTATCAGTACTATCCCCTCTCGGTTGTACACCTCGCACTCCTATCAAAGAAACATCATTTTCTTGGTAGTTGAAAGGTCTCCCTCTGTTGACACCAACCAATCTATTCCAGAGGATAGACCCAGAGGTCCCTGTGCCTTGGACTCATCACCATCAGCGGTGAGTGCCTATGGATCATTTTGAAAGGAGACCTTAGTGCCTCTCCAAATGATTGTTTCTCACATGCTCAACGTCAACACCTTGATCGCATTATTGAGATTCGCATAGGGTATTGGTCCTTTCAGTTATTTGTGGAAGACCCCGGATGTCACCTGACTCTAACACAATTGTGAGTCTACTCGAGGAAACAAACAAGTTATATGTTCCTATATATATTCAGGTTGCGCTTGGCGATAGTATTCAGAAGTACCCCAGTTTTATACTCCCTCGAGTATACAATTCCATAGACTCTTCAGAAGTTGACTCACATTTATTGAGTCCCTACAGTTGTTGGACACCTTCAGATCCAGTAGTTCATCAAACCTTCTGATACATTATTCAGAATGGTTGTTGCACTTTTCCAGTGTATCAATTATTCAGATCAGTCATGGTATGACCATGAGTATGTCCCAGAATTATGTCCCCTATGGACCATTATGATGTACAAAACAGGTTTATATGTAGTGTTCAGGTCCCCCCTTTTTGGGCCTCATTCTTATTTATGTGTCTTGATACGAGCATGGGTATGCCCACCTCATCCATTATCAGAGATTATTCCTCATTCATTTTTAGGACATGTATTTTTAGTTTGTGCAGTTTGCATGGGCCCAGTGTTCCAATCTCCAACTGATCTCTTCTCTCCTCCAAACCCAAGGAAAAAGACAAAGAAACTATGATGTCTATTGGCCATACGATGAGATCCTGCCCTCACACATTAGGGGGCAATCTGTTAACACCAAACAAGTGCTCACTAGCTCATTTCCCTATTCCCATGACCCATTTGTCCACTTTTTCCACCATTTGAGCCTCTAAAACCTTCAAAAGGTCACCAAAAAGACCAAAATCCATCTTTTTCCCCTCAAAATATGTAATTTTCCTCAAAAAATACAAAAAACCCTCAAAAAGGGTCCAAAATTCCCAAAAATCAATTAAAAGGGAATAAAAATATAAAATATATTCAAAAAAGGAAAAAGAGGGAAAAAGAGAAAAAATAAACCTAACCCTTAAACCACAATGGTATTCCCCATCACCAAAAAACTATAAAAAGGTGATAGGGGCTCCTCACTATTCATCCACATTCATCCTATCCTTATGCTGCCAAATTCTTTCTTGAGAACCCTTGCCTCCTTTTTGAGTTTGAAGATCCCCATTAGCATCTTGGAGAAAAAGAGATCATTGGAGCTTTGGAGCACCTCACCATTGTAGCTGCTCAAGCTCAACCATCCTCACCCTTTGAGGTAATAGAAAATATTCAAGCTTTTATTTCTATCTCTTATGGATCTATTGTGTTTAATGTTTTTAATCTAGAATTATTTATTTGAATATGTTAGATCAAGATTTACTGTTTACATCTATTTACTTTCATTGTTTAATCTAAAATGCTACTACAAGTTAGTAGGTGCTCATTAGCACATGCTTGGGTGAAAACCCAAGCAACGGGGACTTTACGCATGTGCATTGATTATAGGGCCCTTATCAAGAAATCCATTAAGAACAAGTATCCAATTCCAAGAATGGATGAATTTATGGATGAGTTACAGGGGGAAATACTTCTCTAAAATTGACGTCCGATCAGGATACCATCATATTCGGGTTAGGGAACAAGATGTTCCAAAGACCGCCTTCAGTTTCCACTACGGACACTATGAGTTTTTGGTGATGCCATTTGGGATAACTAATGCACTAGCTACTTTTCATTCATGCATGAATCACACCTTCAAGGATTAGTTACGTAACTTTCTTCTAGTATTGTTTGATGATATATTAATTTACAGTAAAACTTGGGAAGATCATTTAAAGCACCTTGATGAAGTACTAGGAATTCTAAAGGAAAGTCCCTGTATGCAAAGATGTACAAATGTGAGTTTGGTATGCAGGAGATGTTATACTTGGGGCATGTGATAGGAACAAATGGGGTACAATTAAACTTAGAGAAATTAAATCCATACTAGATTGGCCTACATCGAAAAATGTGACAGAATTGAAAGGATTATTGGGCCTTTGCACTTATTATAGGAGATATGTCAATGGGTTTGCACAGATGACAAATCCACTTAAAAATATTACAAAGAAAGGGGTATTCAGTTGGTCATAGGAAGCACAACATACATTTGATAAAATGAAGAAAGTAATGAGTTCATGCCCCGTACTAGCCCTACCAAATTTTACACATCCATTCGTATTAGAATTTGATGCTTTAGGAGAGGGTAATGGAGCAGTCTTGATGCAGAATAGTCACCCTATTGCATTCGAGAGTAGAATGTTAAAGGACTATGAGCACCACTACTCAAT